>JAHSPW020000012.1:17454935-17857435 GCA_019985065.2 Arctostaphylos glauca | reverse complement strand
AAAAAATCTGGTCTTCCATGATCGAAGCAAGCACATTGATACAATATATCACTTTATAAGAGAGTGCATGGCAAACAAGGAGGTTCGAATGACATTCACAAGATCAAATTGCCGATATTCTAATCAAACCGCTTAAGCACGACATCTTTTTCAAGCTAAGAGCTTTCCTTGGAGTTGCTAAATCAAGTTTAAGGGGGGATGTTGAAGTATAAACTTGATTTGGCCCAAAGAAAAATATATGAAGCCCAAGAGAAGCCCAATACAAAAGGCCCAAGGAAGAAGATATTTTTAAGTTTCTAGAATATTTCTATTATATCTTGTTTCTAGAATAGTTCTAGAGAACTCCTATGAAATATCTAGATTTTTTATATTTTGTCACATGCCTCTAGAATGTGCTGTAAAAATATTATTTTGTAAGATAAATATCTAGGTATAGAATCATCTTTGGAGTAGTATAAATAGGGGCGGGCGGGGGGGGGGGGGGGGGGGGGGGGACAGAGTCCTGCACAGTTGAGGTTGTCTAGGAGCGTATGCGACGTGTGAGCAGTCTACGTCCTCTTCTGTATACATGGTTGACCGTATCTTGAAATGGGGGGGGGGGGGGGGGGGGGGGGGGCTCTAGCCATTTTGTATCAACTAAAAGGTTTGAGTCCAAGTGTAATACAAGTATTTCCTTTCCATTCTTGTCTTAAGTGTTTTACTCTCTTCCAAAAATATTGTCCAAACTCATCCTCTTCCAACACAGTTTTCTAAACTCACTGACAAATGCTACCAAGTTGTATGGTCTGAATTTGAGTGGCAATGACTTTGGAGGGGTGTTGCCTGAATCAATTAGCAATTTTTCTACTGATCTTAGTATACTAACTTTGTTTGGCAATAAAAAAGGTGGGACCATCCCAACCAGGATAGGGAATCTCATCAATCTTCAAGGTCTTGACATGTCAAACAACCATTTAACCGGTAACATTCTTGCTGATATCGGTAAGCTTCAAAAGTTGCAGCTGTTGATTCTCACGGGTAACAAATTCTACGGGCGGATCCCATCATCCTTGGAAAATTTAACTTTTTTTAACATATCTTAGTTTGTCTCGAAATCCAAAGCAACATCCTTCAAGTCTAGGGAAATGCCAATTATTGCAACTACTTCTGGTTCAAAACATTCTTAGTGGTACCGTCCCCGAAGAAGTTATCAGCATCTCATCAATCATCATTGTTGTCTCTAGATCTATCTACCAACAATTTTACCGGTAACCTTCTGGAGGAAATAGGAAATTTAATAAATCTAGAAGAATTTTATGTGTCCGAGAACACACTATCGGGTAGAATTCCAAGCACTCTTGGTAGCTACCTAACACCAAGGATCGTATACATTGATGGAAACAAATTCTGGGGAACCCTTCCTGAAACTTTAGCTAATTTGAGAAGTTTGGAGGAATTAGATCTTTCTCACAACAATTTCTCAAGACAAATCCCAGACTATTTGGATAGCTTCATCTTTTTAATGAAATTTGATCTGTCATACAATGATTTTGAGGGGGTAGTACTTGAAAGACGTGTGCATAAGAATTCAACTGCTTTTTCTATTAAGGGAAACCACAAGCTGTCAATTACATCTGCGACGTTGCAACTCTACAAAGTTGAGAAGGGTAGGGTTCACCATAACTGGGAACTTGATACTCTCCGTATCCTTTGGGCTCTTAGGACTATTTGTAATCTTGTGTTTTATTTATCTTTGTTGGTTTAGAAAGACAAAAAAAGCACCCTCATTCAAAATTTTAGCAAACATTTTTCCGCAGTTATCCTACCAAAGTCTGCTTAGAGCTACTGATGGGTTCTCTCTAGCCTGCACTACAAGAAAAAACACAATTCCCGACTACGCGTTTAGTCGCCAATAGTCCACTATTTAGTCGCCAAAAGTATTTGCCGACTAAAAAATTTAGTCGCCATTTTAGTCGCCGAATCGAGGTTGGGAAAAGTTTTTGCCGACTAAATACGGTTTGGTCGCCAAAGCATAGCTTTTGCCTATATGTATATATCTATATATCTATATATTCCTATACTATATATAATATATCTACAAATACGATATATGTATATTCGTATACTATATACGGTATATGTATATATATGTATACATACAATATTCATATATTACATACTATATGTATATATAGTATTGTATATACATCCGTATATTCGTATACCATATATAATATATATGTATATATGTATACATATATATAGTATACACATATATATACATGTATGTGTATATATAACTGTATATTCATATACGGAGTATATATAATATATGTATATTCGAATACATACATACATATGCATATATATATATATATATGTGTGTGTGTGTGTGTGTGTGTGTGTATTCGTATATGAATATACGTACATATATGTAATATATATAACATATATATCATATATAACACACACACACACATATACATACATTCATGTATATATCTGTATGTATATACATACATATATATATATATCCGTATATTCGCATACTAAATATAATATATGTACAAATACAAATAGTATATGTATGTATATATATGTATTACATATATATAGTACATGCAATCTGTATACACCCTACAACCCTAAATACTCTATAATATATATGCATACATGCTTACATATATTATATGTACAAATACAAAGAGTATATGTATGTATATATTCGTATAGTAGTATACTATATATAATATATGTATATATACTCATATACTATATATAGTATACGTATATATATGTATATTCGTATACAATAATACGTGTATATATGTGTGTGTGTGTATATATATACGTAGTATTGTATATATATTTGTATATTCGTATACCATATATAATATATGTATATCCATATACATATATATAGTATACACACATATATACATGTATATGTGTATATATATCTGTATATTTGAATACGGAGTATATATAATATACATATATTAAATACATACATACATATATATATATATATATATATATTTGTATATTCGTATACGGATATACATGCATATATAATATAATATAATATACATATACATTATATATATATATATATATATATATATATATATATATAGTAAGCTTCTAATGAGGGATCCCTCATTTTGTTAAAATGAGGACCTCCTATTTTCGGATCAAATATTGATGATCGGAACCGTTCAATGTGTTTAAAACACGTTTTTAAGGGTATCTGCGAGAAATCGGCTCAAAAAAATACCGAGAAGGACTTGATCTAAACAATTGTTCATAAATGCTGACAGGAACAGTTTTATAAAAAATTGCTTCGATCAATCCGGAACAACTGTCTTAGTTTGAGTCCCTACATCAAGAGAACTACACTGTTGTCGTGTTTTCTCTACTTCTGTTGCTCCAGAAAGACTACAAATGTGCCATCTTTCAAAGTTGTAGGGAACTCATTTATGCGAATGTCGTATCAGAGTCTAGTTAAAGCTACTCAAGGGTTCTCTCCAGCCAACTTAATTGGTGTGGGAAGTTTTGGTTCAGTGTATAAAGGAATTCTTGATCAAGGTGGAAAAGTTGTTGCAGTAAAGGTACTGAACCTTGACTTCCGTGGTGCTTCCAAGAGTTTCATAGCCGAGTGTAGAGCTTTGAAGTGTATCAGACATCGAAATCTTGTAAAGCTGCTCACAGCATGTTCGAGCATTGACTACCATGGTAATGATTTTAAAGCTTTGATTTATGAGTTCATGGTCAATGGGAGCCTAGAGGAGTGGTTGCATCCAAATGAGAACAAAGATGATCCGCAGGAGGAGTCAAGAAATTTAAGCCTCTTTCAGAGGTTAAATATTGCCATTGATGTTGCTTCTGCTCTGGATTACCTTCACCATCATTGTCAAGAAACAATAGTTCATTGTGATCTGAAGCCGAGCAACATTCTTCTAGATGATGAAATGATTGGACATGTAGGTGATTTTGGGTTGGCAAGATTACTTCTTGAAGCCGCCTCTGCAAATCAATCAAGTTCCATCGGCATAAGGGGGTCTGTTGGTTATGCTGCTCCAGGTAAATGCACCTCTCAGAATTCTCTCGTCTTTTGCACCTTCACTCCCAACAATTTCTAGAGTAGATTCACATCTTCATCGATACTGAAGCTTCTTAGCTTAAATCTACACAGCATCATTTGGTGTTCAAATTCATGACAAAGAATATAAGCGTATAGTTTCCAGTTTGTTACTCAAAACTAAATTGGGTTTTCTTTTTCTTCAAGACACGTTGCCACAAAAATACCTTCAAGTTCATGTTCTTAACTTTTAGTTTCTTGCTTACAGCATTTAACCTTGTTCTTAGAATATTTTCTATGTAACTTCCTGTGTTCTTTTCTGCAATTCATAATATACTCAACCTTGGGATTATTCCTGCCACAAATGCGCAGACATACCAACATCTAAAGTTCTTAGTAATTTAGGTGGCATGATGAGTGAAACCATCAGTTAGGAGGACTAGAAAAAAACAGAAGACTCTCTATTATTTCACCTACAGTCAATGCCAGTTATCGGGTTTGTTGTAAACCCTAAATGAGATCGAGGGACAATCCAGTTATGCCGCCAACTAATTAGGTATGTAGTATATGGCTCTGATTGGGGAGTGGAGCTGTGCATGGCAAGTGCTGCAGTTCCTTCTTCAACGAGGAAAGTAAAGAGTTGTCGATTTCTGTATTGTGTCAATCATTTCTTTGAATAACTCTAACCTAGTGCAAGTTTGATGACAATGTGCGGGTAAATCAATAGGTATTAGACTGAGACTGGATTCATTTAAGTATCCGCCAAGCTTTGGTGTCTTTTTTTAACCATCAATGATTTGAGTCGATAAATGACACTGGCAACAATCATGTCCGCAGGGCCGGCCCCGAGTTTTCTGGGGCCCTAGGTGAAATTTAAAAAAGGGGTCCTTTATATTTTCTAAACGTGAAAAGAAATTAAAAATAATTTTGAAAACAACATCACAAAAATTACTTTGCATTATAGATAAAAAAAATAGAAGTTTAAAATCTTAAATATTACAATATTTCATTACAAGAAGTCAGTCATATCACTTGAATATTACTCTTCTTGTATTTCTAGAAGCAAAAGTATCAATTAGATTTGTATAATTTAACTCTCCCACTAAGTCATTTCTATGAATAACACAGATAACCCATTCAACTTTTCTTATGACATGGTTGATCGAAGGTAAAATTTATTTAAAATACCTCAAATTCTACTATAATTCATCAAAATTCAAATTCTTTAAGTATTCAAGAGACCTTAAAGGTTGTAATTTATTTATAAAATAACTTATACTCTTATACAATATAGAAGGATAAGAAAACCTCATTTAGCAACTAATATGTAATATGTATTTATATATATAATTTTTTAAACTGATTTGTATATCTATATATGTAATAGATAATAACTCATACACACAATCAAAAGTCCTAATTTCTTCAATCAAGACTCTTAATTTTTTCTAACTTTTTGCTTCTCTCGTTGAGACAAATTAAGAAGACAAAAAATAAACGATCCAAAACTTAATTAAAAATATTGAAAAACCATGAAAATATTATCAAAATCTAACTTTTTAAAACATTAGACTTGCCAAACTAAGAAATTTATTTCCTTAATCTTCTTTGATTCTTATTTCCTTAACCATTAACCACACAATTATAGAATTAGGCTTGTAATTTTTGGGCCCTAAAACTAATTGTTTGGACCACCAAATAAATCGGGTATAAATGGACAGTTTATTGAGCTATGGACTTAAAAAATAGATTTTTTTATTCCTATTCAAGCCCATATTTAATTTTTAGTGGGGGCCCTATATTTGGGCTGATTTTGGGGGGCCCTAGGCAATGGCCTCGTGGGCCTTACCCCTAGGGCCGGGCCTGCATGTCCGTTCCAATTTCAAGTTAGCCCTTGCAATTGCATAAGCACAAAAACCTTGCTGCTGCTTTCAAGTAGAGGGGACATATTCTTTTTTTTTGCTAAGCCAAGGTATGATTAATAATCAAAGTAAGAGATTACAATGATTATACGGGATTCAAATGACTAGTCATTAGAATCCCTAATGTTGGTGAGAAGCCAACTAGAATACAAACCCAGAACACTAACCACCACTAGGTATTCAAAATACAAACCCAGAACACTAGGTATTCAAAACACTGAACCAGAGCCAAAAGCAAACCCAGGAACCGAAACACAAAACCAGAGCCAAGATTGAGAGACCGACTTAACCAAGCGCTTTGTTGAGAGCACCATGAGGACACCTAACTATCTCCTGGATCGAATAGGAGGTGATACTCAATTTGTATTTTGTCCAAGCCGCCGCTCTGAATTTGATTACCTCTGCCAATTCCTGGGTTCCTGATCTTACATTATCAAAAATGAACCTGTTTCGCATCAGCCATAGAGACCACAGAGTCGCGTAGACGGTTGCCTTCCAGAGGGTGGTTGTCTTCTTGCTCCGTTTCGGAATGGGGAGATCTGCTAGCAGATGCTCAATGGATGGAGGTGAAACCCACGAAAGTTCCCACCATTGCATAATCAGGCTCCAAACCCTCCAGGCGTAATCACAATGCATCAACAGATGGGAAGTGGATTCTTCCTCCAGGTTGCACAGCTTGCAATTAAGGTGCGTATCTTCATCCATTAGCATTCCTCTGCTATGCAAAACCGATTTGACCCCAATTGCATTTTGGGTCGCCATCCACACAAATAATTCGACCTTGGGGGGGTTTATACCCGACCAAATCCTTTGTAGTTTGTGTTTTGCAACAAAATTAATAGCTTCCCATCTCTCATATGCTGAGGCCACTGAAAAGGTGGCATCTTTACCCCATAGCCATGACATTGTGTCCTGGTTTGAGTTGTTGGGAACATGGGGGTTGATCAACTGCATCAAGCTTGCTAACAGCTCCTTTTCCCATTCAAAGAGATATCTTCTAAACTGTAGGTTCCATCTACCATTGAGTATTAAACTCGAGATGGTAGAACTCTTCTGATTGGAGATGGAATAGATCTGTTGAACGAATCTTTGAGTTTGAGCTCCCCTACCCATAAGTCATCCCAGATTAGAGTTTGCTCTCCTGACTTTACTTGAATCCGAAAGCCCTGATATAGGATGGATGAGAGGTCCAAAGAGCTTCCTCCTTCCCCTAAGCAGATGGTCTTCCAGATTGGGGATACCCTGTTGTAGTTTGGGAGAGGGGGCAGCCAAGAAATCAGTGGGATTTTATATTTTTTCCTTAGAACCTTCACCCATAAAGCTTGCTTCTCCCGGCTGAATCTCCACCACCATTTAGATAGCAAGGCCCAATTGTGCTTAATTAAATTTTTGATTCCAAGGCCTCCATACCTCCTGCTTCTGGATAAGATTTCCCATCTTATGAAATGAAGCTTCCTTTTATCATCTTTGTCCCCCCAGAAGAAGTTCCTCTGAATTTTCTCTATAGCTTTTGCCACTGAAACTGGGATTTTGAATATGGACATGAGATAAATAGGAAGATTAGATAATGTAGACTTAATTAGTGTGAGCCTTCCTGCTTGAGATAAGTATCCTTTTTTCCAAACGGCCAGTTGTTTGTTGATCCTTTCTACTACTGGTTTCCAGGCCAAAGATCTTCTAGGATTAATTCCCAAAGGCATTCCTAGGTAAGAGATCGGAAGTTTGTCCCACATACACCCGCAGGAAGAGGCTAAGGAACTAGCTTCAGAGTCTGTCAAGCCCACCCCACATAGACTGGATTTATGGAAATTTACTTTCAGACCCGAAATGTAATTAAAACATCTTAAAATTCTCTTTATTGTCTTTAGTTCTTCCAAGTTGTTGTTGGCAAATATGATTGTGTCATCTGCAAATTGCAGGTGAGACACAATCTCACCATTTCGGCCAACCTTAACCCCTTCTAGTAGACCTACTTCCCTGGCTCTGAGAAATAACAGATTAAGGCCTTCTACTACCATATTGAAAAGGAAAGGAGACAAAGGATCTCCTTGTCTTAAACCCTTTGAGGGTTTGAATTGCATTGAGGGTGAGCCATTAATTAGGACGGATAGAGAAGTAGTAGAGATGCAAGATTGTATCCAAGATATCCATTTTTCTCCAAAACCCAGATTTTTCATCATACATAAGAGGAACTCCCAATTGAAACTATCAAATGCCTTTTCAAAATCAAGTTTAAGGATGATACCCGGCGTATTAGATTGCTTCCACCAATGAATGACTTCGGTAGCAATTAGAATGGAGTCTAGGATTTGCCTTCCTCCGATGAAGGCTGCCTGAGATTCCCCTATGATTAATGGCATTACTGGTTTCAACCTGGAGGCCAACGTTTTGGCTAGGAGTTTGTACATGCTTCCAATGAGACTGATGGGCCTGAAATCTTTAAGCTCACTAGCTCCTGACTTCTTAGGTATAAGGGCAATAAAAGAAGAGTTGAGAGTAGATAACATCCTCCCATTGAAGTGGAACTCCCTGAATAATTCTGTGATTTCCTTTTCCATAAAACTCCATGCATGTTTGATGAACTTGAAGTTGAATCCGTCAGGACCTGGGGCCTTTGTGCTGCTGCAACTCTTCAAAGCCTCCTTGATTTCTGCTGTTGAGAACTCCTTTTCTAAATTGGAAGCAATTTCGGTAGATAGCTGAGTTGGAAATGAGCCTTCCAGTTTAGGTCTGTGCCTTATACTCTCCCTGAATTTTGAACTAAAGTATTGGACTGCAGCCTCCTTCATTCGCCTTGGGTCATCTATCTTTGTCCCTCTGTATTGGATATAGGCAATTGTATTCCTGCAAAACCTCTTGTTAGCAGAAATCTGAAAAAATTTTGAGTTTTTGTCTCCTTCTTTGAGCCATGCTATTCTAGATCTTTGTCTCCAATAGGATTCTTCTTGCCGGGTGAGGTTGTGCACTTCTTCTCTTGATATTGCTCTGAGTTCTGATTCTTGGTTGGTGAGTTCTCTTGATTCCCCCAGAAGATCCCACTGATGACATTCTTCTTCAGCTTGTTTGAGTTTGGAACTTATGTTACCCACCTCTGATTTATTCCACTCCTTGAGCTTCAACTTCATTGCCACTAATTTCCTTGCTATTCTATATCCTGCCCAACCCTGCACCTCCTCTCCTTGCCAAGCTTCCTGTGCCACTTTCAAGCACTTGGGATTGGATAACCAAAAGTCCCAAAATCTGAAGGGTTTGGGTCCCCAATTTTGGGGTTCGTCACTGATTAGAATAGGAGAGTGGTCTGATGTAGTTCTAGGGAGACCCCATTGGGTTATTTTGGATAGGTCTAGGAAATCATGGGTTACCAGGAATCTGTCCAACCTAGATAGGGAGGGTTGCTCCTGAAAATTCGTCCATGTGAATGATCTGCCATGCATTGGTAGATCAGTGCATTCCATTTGGTTGATGAAGTTATTGAAGTCCCTCATGCCTCCAAGGTTTCCACTGCCTCCTCCCTTTCTTTCACCAATGGATACCACTTCATTGAAGTCCCCTCCAATGCACCAAGGAACATGGGAAGCTCTTTTACGATCAATCAATTCATCCCAAATCAGCCTTCTAGCAGCAGGATCGTTAGGAGCATATACATTGACCATACAACACTCCATTGAGTTTTTTAAAGTTCCCTGGGCAATTATATAGTGCTTATGGCAGAAGTTACTGGTAAGGTTGAAGGAATTAGAGTTCCACATTGTAATGAGACCTCCAGAAGCCCCCTTTGAACTCATAAGAAGCATTCCAAAATCTGAGATTGACCATAATCTGTTTGCACTCCATGAGTCAAGATTTTGGATCTTGGACTCTTGAATAAAAAGGAAATCAGGATTCTTTGCTTTGATTAGCTTGGATAGAGCTTTCTTTTTCCTATTACTTCCCATACCCCGAATATTCCATGAGATAGCCTTCATTGAAAATGAGGAATAAACCCATAAAACCTTTAGCCAAACGAGCTATTTGGCTACCCCTGTCTCCTTAGAGGCCAGAGCAAATTCTGTTGCCTCCATCTCTATCATGGTCCTCCACGCTTCCTTGTCAGTTTCCTTGATGGTCAGCCCCAACATCTGGGCTGTTCTGATTGTATTGGAGCACTCTTCTTCGATTGAATCTTCCTCTCCAATTGAGTTTAGATTTCCAGAATCCATACTTTCACAAATTTGCGATAATACTCTTCTCCTCCTTCTCCTGATACCTGCATCATTTAAATCCACCAGAATGGTGATACCTGTTGGGCCTGATCCTGGCAAGCCTGGTCCTGGCGTAGGTAAATCAGCAGGATCTTTTGGATCCCTGTCCAATAAAGAAGCTTCCAATGGGAGGTTGTTGCTAACCGAAGGCCCACAATGGATTGGGCTTTCAATAGAGTAATAAGACCCATCCACTTTATTGCCTGACTTGTCACCATCACTTTGCTCCTGCAAGTTGACCTCTGCCACTGTTGTGATCCTCCCGTTCTGCCCAGTTGGCTGCTCAATGAGATCTTGTTGAGATTTTGCCTGTCCTTTAGTGTTTCCTTTCTCAGCCCCTAAATTTGAAAGAGCCGCCTCATTGGGATCTGGGTTTTGTGCCACCTCCTCTCTTGTTTCATTGTCCAGGTCAGTGGTATTTGCCACGTAAGATGCCAAGTAACCATCCTCTTCCTCTCCCTTGTCCTCCAGTGCACGATCCTGTGGACCAATGGTGTCTTCAATGTTAATAATGGGTTCTGCATTCAGGTCACCGGAGTTGTGATTGTGAGGGACTTCTTGTACGCTGATGACGTGTTCCTTTCCTTTAACCAACCCAACAATATGCTCCTGAATAATGCCACTGTGGTTTGTTGCAATTAAGACCCTACCAGATTGGTAGGTATCCTCTCTTATAGTTTCTTCCCCCACCAATAATACTTCCCCCCAAAGGTTACCTATTTTAAAGAAATTTTCACCACACCAGGAGTTAAGAGGTAGGCCCTTGCATTCCAGCCATGAAATCCTCTCCAGACTAGCCGTTTGGCCTTCCCATACTCTCACCTCTGTGAACCATTTGGTTATGCCCTGATTTTGTAGAAAAGAAGTTCTGGTATCAACAGACGGAAAAATGAGAATGACTTGTCTCTCTCCAGTGGCCCTTATCTGAATATCCCCCATTCCTAGTAATAGGAAGTCTTCTTTAATCTTTGACAGAGGAACTCTGATGTTTCTTTTGGCAATAGCACTTCTACTTAGCCATTCACTGCTGGTGGGGGTAAGGTCAACACATTTTAAACCATTCTGAGTTTGCATCCCACATTGTTGGTTCTCCCTTAAGACCTGGCATAGCTTTTCCTCTGGGTTTTGTGACTATAAGGCTCCTTAACAGGCCCTTGTTTGCTTTTATTCTGGATCCCTTGTTCCTTAATTCCCTGTTCTCCATCTCTTATAGGTTGCTGATAGCCCACTCTGAACTTGTCACGATCTGCCAGCTTCACTAACAGTCTACCCTCTCCAATCCATAGACCATTAGTTTTTTGAATAGCAATATCAGCAGATTCCGAGCTCCTGAATCTAACAAATCCGAATTTGTTGCCGCTGATTTTGCTCCTCTTTTGCGGAATATAGGAGCTAGTAACCCTCCCATATCTGTTGAACATTTTCTCCACCCATATACGATCTGCATAGTTTGGGAGTATATCCAGGAATAGAGTGGTGGGTGGGTGATTAAATCCATTTCTGTACTCCATATGAGTGTTGTGTTTGTATTTGCGTTGAACTGGAATCCACTCCCCCTTGTCACATACTTCTCTGAGGTTGGTTTGAGTTATGGTTTTTGCATGGTGATCTCCATATCTCCTAAATGAAATCTGTTTTTGCAGGTAACGGAAAGGCTGATGATTGGTTTTGGTAGTTGAGGGAGGTTGGATTCTGGAGATTTTTGATAGAGGTGGTTGTGGTGGTTGGCTGAAGGCTTGAGTCTGAAGTGTATGATTTGTATGGTGGGGAGGGTTGATGGAAGGTTGGCCATGGTGATGGATGGATTTGGTAAGTGGTGGGGTTGGATGAAGGTGATTGCGAATTCTAGACGAAGATGGTTGCTGGGTTGCATCCTCTGTTTCCTTACCTTTTCCGAGTTCTCTCTCTCTCTCTCTAGACATCTCTTACTAATCCCTTTCCATGCAGACATTTCTAGGGGACATATTCTTTCCTATCCTACTTTTAACAGTAGAGTCTTTGCACTGCTCTGAAGTTGGTTCTAGGAAGTCTTGTCTACAGACATCTGATTACAATACTTTAAAGTACTTCTATATAATCATTGTTATGATTTTATTTACCACGAATGGTGCATGAATTGCAGAGTATGGGATGGGAAATGAAGTATCAACATCTGGTGATGTGTATAGTTATGGCATCCTCTTACTGGAGATGTTTATAGGGAAGAGACCTACTGATAGCATGTTTAGTCATGGTCTCACTCTCCATGAATTCGCTAAAACGGCTCTTCCTAAACGAGTAGCGAATGTTGCTGATCCTATGCTGTTTGAACAAAGAGAAATTAGGGAGGCAAGCTCAAGTGGCCACACCACTCGCAATCAGAGCTCTCCGAGCAGTCACAAAATTCAAGAGTGCTTGATTTCAATACTTCAAGTTGGAATTAACTGTTCACACGTAGTGTTGACAGATCGACCGAACATAACTGATGTAGTTTCTCAGTTGCATTTGATCAGAAACACTCTGCTTGAAACTGGAGTTCATGGAGGCAGAAGAGCACATACTGCTGTGTGATCATGAATAGGTATGAAACCTTCACTTTCTCACCCACTTGAGAAAAAGAACATGCACAGAGTACGAAACAAACAAAAATATTTTAGCAAAGGTATTTCATTATGTTAGCACCAGCTCCGAATAAAGGACAAAATTTCTGTTTCAGATAACTGATATTTATATCAAAAGAATGGATTGTCTGTCAGTCATTCAATGAGGTACAAACACAACCGATTTTCAAGCTGCTGTAACTTCTTACATGTGTCATCTTTTTTTCTTTGTTCTTCATATTGCATCCACCAGTTTCGTGAAATAATCATTTTTTCCATTGTTGTCCTAGGTTCTTGTTACGCCCCACTTTTTTTCAAATATTTTTAATTTAAAATTTAGAATTTAGAATTATCGATTCTATGCTTTAATTAATTGTTTTGTGTATATTAGAAACACCAGAGACATTATTGCTTTTTTTTTCATGGTACCAAATTATCTTGAAAATTATTTTATATTTACTAATTATAATAAAATTTATAGTTTGGGATCCAAATTGAATATATATATATATATATATATATATATATATTTTTTTTTTTTTTTATGGCATGATTGTAATCTTGGGAATATAAACTTGAATTTGGTAAATTCATTATATTTCGTTAACAAACCAATGAGGTCCATCATTAGACTCCATGATATAGAAACTATTTTTATTATCACGTGATTTCACTTATAATTTGTTACCTATTATCTTGGATAACTATATTAGTTGTGGGAGAGTTGTTTGGAGAGTGGGGCATCCTTATATATAGGTACCTAGTCATATTAGGTTTTGAGTATTATAGCCGTGAGGGCCAACCGGTAGCAGCAGCCGTATGGCTTCTTCTCCAAACGTCATTGGAGCCGTCGCTTTGCAAGAGTTCTCTGCCGATTTCCAAGGCTTAGGCTTTGGTTCTGAGTGAGCAAGAACAAGGCATAGACGAGAGGGAAGCAATAGTTGGTGATTTCTATCAATTATAGATTGGTAAGTGTGGGTGGGGTTTGATTTAGGAAATCGGGACGGAAAGTTAGAGTTCACTATCCAGCCGAAACGGTGTTCTTCAAAGCGAGAGGACCTGTGACCTGCAAGAGAATAACCCGTCAAAGAGCCCTCTGCCGCTGTGGCAGGAAGACACTCCGATGGTTAAGTCAGTCGAAGCCTCACAGGGAGAATGCTAGCTCTGGCTAATATTCTCTATTAGCAAGCCAAAACAGTATATTCAGGCGTACCTTTTTTGTTCATCTCCCGCTCTATATATAGACTTTCCATCCTGCTCTAATTCTCTTGGAATCTTCTTTTCCGCCCAAGTGTCTTCTGATTGGACATGGATTTCTCGTCCATGCCCTTCCTGACAGAGTCTTGTCTTGTCCCATCATACCCGGGGTTTCATACCCTTTTCGGAAGAGCGGTTATCTGTCACTTCCCACGGGCTGCCCATAGTCCTGACCGACTTTCTCAGTTCGGCATGTCGTCGATCCGCCTTTCTCAGGTCGGCGCCTCAACACCTGGTTCTTTTATCCTGATTTGGGGTAGGGTCGGCACTTCTCGTGTCGGCCGTTATCTCACGTGATCAGCACGTGCTTCCCGGTGTGCTATTCGGTCTCGGCCGTACTCCGGATTTACTCGGGGGGTCCGAATGTATTTTCTCAATTACATTTTACCCTCGTCAATTGCCCCCTAGTTTCGGCTGCTTTGAACCGTATCAGCGAAGCAGTCGAGGCTATACAGTATACCCGCGGTGCCCTCTCTTATGCAAGATCGGGCGGTTTCTGAACCACTTCTCTTGGATTTGACGTTGCATTGAAGTCTGGCAGGGCGTGCAGCTGGCTTTAATGGCTTTGGGGCCACGCGCCTCCCGCGCGTCCCCATAGGTGGAGCACCCTCATTGGGGAGGCGCAGGGTCTGATCCGTCTGGCTTCTCTCCCTTTAAATACTTGCTCGTCCTTCTCTTTTTACTTTCCCTTTGCAACTTTCCATCGTCGTCGTACCAGAGAAAGAAATCTACCACTTTTGTAAGTTCTTTCAACCAGAGTCTTAGGTTTCCCCTCTTCTCTTTGATCTTTCGCCTCCTACCCTCTTCTGCAATGGGGGTTTTTAGGCAATTAGTGAACACGCCGGAAAAAATGGCAGAGTTCCGGCGACGGTACAACATCCCCGCTGATGTTGCCGTCGGGATCAATGACCCCCACACTCCTCGCGACGGGAATGACCCTGACACCCTTCACGTGCCTTTGATGGCGGTTGTCGAGGGTGGAGTCCGATTCCCGCTCAATCGCCTTCTCCGCGAAGTGCTTTGCTGGTATCGGCTTCACCCGATGCAAATATCCATCAACACCTATAGGATCATCCATTCCATAGTAGAGCTGAATAGGCTGAACCGCACCGATATAGGGCTTCGGGAGATTCGTTTCTGCTATGACATGGTCAGGAAAGGCTCCGATGCCTATTACCTGAAGAATAGGTCTAACATTGAGCGGATAGTCACCTACCTGACGGACTCTAACCGCGGTAACGACGATGACTTCCTTATCGTTACTGGCAACTGGGAAATCGGCCGAGACGAGCCTGACCGTCCCAAGTTCCACATTCCAACCCGGTTTGGAGCCATCCGTTAGTGCCCCGACCTTGTCTTCCAACTCTCTGTCTCTTTCTTTCTCATTTTGTACATACCTTGAAGCTGACTGCGTTTTCTTTTTTCTTTTTATTCCTTTTGCAGCTTCCAACGCCAACCAGGGCCGGAGCAAACAATCAATAAACCTCGACGCTGTTAAAAGGATCGCCCGATACACGGGATCCTTTGGCCGAAGTTGGGCCCGCTCCCCCGAAGTGCTCCTGAGATACGTTGGGAGTTACAGGGGGTACATCAAAAAATCGATTCCTGACGCCGCAACTGTTGGTGCCGATCTCCCAGGATACTTTCCTGAGGCAGCGCCGACTTCCCAAGCTCAGCGTCCAGTTCCGGTGACAGTAGCTGATATCGGGAATTCCCCGATTAGATTCAGCTCTACCGGCTCGGAGCATAGTTCTTCCCGGTCGCCTGGCAACTGGAATTCTGAAGACGACGCGGCGTCCGAGCAGAGTTCGGATATAATGGCCCGTAACCCCAGCGTCCCGAATCTCCGCGAACTGATGCGGCAGCAGAAGAAGAAACAGCCTGACACCGGCCCGAGCTTGCCGCGGGGAGGGCCGATCTCTGTGTCTGAAGAGGCTCTGATTGAGGATGACGTTCCTCTCGTCCTGAAGCGGAGGCAAAGGGACCTTGCTCAAGAGGATCCCGCCACAACTTCCTCGCCGAAGAGGAGCAGAACGGCCGATAAGGCCAAGGCTATCGAGGGGGCTGCCCCCTGGCGCCCTTCTCTGCTGGTGAATGGGGTCGATCCCATCACCGTCGCCGACTCGGCGGTCGATCTCGACGTCGCGCAAACCCTGACGGGTGCGCTGATGCTGCCCAAGGACGTCGAGCCTTACCAAGGCCTCGACCTACCAACCATGATGCGATCTGTGATGGCTCATGGAGTTTTTGTAAGTATCCTGTCTCGGCTTTTCCTTTGTTTTACTCGCGATTTCGTTTCTGATTTCATACTTCTGGACTTCGTGGCAGACTGCGCAGAAATCCCTGATGTGCCTGAGCCGTTGCCAGGACCTGGAGACTCGATACAACACTATCGAGTTGGAGCTGAGGGCGTCCAACGCCAGGTTCCTGAAAATCCAGGGAGGCATGGCCTCGCACAAGAAGAGGGCCCAGGAAGCCGAACTGGCGGCCAAAACTGCTCAGTCTCAGATCGGGGCTGAAAAGGCGAGGTCGGCTGGGTTGGAAGAGCAGCTGGCCAATCTCAACTCCCAGCATGAGGCCGAGCTGAGACGGCTTCAGGAGAGCTCCTATGCCAAGGGCATGTCGGACGCTGCTGCCGACTTCTTGGAGAACCAGATGCCCGAGATCCAGGCCGACCTCGTCGGTTTGTGTTGGAAGGCCGCTCTGGAGGCCGCCCAAGTGCCAAGGGGTTCTCCTCTCTTCTCCAGGATTCCGACCGTTGCCGAACTGGAGAACAGGGAATCCGAAGCCGGCGGAGGCCAGCCTGCTGCTGCTGCTAAGGAAGGAGAGGCGGGTCAGGCTGCCGATGCTGACGTAGTTGTAATTCAGGCTGCCGACGTTGCGCCTTAGGATTCCTGTTGTTCCTTTGATTTCTGTAACTCGTATGTAACTTTTTCGAGAATCAATGAAACAGGCTTTGGACTTCCTTTATATCCTTCTTATTGCATGATGCTGGATCTGGACTGTAATTGCCTCCCTTCGAACAATGTGTTTGCTCTAAGTGGATTGTCTTCAAACCTTCTGAATATCATACTTTTCTCAAATCCTAAATTGAACTCAAACTTTTCTCAAGTTTTTGCCGAACAAACTTTTCTCAAGTTTTGCCGAACAAACTTTTCTCAAGTTTTGCCGAACAAACACTTCTCTATTTTGTGCCGAACAAACACTTCTCAAGTCTGTTCGGATGTTCTCACCTTTCTCAAGTGTTGGACTCCGAATTAGGCTTAAACTTACACTTTTCTCAAGCATATTCTAGAATTCAAACTTTTCTCAAGTGTTGAGTATTCTCAGATTTTCCTCGAATCTGTAAGGCTGTTTAACCTCTGATTAAGCTTAAACTTACACTTTTCTCAAGCATATTCTAGAATTCAAACTTTTCTCAAGTGTTGAATATTCTCAGATTTTCCTCAAATCTGTAAGGCTGTTTAACCTCTGACTAGGCTTAAACACATACTTTTCTCAAGCATGTCCTGGAATTCAAACTTTTCTCAAGTGTTGAATATTCTCAGATTTTCCTCAAATCTGTAAGGCTGTTTAACCTCTGATTAGGCTTAAACACATACTTTTCTCAAGCATGTCCTGGAATTCAAACTTTTCTCAAGTGTTGAATATTCTCAGATTTTTCTCAAATCTGTAGGGCTGTTTAACCTCTGATTAGGCTTAAACACATACTTTTCTCAAGTATGGCGCCGAGCAAATGTTGAGCCGAACAGGTGTTCTCAGACTTTCCCCTTGCCCCCTAGCTTCGGCTGCTCCGAACCGACCTGTCGGAGTAGGCGAGGCTATCTAGCGTATTCATGATGAACTTTGTATCGATCCAGAGGATGCTCATTCGTATCTGGTCCGTTTGAGGCATGCCCTGTCTTGCCATAAATGCGAAGTGACCGTTTGTTTCTCGTCTGGTGAAAGACGTGCCTTTTCCGGCGCGTGCTCTGACGTGTCGCTCCAGTATCCCAGATGCGCTTCTTTGATTGGTCCAAGAGTAATGGATCCGACGGTTGGGGTTTAAAATCGTGCGACGTATCAGATTCACCAGCCCTGAACCCTATAAAACCAACTTCGTCACTTTCATTTTTCTTTTCTTGCTACTGTTCTTCCATCTTCCGTAAGTCGTCCCTGTAGAACTCGTCTTTTGTCTTTTTTCTTCATCTTTCTTCCTCGCTTATTCTCTGAACATGGGGATCTTCCGTAAGCACTTCGCCTCTCCGGCGAGCATAGCAGAGTTCCGTAGACATTACAACGTCCCAGATGACGTAGCAATAGAAATAAATAGGCCTGAGACTCATCCTGAGATTCGGGATGAGGACTCCATCCATATCCCTCTGATGGCCGTCACTGAGGGTGGGGTCAGGTTTCCCCTCCACCCTTTACTGCGTAGGGTTCTGTCTTGGTATCGGCTGAATCCTATGCAGATTTCCATAAACACATATAGGATTATCATGGGCATAGTTCGTTTGAACGAACTATGCAACACGAACTTAGATCTCTGGGACATCAACCATAACTACGACATGGTGTATAATAAAGACGATAAATGGTATCTCAAGTCCCGTAGAGGTCGAGAGAAGATAGTCACCCAACTTGTCGATTCGAATAGAGGAAATGATGACGACTTCCTGATCGTCTCGGGGAATTGGGAATTCTCTTCTGATGAGCCCGAGGTCAAGAGGATACCAGTTCCCCGTAGATTTGGGCAACCCCGTTAGTTCCTTTCCCCTCTATTTCTGATTTCTGCATTTCTGCCGACCTTAGGCTTCTAACTGTGTTTGTCTTGTCATTTTCAGCTCAAAACGCAAACCGCGGTCGCTCTTCGCAAGGTACACACCCCGAAGACCTGAAAAAAGTTCTGCAATACAAGGGCGTTGCAGGGCAAACCGAAGCAAGGTCCGCCGAAGTGCTGCTGCGATATAACCCGTCCTATAAGGGTTATATCAAAGAGAAAAAATACGTGGCCGAGGCGGTAGCAGAGACTTCTATAGTTGCTGTCCCCGAGGCCATACCTCTGCCATATCTTAGGGAACCCGGCCGCGTAACAGTCGCTGCGGTTGCCGAATCTTCCAGCTCCTCACCGTCATCCTCTTCCGAACGGACTCGGTCCCTACCCCGAATCACCTGGGACGCCGAGGGCGAGGAGGAATCAGACGCCGATATCATGTCTGCAAATCCAAGTATGCCGAGCTTGAAGGACATGATGAGGCAACGGGCCAAGGAAGCTGCCGAGGCCAAGAAAAAGTCGACTCCAGCCGAGGCGAAGAAGCCTTCCGGAGTCGTTCTGGCTAAAAGGAAGCCAGAAGAGGGGGGGAACCTGCCGAACCCCACCCCTGCTGCTGCCGAGGAGGATCAAGCCGTTTACAAAAAACGGCGGCTAGTGAAGGCTTATGAGGTCGGCCCCTCCAAAAGCAAAGGCAAGTCCAAGATTTCCAGGAAGGCCGAGACCTGGGCTCCCCAGCTTCTGATAGATGGAGTGACTCCCATCACTATTGCCGACTCGGTCAAAGATCTGGGAACCGCCACGGCTCTTGCCGAGGCCGTGATGCTGCCGAGGGACCTCGAGCCCTATGCCGACTCCGAGGATCACGTGATGCTTCGGACGACGATTTGCCACAACATGTTTGTAAGTTTCTCACTTTGGTAGTATCCTTTGCATATTCAAACTGTGTCTGATCTAACTATTCTTGTTGATGGTGTAGGCGATCCAGAAGGCTATGCTCTGCATTGGGCAGAGCCAGGATCGGGCGGAGAAACTGCACAGGGCCGAAGCCGAGGTGAGAGAATTCAAGCTGAAGTTCTCCACCGCTCATGACGAGGCTGAGGGCTACAAGAAGAAAGCCCATGAGATGGCCAGGAAGGCAGACTCCCTCGACCATTTTCTGTCTGAGGAGAAGAAAAAGACAGCCGAGCTGACGGCTGAGCTTGTTGCGCTTAAGGTCCGGCACGCCGAGGAGATGGCGGAGGAGAAAAATAAGGCTCGCAAGCTCGGCATGGACGAAGCCGCCGAGGACTTTCTCAATAACCAGCTTCCCGAGATGCAGGAGGAATTTTTGGCCCTTGGCTGGAAGGCTGCTCTGAAGGCCTGCAACGTCCCTACCGACTCGACCCTGTTCAAGGAGATTCCCCACTCCTCTGATCTTGGCGAGGAGGAGGAACCTATTCCCGATGCCGAGCTGACCGTTGAAGACTATGATGAAGCCGGCATCGGGGCAGGTTCTTCGTCTGGGAAGGGTCGAGCCCCGGAAGACAGCTTTGCAGAAGAGGGTCAGATCCTGGAAGATGTCGCCGACATCGTCTGAAAGTCGTCTGAGAAGGGCCGAGTCCCACTCAATTCTGTCATTTTTTCCTTGTAGCCACGAGTCCTTTGTATTAGTTTCTGCTCTTTTGTTTTTGTATCTCACATATAAATGAATACAAGTTGAATCTTTCGTCGGCCATTCTTTGTCTTGATGTGTGCATTTATCCTTATGCACTGAACTTTTCTCAAGTACTGAATATCTTTAGGCATTGAGCCGAACAAACTCTCCTCAAATCTATTCGGCTTTTTAGCTCGTACTTCGGGCCCAAACATATTTTTCTCAAACATGTTCGGATATTCTAACGATTCTCAGGTGTTGAGCCGAACAAACCTTTCTCAAGTAAGCTCGGCTGTTTGACCTATACTCTTCCCGAGTGTGTTCAGGAGTTCAAACTTTTCTCAAGTGTTGAACACTACGGTCCAATGGCTACATGATTGATAAACTTTCTGAATATCTAGTTGAACATTGAAACTGGATTTTTCCATTCATTGAGAAATAAATACAAGTGCTGGAATAAAGAAATTACTGATAAAATTTCTTAAGGTTGGAGACATTCCAAGTCCTTGGTATTTCTTTATCATCCAGATCTTGCAACTTGTAGGCGCCCTTCCCAAGTCGGCCTATAACTCTGTACGGACCTTCCCAATTAGCCCCGAGCTTGCCATCAGTTGATTCTTTCGTGTTTCCCATGACCTTGCGCAGGACTAGGTCGCCGAGATCGAACTCCCTCTGATGGACTTTCTTGTTATAGGCTCTAGACAGAGTTGATTGATAGGCCGCGAGTCTGATCATGGCTCGTTCCCGTTTCTCTTTGGCAAAGTCGAGCTCTGTTGCCAATGCTTGATCATTGCCACCTTGTTCCATCACTTCAGTTCGGAGAGTCGGGATGCCGACTTCAAGAGGAATGACAGCCTCTGTGCCATAAGCAAGTGAATATGGGGTTACTCCCGTAGATCGGCGAGGAGTGGTCCTGTACGCCCATAAGACGAGTGGCAACTCTTCCACCCACTTGCCCTTGGCTTTCTCTAACCGTTTCTTCATTCCTCCCAATATCGTCTTGTTTGAAGCTTCTGCCTGCCCGTTGCATTGAGGGTACGCCACGGAGGCGTAGTAGTTTCTGATCTTGTATTGTGAGCAGAAAGCCTTGAACTTATCCTGGAACTGGGTCCCGTTGTCCGAGACGATGGCGTATGGGATGCCGAATCTGGTGATGATGTTCTGCCATACGAATCGCTCGACGTTCTTCTCGGTGATTTTAGCCAGTGGTTCGGCCTCTATCCATTTGGTAAAATAATCCGTGGCAACCAACAGGTACTTCCTTTCCCCAGTTGCTTTAGGAAGTGGGCCGACGATATCCATCCCCCACTGTGCAAAGGGCCATGGACTAGTAAGCGGCGACAGATCGGCTGCTGGCAGATGTGTGATCAGGGCGAACTTCTGACACTTTTCGCAAACCTGGACATACTTCTTTGCGTCCTCTTGCATATATGGCCACCAATACCCTTGAGATATGGCACGATGGGCTATGGACCTGCCCCCAGCGTGACTCCCACATATCCCCTCATGGATTTCATACAAGAATTTCTGGACTAAAGTAGGATGTACGCATTTTAAATAGGGGCCAGTGTAGGACTTACGGTAAAGTTCTTGCTTTGGTGACAGCCAGAAGCGTGTTGCTTTGATCCGCAGCTTGTGGGCTTCTCTCTTTTCTTCGGGGACAGTTCCCCCAGCGAGGTAGGCGATAATGGGATCCATCCAGCTCGGGCCGAGATCGATTTCCAAAGCCTTCTCAGCAATTGGGACGTCGATGCTCGGATACTCAATGGAGTCCACATATATAGTTCTGAATTTATCCCTGGGTATTGCTGAAGCCAGACATGCCAAGGCGTCAGCATGGTCGTTCTGTCTTGAACTGATATGTGTCATCGTTGTTCTTTTGAACCTTGATAGCTCTGCTCTGGCCCTCTCTGCATAGGCAGTCATCCTCTCGTCCCGGGTGGCATAATCTCCACTGAGCTGGTTGAGGACCAATTGTGAATCACAGAAGACCTCCACATGTTCCGCCCCCAGATTTCGCGCGCACTTGAGTCCGAGTATCAGCGCCTCGTATTCAGCGACATTGTTGGAAGCGCTGAAGTTCAACCGGAAGGATTGCTCAAAATAGCACCCATCTGGCTCTTCTATCACGATGCCGACTCCAGACCCCCTCGAACAAGATGACCCGTCAACATACAGCTTCCAATACGGCGTCTGGTCGGGAACTATTTCCCCCTGTTCGGGCGCATCGTCCTCTGAGATTGAAGCGACACTCTCCACTGGTTCGTGGGAGAATTCTGCCACAAAATCTGCCAAGACCTGTCCTTTTATTGCTGTCCTCGGGAGGAATCTGATGTCATATTCCCCAAGCTCCACAGACCAAGCCGCTACCCTTCCTGACAGCTCTGCTCTTCTCAAGGCAGTACTGATGGGATGTCTGGTCGGTACTTCTACTGTATGGGCCAGGAAATAGTGCTGCAACTTTCTGGATGCCACCACGAGGGACAGGATCAGCTTCTCCAGGGGGAGATACCTTGTCTCCGAATCCAGGAGCGTCTTACTTATATAGTAGACCGGCGTCTGCTGACCATCTCTGTTTTTTAGCAGAACCGCACTGACCGCATGCTCGGATACGGCCAAGTAGAGTGTTAACACATCTCCCTTCTCGGGAGTGATGATCAGCGGGGGGTTCGCCAAGTAGTTCTTCATCTCTTGGAAAGCCCTTTCGCATTCTTCCCCCCATGTATACTTGGACTGCTTTCTCAACAGCTGGAAGAATGGCCGACATCGATCAGAAGATCGGCTGATGAACCTGTTGAGGGCTGCCACCATCCCGGTTAGTCTTTGAACTTCCTTCACAGTTCGGGGACTCTGTAAATTTTGCAAGGCGACAATCTGGTCGGGATTGGCCTCTATCCCCCTCCGTGTAACCAGATGCCCCAAAAACTTGCCCGAACTGACCCCGAAGGCGCACTTCGATGCGTTGAGCTTGAGCTGGTATTTTCTCAATACCTGGAAAGTTTTGCCGAGGTCGCTTATGTGGGACTCTGTCTCCTCGGTTTTGATCACCATGTCGTCGATGTAGACCTCCATGCTCTTCCCGAGCAACTCCTTGAACATGAGGGTCGCCAAACGCTGATAAGTTGCCCCTGCATTTCTCAAGCCGAACGGCATCACTTTATAGCAAAAGAGTCCGAGGGGAGTAATGAAGGACGTCTTTTCTTGATCCGGCGCGTGCATGGCTATCTGATGATATCCCCGATATGCATCCAGGAAACTCATGCGCCGATATCCAGCTGTAGCATCTACCAGCTGGTCTATCTTGGGCAGTGGAAAACTGTCTTTGGGGCAGGCTTTGTTGAGGCTGGTGAAATCCACGCAAACCCTCCATTTGCCATTCTTTTTCTTGACCACCACGGTGTTGGATAACCACTCGGGGTATTGCACCTCTCTGATGGCGTCTGCCTCCAGCAACCGATCTACCTCCTCGATTACGGCATCCACATGTTGGATTGCCGGCCTCCTTCTTTTTTGCATCACCGGTTTGTGGGCAGGATCCACGTTCAGATGATGGCATATGATATCCGGACTCACCCCAGGCATCTCCTGTGGCGTCCAGGCGAACACATCTACATGCTCCTTAAGAAATGCGACCAGGGCCTCCTCATCCTGTTTTGATAGTTCTGCCCCGATCAGAAAATATCGCTCCGGATCCGTCTCGTGAGCCGGCACCTGCTTGAGCTCCTCCACAACGCGATCGGCTGGATTACGCCCGATATCCTCTATCGTCGGCCGATCTGGGACTTCAATGGATTTCACATGTTCGGCCTTAGGCTTGTGTTTGATGGAGGTGACATAACAGCTTCTCGCTGTCGTCTGGTTACCCCGAACACATTCGATCCCCTTCTTTCCCGGGAACTTCAACATCTGATGGTAGGTAGAAGGAATTGCCCCCAACCTGTGTAGCCAAGTTCTCCCCACTATGGCGTTGTAAGCAGATGGTACATCCACCACCAGGAAATCCACATCCAGAGTTATTTTCCCTGCTCGGACAGGGATGGTGATGGATCCCAAGGGCCAGACCGCTTCGGCACTGAAACCGATGAGAGGTATGTCGGCCTTCTTCAAGTCCGCCTTGTCCAGCCGGAGTTTTTTGAAGGCATCATAGTATAGGATCTCCGTCGAGCTGCCCTGGTCAACCAGGATTCTCTCCGTGTTGATGGTGCCAAGGAGCAGCGTTATCACCAGAGCATCGTTATGGGGACGTGTTACCCCCTCCAAATCCTTCTCGGAGAAGGATATGACTGTTTCCTTCTGCGTTTCGGGCTCTTTTCTTTTTTGCCCGAGATGTTGTACGTGGTGTTCGTGTCCGTCTCGGCGGCGCTGGAGCCGAGCTTCTCTTTCATCCAGAACAGGGGTTGCCGCATGTATGACATGCACGGTCCCAGTCACCATCACCTCTTCCTCAGAGGATTCAGCTTCCATTGGCTCTGGCTGAACCACCTGTTGCCTTTGTGGGTGGGGTTTGATTTAGGAAATCGGGACGGAAAGTTAGAGTTCACTATCCAGCCGAAACGGTGTTCTTCAAAGCGAGAGGACCTGTGACCTGCAAGAGAATAACCCGTCAAAGAGCCCTCTGCCGCTGTGGCAGGAAGACACTCCGATGGTTAAGTCAGTCGAAGCCTCACAGGGAGAATGCTAGCTCTGGCTAATATTCTCTATTAGCAAGCCAAAACAGTATATTCAGGCGTACCTTTTTTGTTCATCTCCCGCTCTATATATAGACTTTCCATCCTGCTCTAATTCTCTTGGAATCTTCTTTTCCGCCCAAGTGTCTTCTGATTGGACATGGATTTCTCGTCCATGCCCTTCCTGACAGAGTCTTGTCTTGTCCCATCATACCCGGGGTTTCATACCCTTTTCGGAAGAGCGGTTATCTGTCACTTCCCACGGGCTGCCCATAGTCCTGACCGACTTTCTCAGTTCGGCATGTCGTCGATCCGCCTTTCTCAGGTCGGCGCCTCAACACCTGGTTCTTTTATCCTGATTTGGGGTAGGGTCGGCACTTCTCGTGTCGGCCGTTATCTCACGTGATCAGCACGTGCTTCCCGGTGTGCTATTCGGTCTCGGCCGTACTCCGGATTTACTCGGGGGGTCCGAATGTATTTTCTCAATTACATTTTACCCTCGTCAGTAAGTTTGTTTATAATTCATCTACTGTATTTTTTTTTTTGGTTACACTGTTCGTATCTAGCAAGTGGGTCAAGACGTGGTGTAGGTGGTGTGCAGAAAAGGCCATCCATGGCCGTGGCTGATGTTAAACCATTACAGACCTATTTTTAAGTTTGTTAAGGAGATGGAAATATGAATCCATCCATTGGTTAGTGGTTGGTTAGTGGCCTTGGGAGGCACATCTGGTGTCGTGGGTTTGCAGTTGGGAACTTTTTTGACGCTCATAAGGTATTCGATGAAATGCTTGAAAGAGAATAGTCATGAGGGTTCATAGAGGGCTTGTTTATTTAGTTGGTAAAAGGAAGTATTTATGTTTCTTATAATCAAAGTGAAACAAATTTCTTATTGGGTTCATGAATGCAGCCTTGTCTTTGTATTTTAGCATATTTTCTTTGGTCAGTGCGGGTTGGAATTTTAAGTGTTGGCTATTGGGTTTGGGGGGTTTTGGCTTGGGTTGATATTTGGAGAAGTTATAACTTAGTTTTAGGTTAGCATAAGTATTAGATTACCTACAATACTTACAACAGCGGGCTAAGCTAAATCTATGAATTCATACGTTTTTTTTTTATCGTTCAGGTTAGCTTCATTCAGTTAAATTGGATTTCATTATCTTCAGACTCAGGTGAGTGGTTAAGTATATTACGTACTTTTGAAATCTATCCGTTCCCTGAAAAATTATTCTTTTAAAAGCTATATATATTTTTTTTATGAATTGGAAAATCATATTTGGTGTTTGGTTGTTCAAAAGGCATATGGTTAATGTTCAATGAATCGTTTAATTCTCTCAATGGTCTTTTTGGTGAATACTTTGTGGATATTATAATTGGGAACGTATTTTGGAAGTCCAGGGAAATTAATCCTCTGTGTGCGGGTGACTCTGGCCATTAGGGAAGATTCTCGGGTTAGGCCGGGTGACCCTAATGCTCAACGGTTGAAGGAAAAGTTCCTGGTGCGTCCTGGTGACCTTAACCGGATCGTCTTAGGGAAAAGTTCCACGGGCTGCCTACTCGTGGTGACTCTAAGTTCGATATTGGATCCAATTTTTGAGTTATTTATTTCACTGGCATTTGGTACTATTTGGTATTTGTGGTTCCCCTTGTTGTTTGGTTGGATATCAAGTTGTGATCACCATTGAGATTCGTTATTGATTAAATGAAACATTGTTTATTTTATTTGGTTGTGGTACACTCTTATGCCTTATTTTATGTTGATAGTTCAAATTATTTTAATCCCTGTTTTAGAAACCTATTGTAATACACATGCTTTGTCATTCATTGAGCTTTCAGCTGACGGATTTATTCCACATTATTTTTCAGGCGAGTCAGGACGTTAGGGAAGGACTCTGGCGGTATCGTGGGATTTGTTTTATTGACCTCCATAGGACATTATATTTAGTGTTAAGATTTTATTTAATTGCTTCCGCATATTATTTTTGAACTCTTTGTAACCAGATTTTGTTATTCTATTTATTGTTTGGAGGTATATTTTTATTGGATGGTTCGTGAGATGGTTATGCCTCACGATTGGTTTGAAACATTTGGTTAGAATTTTGTGAAATGAAAACTTGGTCTTTTGGTAAGCTATATTATTTAATAATTTATTTACTTTTTATTATTTTGAGGCTGCGTGTTTCGCAAGTTGAGGTCTTGCGGGTCACGGCCGGTCATATCCTCTGTTTTGGGGTGTGACAGTTCTAATCAGTCTTGAAGATTCGGCATGCTGAATGTGGACTGGCTGTGTGTTACAAATATTATCCTGTGCTTTAATTTCTGTTTTTCTTCTTGTTTGTTTGCAGTTTATCTCAAACTGTCATCATATGTGGTACTGTAATAAGGCTATGACTTGCAATGTGATGCTTTCTTAAATACTTATGGATTCCACAGTTTGATTTGTACCTTTTAAACCTATGTTATAGTACTCTAAAGAATGTCGCCTTACCACTGTTTGAACAGTCTACCTGTGCAATGCAAGTAGCAAAAAGTGATTCAAAAGAACCTTAAAAACCAACTTCACATCAACAAAGATGTTTGTTATGAAGTGCCTCTGCAAATATAAGCTTTCCTTTTTCATATGAATGGTTTTTCTTTTTGGGTATAGTATATAGATGGTCCTTAAACTATCTTGTGTGGATCAGTTTAGTCCTTCAACAATTAATTTGATCAATTTCGTCCTTAATGTTTATAGCTTGTGTAATATAGTCTTATCTAATTGCAAGACCACCTTCCAAGTTTACATAACTATAGATTCTTCGTCTAAAATATTATATGATTATACTTACTCCCCTAAGTAAGGTTTTTGGATTTTTATTGGTTAGAGTGGATTCCTTCTAACCTTTTTCTTAAATTTTTCATGAACCAAATATTATCTTATATTGATGCTCTGCTAATGAGTATATAATATAATATCATCTTATATTGATGCTCTACTAAAGAGTATATACTATTATTATGGTAAATCCAAGCAACTCTATCCACTTAATGTGTTCTCTTCTTTTTGTGCTACGGCCTTGGTTTGAATTGTCTATATAGGTCTAGTATATTGATTTCTACATAGAAATTATAATTTTCTATTCTTTTTTTTATAGTCGTAATTTTTGGAATTCTCCACTTGTGGTCTACTAAATATTCTAAGATTTATGGTTTGGTTCCATCGAAGAGCTTGATCCTCCTTCTGATTTTACTATAGCCATTTCAATATTTGTCACATTATTTGTTTCTTCTTTATTTTTTAGGACATTAATGTTTATTTTTAATTTTCTAAATCTTTAAGGGCAATGTGTTACATTTCTCCCAAACTTATTAAACCTAGTTGCATGATCGTTTTTTTTCCCGATAACTTCTTATCCTAGTAGTTGTATTTTATAAATGAACAAAGGATATATTTCTATTCAATTCAAATACTTTAAGGATTAAATTGATTCAATTAAAACTTGAATACTAAATCAACATTACAATAATACGTTAGGGACTAAAGATGAACTTTAACCCTTCTTTTGTTTTGGGTCTTGCTTTAGTCGGCTAATGCAATATTTCCTGAGCATTTGTCGCAGAATGTTACCTTCATTTGGTACTTTCCAATTCCATAGAGTTTAGGTAAAATTTGTTTGCATTATTATATAACGTCTATAGTGTAACATAATTTGATGCGTAAACATAGAGAATAGATACCGATAAGTTTGCCAGGTATAGTCATGTCACTACCCTTGAATGGATCTTCAATCCTCTCCATATCTCACTTTTGTGTAGTAATATATATGGGGGTTGTGACTATTCACTTAACGAAGACAAGTGAAAAGATCTCCATCAAACCTTTCCACTGTCATCGTAAAAGAATAGTTACAAACTCAAGAGTCACATTAAGACAATTAGTTTGTAGCTTTCACTGATGATATCGTGTCTCTAATTTATATCTACTCGACACAAGCAAGCTTCTTAAATAAAGGGTAATTTACAAATAAGATTTTTCATCTATCGCTCGATTTCACTTAATTTCTTTTATCTTCTAATTTTCCCAATACACTCATTGATTTTTTCAAATGTAACAATCGACTCTTTTTAGATTGATGCACATGACTACTTATCATATTCTCCTCTAATTGCATCAATCTAAAAGGGGCCGATCATTACATTTGCAAAGATCAGGGAATACATTTGGACAATTAGAAGATGAAGGAAGTTAAGTGGAATCGAGTGATAAATGAAGGAGATTTTATGTAAATTGCCCTTAAATAAATTGCTCAATTTAATAATTTATTCTACCATTCTCCCACTTGAACTTGAATAATTATTCACATAATAAATTCATGCATTGGAGATTACCTTTTATCACTTGTCGTGGAATTCCGAGACACCAATATGATGATGGCAGAAATAAAAAATAAAAAATAAAAAGTATTATCCTTTTATCACTTATCGTGGAATCCTGAAATAAAAAATAAAAAGCTATTATTCGCGCGAAATCTCAACCAGTCGCCCAGATGACCTAACTAGTTAGATCAAACTATTAGAAAATTAAACTTCACAACCCTGACTAGTATAGGTGACCAGTCAGGACCTCAGCTTCAACACGTGATCGGTATAAAAATGTATTGTTGTTATGCTGTATTAAAGTGATTATTTAAAACTACTCGTGCTCTTTATAAATAAAAAGTGTGTAAGCAAATTGAGTATCGATCCACAGGAACAAGGTTAACTTAATTATTATTACTCTGATTAAATATATTCTAATTCTCTTAAGAACGAAGTTTGGTTTTGTGAGTAACTAAATATGAAAATGCAAGACAATAATGAAAATGCTGAAAGTATGCGGGAGAAAGAATCGAAGGCATGAATTTGCTCCAACTATTTGTAATGATACCTTCAAGCTGTCTAATGCCCATTATTTGGATTTTATATAGAAGTGTAGCTGCACATTACAATGACCTAACTACGAATATTACAACGCGCATCACCTTTTCCACTCTTTCTACAACTTCCTATTCCTTCCCTCGCTTACTTCCCCATGAAGTAAGCTCTCTACAATGGTCTATGACTGCAAATTATTATCAAAATATATAAGATTAAAACAATATAATTTTGAGAACAAGACGAACAAAATTATGTCGTTTTGCTTATACTATACGTGCACTACAAGAAATTACATTACAGGTTTCCTAAATCCCTCCCATTCAAGTTGTCCTTTTACCATTTTACCCTCAAGATTGTGAGTAAAACCTTACATTTGGGAGCTGTAAATTGTGGAACTAGTGGTGTAGAGATCTCTCTCTCTTTCGACCAACGCACTATTTGTGTTTTTGTATAGGCTCGGCAGATATTCACATCATGCATTTCGAGGATCTTGAGGTAAGATTTTGGAGGGATACCTTTTAAGCCTGTCGTTGAGTTGGTCCCAGGGGCGGAATCACTAAGGGACTGGTGCTCGAGTCTCTTCAAAAATTGTAAAGAATTTAGGACTGAAATATAAATTTTGAAATTATAAAATAAATTATATTTCGACCCTTTTTTTTTTCCAAAAAAAGAGATCTCAGCCCTCTAAATTTCGAATCTTGATTTCTCCCTGAAATTTCTTCTTGGTCCAAATCACCTTTGCATGACATATCTCTCTCATGTCCGTAAGGATAACACGGGTATGCCACTCTAAACCAGAGCTAGTTGGTTCTCCCCGAAATGGATCAATTAGCCAAGATTTTGACCGGATACAAAATCACAAGTGCTAGATCTAGTGGTATTTTTATGGGGATTCTATACGGACGCTACATGCCACCTGTAGCACGCCTGAAAGTCAAGTTGCTAACATCAAGCTTAAGTTTACTCCTTGTCATAGATTTAAAAAGATGGTATCAACCCTTTTTCATTGTTCATTTCGTAGATTCATTTGTGTTCATCTTTGTTGTGTGTGTGTGTGTGTGTTGTGGGGGGGCCGGGGGGGGGGGGGGGGGGGGGGGGGTGGTGGTGAGGATTGACATGCTTGCTAAATAACATGACAACAATTCTCAAATTATGATCTTTTTTTATTTAAACAGTCTATACAACGAGACTTAAATTTGTGATGGAATTGTGTAACTTGATTTTGTTTTAGTTGTTAATTTTTTATTATGATGGAGTTCGATCCCCTTGGTTAGGTTGCAAGAGTCCACATGCCAGTGTCTTTGAAACCTAAATAGAATTCTTACGCTAATACCAATGTGACAGCTGTATAATAAAAATATATGTTATACGCAACAATCGATATATCACTTGTTTTTTTCTTGTTTATTTGATACATATAGTGAATTTGGTGTAAAGTGAACGTATCCCATTGCCCATTTAAAATATACTATCGTACTTTTTTTAAAAGTTATTTATTTAATTTATTCTCCATGCGATTGTATGTTGAGAGATTTGACAACAATCTTACCCACACAATCATCATAAAAAGGGACTTAAGGTGGGCCTGGACAGCACCCTCATTTCCAATACAAAACTGGAGAAAAGCTTGGCCCAAAATCAAAGCCCCATAGGCTTGAATAGAGAGAATTAAGACGCGAATTAATTGTTCTTTGTTTTTTTATTCCTTTTCTTTTCTGTTCTTGTTTTAGTATGGCGGTCCACTCACCTCTTTGGGCGGACCATTTCAACAGGTTTTGCCAAGCCCACATAAAAGGGAAGGAAATCCTAGTCAAACTCGCTTGTCCTACTCGCAAGACTTGACTTATCATTACTTGCCATTCATTTTCTCCCCTGAGGCTATGCTCAATGCACAGTAGGGTGTTAAAATGACGTCGCTTTAATACGCAAAATACTATCCGAAGTAAAATACTGACCGAATAATTTTCGGTAAGTGTTTTACATGTGCGTAGCACGCGCTGCTATACGCAATGCATAACAGCCTCCCCAATTCCCCCATAAATACACCTAAATTTGACAGGAAGTTAGCTTGTTTGTGCATTTCCCAGATTGACGCTTTCGACAACTGTCACGAAAAAATCTACTAACACAATGAATTATACAATATGTTAACGTGTCACTGTATGATTGACCATTTAATGTATGTTGTTGTATTAGTAGACTTGCTGGCATGGACTTGTTTAGGTCATGTTTAGATTATAAACTTTTATGGTGATTTTACAAAGAAAATTAAAAAAATAGCAGAGAATACTTAATATTTTTAATTGACTATGTTTTTCTTTTATTGAGCCTTGTTTGTCTAATACAAACACAACAATCCAAAAGCAGCCTTGGTACACCTCAAGATGGCCAATGGATGATTTGAGGCTCTACGTGACATTGCTTACTTAACATTGTCGACTAAGGATATTTTTATTGACTTCTTTAATAATGAGTCCTAGATTTATGGATTAAAGAATTACTAACTTATTATATGGATTAAAAACTGTGTTATTTATTTAACAAATATTAAAAATCCTTTATAAAAAATGACAAAAAGCAAGAGTGGGTCATTTATTTTCCCGAAGGAGATGAATTTAAAATCAAATACTTGGGGCCCACTTATTATTTGCTAATTATATAGCCAAACTTACCACACAATCAAAAAACGAAAAAACAAAAAAACAAAATTTATATACAGTTGTATTACTAACTTATGATACTAAACCACAAGATAAAACATTCATCAATGATGCTATAATATTGAGTTAGTGCAATACCCATTACATGGATTAATCTTTGTTTCTTAATAATACATTAAATGAGATTATTTAGTGTTATAACAGGGCTTTCGGTCATAAATTCGCAGTAGAGAATTTCTAACACTTATAATCCATCGAAATAAGTTTTAAATCCTAAAGTAAGTTATACAAATTGAACAAAAAAATCCTTACTTTCACCCCAACCTCAACAATGAATAACAAACACTAAAATTCCTCTATTGTAATTTGAAAAAATAAATTTATCTGTTATAGACTGAACAGTAAAATTTTTGTTACAATTTGAATAGATAGATTTGTTTATTGCGAATTGAACAGTAAATTTATCTGTTGTAATTTGAACATATAAATAAACTAATTACAAAATGAACTGTAATATATAATTGTTCTTTGTAGTTATCTTCAATACTGTTGGAAACTGTCTCGGGTCGTCAAAGTTGTCAAACAAATTTGGTTGGTGACGGTCGAAAATGGTAGTTATGATGACTGCCGAAGGATATAGTAGAGTAATTGAAGTCTTTTGAGAGTATTTGATGAATAATAAGGACATTTTAGTTTAGAAAACCTCTAAATGGATGAACGTTAGACATTTTGTGAACTCTTAATCTACGCTAAATAGGTTAATACTTCTTAATTTCAGACTTTATATTAAATTTCTCTATTTAGAATATATCCCTGCTTTAATTGTTAAAAGAGTAGTAGTACGTGAGAATATTGTTGGCCTACGAGGAGCTGTCAAGTTTCAACATTGATGTAGCAATCTATGGATGGTAGGAAATTGCACATGACTTTGAGTCGGGGGTTTCTATGGCCACCTTTAGCGTTAACACCCTATCCAACTTGGTAGGCCCTCAATTACTATTCAAACATAGTGTCCAATCATGTCCTATGTAGATCAATGGAATAGTTTGGCCCCCATTGTTTTTTCTCTCTTATTTTTTATTTTCGGATCACATGCAAAAACACATTAAATTACTACCATTTATGTATTAGGCCGAATTGTCGGACTGATCCATATCAAAATGATGAGGCGAACAAATGAGTTAAGCACGGGACAATTATGGGCCATGTTAGCCAAGAGGAATCCATGCCCGGGATGTTGGGGGGTGAAATGTAGGTTGAGCCCAAGATGCATTGGCCCGTGTCGGTAATGTAGGGCTTTAACTAACTTATTACTGAATGGACCATGTTGCTAGATTGTTGACATATGACAGGTTCGATGCATGAGCCGTTGGCTTCTTGCATAGCCAATCGGACACTCGGCAAAGCAGTTAGAACCTTTTGGAATTTGAAGAGACCAGAATATGAAAGTACAAGATTTAAAAAATGTTCCTGTTTAAGAAACTCATTATGGTGCAAGACATCGACCACATATGGTGGTGCACAATTAGAGAAAGATCTCACGTTATTCACTTTCCAAACTAAGATACTTGATGGCTTATAAATAAGAAATCGAAAGGCAAAATTAAGTACGCTGTCAATTATAAGTACAATTACTATTGTGTTTTCGTTCCACGCATTCGATGCTACATGAACAAGTTGGTAATGGCTGAGTAACACTAATTTGTTATTCTTTACGCAGGCTACATGAACAAGTTGGTTCTTAAAAGATATTCGTAATCCCACAATTGGTGACTCTACTGGGGACAAAAATCTCTCTTTTCTGATAAGTACGATGGCAAACTTTTCATTGAGAATGGAAGTAAGGACCGCAAGGCTTAATGGTAAGGATCCGGTGGGGGCACCCGCCGCAGGAGGAAAAGAAGTTGTGGTGGAAGGCTCATGAGATCCATCGTCACCGGAGAGGTTCCCCAGGATCACCACATGTGAATACGTAAGGCAGTTAGAGCGAGGTTTGGAGAAAAGGGACCAAGCCCTCGACAGTCTACGTTTGGAGGTCCTTCAGCTCAGAACTGATGTGCAGAAATATTAGGTTCTGGCGGTCTATCAGACTTGAGACATAGAACGTAGTAGGACCAGGGCACCACGTGGTGAAGAGTGATTTGGGAGCATGCTTGTGCGCCACAGACTGGGTTCTAAGGTTGTTGCCAACTAACGTAGTGGTGGAAATGGGGTGCGTCAAACGGGTAATCCATCGCAAGAACGGCAATTGGAAAAATTCAAGGCTGATCGAAGGCTTTCGGTGTTGTAAAGGCTAGGAGACCAGGAAGTAGACAACAGTCCGACGCTCAATTCGGCCATCGATGGAATGGGCAAACAACACCAAGAGTACCTGAGAGATAGATTGGACTGAGCGAAGAGGACTGACATTTGAGGATTGGTATGTGGTGCCATGCCAGCTCGGTCAAGGTCTGAGGTTGCCCATGAGTAGCTCATTTTCTCTCAATTAATCCCATAGATTGAGTCGGTCTAACCCCTGCCAGGGTTCGCGCACCTGAAATTCAATAAATATGAGCTGAATACTGACTATTATACCCGTTTGGTTCCCTACAAGTAGATAATGCCTCTCTACTCCACAAACGATGCTCTGATGTGCAAGATGTTCCCTTCTAGTCTCAAGGAGCTCAACCTGTTATGGTTTGACGAGCTTCCAGAAGGGTCCATCTCTTGCTAGAAGGATTTGTGCGTGACAGTTTTGGCTCGGTTTATCACCAGCACCAAGGTTAAAAAGGAAATTGATGTTCTACTCGGCTTGAGGAAAGCTAAGGGTGAGTTCCTTTGACAGTATGCAACTCGGTACTGGAAATTGTATAATAAGATAGAGGAGTGTGATCCCAAGATAGCAATTACTATTTCAAGTTTGGCCTTGATGCGAAAAGAAGAATCTTGGGAGATTTGTTGCTCGTCCCACCGACTGACATAGTCAAAATCGAGGACCAAGGGTTGGGGGAGAGATTTTCAAAGATTTTGGATGGATGTGGTTAAATAAGGAGGACTAGGTAGGGTGGTCATGGCTAAATGCAAAATTTTGGAGTTCAAAGGGTTTGCGAGGATAAGATTGCATCCAATATAGAGTTCAATAGGTTGGGAAATCAAAGAGGTTGATGAGGAATCTAGAGAAAAATATGGATTCGATTCAAAGCTTGGTGGCTAAATTTTTTTCTAAAATAATAAGTTACAAAATGCACAACGAAATTATTAAAATAATTAAATACTTAATTTTATTTATTTATTATTATTATTATGTTCTTTAAGTTTTAAAATCTTGGGTTGTTACAATCATCATGAAAAGGGACATAACCCTCCTTTCCAATCCCAAACTGGAGAAAAGCTTGGCCCAAAATTAAAGCCCCCGAGGCTTGAATAGAGAGAATTAAAACACGAATTAATTTTTCTTTTTTCTTTTTCCTTTTATTTTCTTATTTTAATATGGCCGTCCACTAACCTCGTCGGGCGGACTATTTCAACAGGTTTTGCCAAGCCCACTTGAAAGGGAAGGAAATCTTAGTCAAGCTCACCTGTCCTACTTGCAAGACTTGTGGTTACTTGCTATTCATTTTCTCCCGTGACTCATAAATCCAACTAAATTTGGCAGGAAGTTAACTCGTTTGTGCATTTCCCAGATTGTCCGATCTGTTGATGATTCTCATTAAAAAATCTACTAACACGACAAATTATACAGTATATTAACGTGTCACTGTAATTGACCATTGAATGTATACGTATTTTACAATCACCAGTATCACATCTACATGTGTTGTATTAGTAGACCTACAGGCATGGACTTGTTTAGCTCATGTTTAGATTATAAATTTTTATGGTGATTTTACGAAGAAAATTAAAATAATAACTGAGAATACATAAAAGGGAAGGAAATCCTAGTCAAACTCGCTTGTCCTACTCGCAAGAGTTGACTTATCATTACTTGCCATTCATTTTATCCCTAGAGGCTATGCTCAATGCACAACAGGGTGTCAAAATAACGTCGTTTTGATACGCAAAATACTATCGAAATAAAATACTGATCGAACAATTTTCGGTAAGTGTTTTACACGCCAAAGCGACGTCGTTTTGGCGCGTAGCACGCACTGCTGTGCGCAATGCATAACAATGCCAGGTGTCGAAGATGACGTTGCTGAGCCCAGTTATCCAGATACCAATGGCGGTACTTTCGAGGAGGATGTCGTAGTCCCGTGGTTCACCTAGATATATTTTGAGCTCTTAATTTCAATCTTTAATGTAATTTCTTTAAATTCGAATGTTGTAATCAAACTTTATTTTGACTAAGTAATGGAAATATGGTTGACTTTTGATAAATTGTTTTAAATTAACGTCTCCGAAATCCGAGGCGTTACAGTGGTCATGGCTAGATACAAAATTTTGGAGTTCTAAACGTTTGTGAGGATAAGATTGCATTCAATAGGTTGGGAAATCAAAGAGGTTGATAAGGAATCTAGAGAAAAATATGGATTCGATTCAAAGTTTGGTGGCTAAATTTTTTTCTAAAATAATAAGTTACAAAATGCACAACGAAATTATTAAAATGATTAAATACTTAATTTTATTTATTTATTATTATTATTATGTTCTTTAAGTTTTAAAATCTTGGGTTGTTACAATCATCATGAAAAGGGACATAACCCTCCTTTCCAATCCCAAACTGGAGAAAAGCTTGGCCCAAAATTAAAGCCCCCAGGCTTGATAGAGAGAATTAAAACACGAATTAATTTTTCTTTTTTCTTTTTCCTTTTATTTTCTTATTTTAATATGGCCGTCCACTCACCTCGTCGGGCGGACTATTTCAACAGGTTTTGCCAAGCCCACTTGAAAGGGAAGGAAATCTTAGTCAAGCTCACCTGTCCTACTTGCAAGACTTGTGGTTACTTGCCATTCATTTTCTCCGGTGAGTCATAAATCCAACTAAATTTGGCAGGAAGTTAACTCGTTTGTGCATTTCCCAGATTGTCCGATCTGTTGATGATTCTCATGAAAAAATCTACTAACACGACAAATTATACAGTATATTAACGTGTCACTGTGATTGACCATTAAATGTATACCTATTTTACAATCACCAGTATCACATCTACATGTGTTGTATTAGTAGACTTGTTGGCATGGACTTGTTTAGCTAGGTTATGTTTAGATTATAAATTTTATGGTGATTTTACAAAGAAAATTAAAATAATAACTGAGAAAACTTAATGTTTCTAATTGATTAATTTTCTTATTATTGAGCCTCCTTTGTCTAATACACAAACACAACAATCCAAACGCAGCCTTGGTACACCTCAAGATGGCCAATGGATGATTTGAGGAACTAAGTGACATTGCTTACTTAACATTCTCGACTAAGGATATTTTCAATGACTTCTTTAATTTGTGTTAAGTGTGTATTACTTTAATAGTGAGTCCCATATTTATAGATTAAGGAATTGCTAACTTATTATATAGATTATTAACTGTGTTATTTATTTAACAAATATTAAAAATCCTTTAAAATAAATGTCAAAAAGCAAGAGTGGGTCATTTATTTTTCCAAAGGAGATAGATTTACAATCAAATACTTGGGGCCCATTTATTATTTGCTAATTATATGGCCAAACTTACCACACAATCAAACATAAAAAAAACAGAAAAAAAACTAGCATACTAGATAATACATAAACTCATCAATGACGAGTTAGCGCAATACATGTAAGGACCCAAAAAATTTTGAGTTTTTTTAAAAAATGACTATCTGAAATTTTATTTGCAGAATAATTGTTTAGTTTATTATTGGGGTATTTGGTTTTATTTCGCGTGCGTTACATACGTGGTGTTTTACGTGGGGGCCTTGGGGGCCCTAAATAGTCAGATTTTGGGGCAAATGGGGGAAAGAACACATATTCTCTCTCTCTCTCTCTCTCCACCATATCTCTACCTTCTCTCTACCACCATCAACATACTACCCCACCATTTTCAAATTCCTTCGGGATAGAGGAAGCTTGGATCGTGCTTGATGTAGAATCGAAGACGGATTGCGATTTGAAGCTCGGAAAGGAAAGATCCGAAGTTTGGAATGTCACGCCCCAAATTTCCATATAATTAAAATCACTAAAAATATTACTCATAACTCCATAAAGTTCCATTTCCAAAGTCAATGGGCACTATCGACCCAAGTTACATAATTCTTAAAATTTTCAAAAGATGAGTAGTCCCACTTGGGTTAACAAAATACATATAAGGATATAGTGCATCTATCCCAAAAAGGTTTTCCATGCAGATGCTAAATAACTTCTTCATCAATCCTTTCAAAACATGCCACGCCAAGCAATCCATGCTAATCCTCCGCGACGGTACCTGAAAATGGAGGGGTTGAGCTACTAGCCCAGTAGGAAAATCTATGCCAAGACTATGTATATGTAAGATGCATGGCACGCACTATAACATGGAATAACTATGCAACCCTTTCATAACAACACATACCCACACAAACTACACTCCATCCATCAATCACGACCAATCTTCCGCCTAGCACGATCCCGTCCGGGTACTAGTCTCATTGTCCGCCTAGCACGATCCCATCCGGGTACTAGTCTCATTGTCCGCCTAGCACGATCCCATCCGGGTACTAGTTTCATTGTCCGCCTAGCACGATCCCATCCGGGTACTAGTTTCATTGTCCGCCTAGCACGATCCCATCCGGGTACTAGTTTCATTGTCCGCCTAGCACGATCCAATCCGCGTACTAGTCTCATTGTGCATTTCATTCCCAACAATGTATGACCAATCATGAAAACCCGTATCACGTTCAATAATTTCATTCATACACAACCAATCCCAAGTAATCTACATTCATGTCAAGCGATCAATCAATGATGTCCCACAATATAATACGCAATGAAAATAAAATCAGAACACCAACAGTGCACGGTCTTCATTCCAGAAGCCCCAGGAGCGCTACCCCAAAAACATGGGAGCGCTACACTTAGAGCCTCGGTAGCGCTACACCAAAAACAGGGTAGCGCTACCCGTAATGGATCCGGGAGTCCAGAATCACCAGGAGCGCTACACCGAAACCCAGGGAGCGCTACCTGTGCAGAAATCAGCGCGATTTCCGGATTTTATTCGATCCTCTTCGCACCAAACCACAAATCTACCACGTAATAGACCCCAAAACACATTACATACACATAATAGAAGATAGAAATCCCTACCTCAAGCCTTGAAATGGAGGATTTGGTCCAAAGAGAGAAGCCCTAGTTTGTTGGAGCTCCGAAGCTCAAAATCACACCTTCCGAGCTTTTCTCCACGATCCGGCCTTGGTTCCTTGTCAAGCACAATGCAAAGCCCCGGGTTCTCCAAGGAATTCGCTAATGGTGAAGATACGAGGATGGATTTGTAGAGAGAAGGGAGAGAGCAAAGGGTTTTCTTGAGAGGGTTTTGGGAAAAAAACAAAGGAGGAAGGCTCCCCCCCTCCTAAAATCAGATTTTAACTCTCCCAAGGGGCACCCACGTAATTTGCTAAGTGAGGATACGCGTACGAAATAACATAAAAGACTCCGGGTCCGGTTCCTAAAATCATAATCCGATAATTACCACATTAAATTCATTTTATTTATCCAAAATAAACTTTCAAATAATTAATTTAAAAACTCAAATTTTCCGGGTTCTTACATCCTCCCCTCCTTAAGGAAATTTCGCCCTCGAGATTTAAAACAACATGCCGATACCGATACCTCTACACATAATCCATAAGTCCGACACAGATACTTCCAGATACGGACACATCGCTATTTCCCAATCTTTACCATAAACCAATCCGTGATTTCACCAAGCTCAACGGATGTCAACTATCACGTTTTCATGTCCAAGTAACATCAACGAAACATATATAACAAGCATGCACGCACCGTGCTCATCGAATACATAACAACCAACGCATAGTCAAATTTCCAATTTCCATAGCCCATATCATAAACCAGCACATAATTCATGTTTAAATCACATTCAATAAACACAAAACATGGTGGCAAACACGCCCCAACCCAATAATAAGCACATAGAAGTCACGGGTTAAACAAATGCGGGTATTTCTCCCGAACCTCATCCTCACGCTCCCACGTGGACTCCTCCTTACCTTGGTTACCCCATAGTACCCGAACCAAAGGTATCGTCTTACCTCTCAACACTTGCTCTCGGGCATCTAGAATACGAATTGGTTGCTCTCCGTAAGATGCGTCAGCTTCTAGCTCCAACTCGGACCACTCCAAAACATGAGAAGGATCCGGCTCGTATTTCCTCAACATCGAAACATGGAACACGTCATGCACACCCGATAACTTTGGGGGCAAAGCCAAACGGTAAGCAACTTCTCCAAGTCTCTCAATGACATCAAACGGCCCGATATATCTCGGTGATAACTTGCCCTTCCGCCCAAAACGCGACAAGCCCCGTCGTGGCGATACTTTCAAGAACACATGGTCTCCCACCTCAAATGATAATGGACGACGGCGTCGATCGGCATAACTTTTCTGTCTACTTTGAGCGGTAAGTAATCGTTGGCGGATTGTCTTGACTAACTCCGTAGTCCTCTCTTGCGCCCTTGCAAGTTGCTTGCGAATCAACTTCATACTTTCGGTAGTCTCTCCTATCAAATCCGGCCCCACAAGTGTTGCCTCACCCAACTCGGTCCAACACACGGGTGATCTACATGGCCTACCATACAAAGCCTCAAACGGTGCCATCTCAATGCTCGATTGATAGCTATTGTTGTAGGCAAACTCGACAAGAGGCAAGTGGTCCTCCCAATTTCCCCAAAAGTCCAAAACACATGCCCGAAGCATATCCTCAAGAATCTGAATTGTACGCTCAGATTGCCCATCGGTCTGGGGATGGTAAGCAGTGCTAAATAGTAAGTTCGTGCCAAGTGCCGCTTGCAAACTTTGCCAAAACCGTGCCGTGAATCTAGGGTCTCGGTCGGACACAATAGAAACTGGAATCCCATGCAATCGGATAATCTCACGAATATACAGCCGACTGAGCTTCCCCACTGAATCAGTAACCCGAATTGTAGAAAGTGAGCGGTCTTGGTCAAACGGTTCACTACTACCCATATCGCATCATGCCCTCTCGGCGACTTCGGCAAACCCGTAACAAAATCCATCGTCACATGTTCCCACTTCCATTCCGCTATTGGCAAGGGTTGCAACTCCCCTGCGGGTCGTTGGTGTTCGGCCTTTACTTGTTGGCATGTCAAACATTTCGCTACAAAACTCGCCACATCCTGCTTCATTCCAAACCAACAAAATTGTCGGCGCAAATCATGGTACATCTTTGTCCCACCTGGATGAACAGCTAAAGGAGAATGATGAAACTCCCTCAAGATCTCCTCCCGACAAGAGATGGGTACAAACAATTTTCCTTGGAAGCGAAGGCCTCGGTCCTCATAGATCATCCATCCATCACGGGCATTACCACTTAAGAATTTCCGGCGCAACTCTTCCGTCTCCTCATCATGTTGTTGAGCATCCACTACCCGGGTGGATAAGGTGGACTTAATCGTCATATTGCATAACGTTGCCCCATCACCGGCCTCCTCAAAACACGTCGCATAACTCCCCAACTCCTCTACCATCTTCCATTCTCGAACGGCCAAACTTGCCAACTGAATTGGCTTTCTGCTCAAGGCATCCGCTACCACATTTGCCTTCCCGGGGTGGTATTGTAACTCAAAATCATAATCCTCGATGTGCTCCATCCACCGGCGTTGCCTTAAATTTAACTCCTTCTGGGAGAACAAGTATTTCAAACTCTTGTGGTCGGAGAAGACTTCAAACTTCTCACCATAGAGGTAATGTCGCCAAACGAGAAAAGTTAAGTACAAAACGACGGTAGTATCCGGCCAAACCCAAGAAGCTCCGAATCTCAAAAACGTTCTTCGGTCGTTGCCAACTCATTACCGACTCTATCTTCCCCGGATCAACGGACACCCCTCCTTGCGAAACAACATGCCCCAAAAACTTGACTTCTGAGAGCCAAAACTCACACTTGCTCAACTTAGCATAAAGCCGATGCTCCCTCAAAAGCCCAAGAACTATGGCTAGATGCGATTTATGATCTTCTTCTGTACTTGAGTATATCAAAATATCATCGACAAACACCACCAAAAATTGGTCAAGATACTTACGGAAGATACGGTTCATAAGATCCATAAACGTGGCCGGAGCATTAGTCAACCCAAATGGCATCACCACAAACTCATAGTGCCCGTAACGCGTCCGAAAGGCAGTCTTTGGGATGTCCTCACTCCGGACTCTCAACTGATGGTATCCCGACCTCAAGTCAATCTTTGAGAAACACCTAGCTCCTCGGAGTTGATCAAACAAATCGTCAATTCTAGGCATTGGGTACTTATTCTTCACGGTTACACGGTTTAGCTTCCGGTAATCGATACACAACCGTAAAGACCCATCCTTTTTCCGTGCAAACAAGGCCGGAGCTCCCCACGGTGATGTACTTGGACGTATGAAACCCAAATCTTGCAACTCCTGCAATTGAATCTTCAACTCCTTCAATTCGGCCGGAGCAAACCGATACGGAGGCATAGAAATTGGTGTGGTACCCGGAATTAAGTCTATTGTAAACTCAATCTCTCTCTTGGGAGGTAAACCGGGTAACTCTTCCGGAAACACATCCGGGAATTCTCGAAGCACTAATGGCAACTCACCTCGTTCGTGCACATTCTCATCAAGTGTCAAACTAGCCAACAAGGCATAAATGGAGTCTCGCTCTTGAGGTTCATAAAGGTAAGGCTCTAGCGGTTCTCGGCGTTCTCCAAAGAACTCAAAACAACCATCAACCGGCGAACAAATGCGGACTCTGCGCTTAAAACAATCTATCATAGCACGGTGGGTAGACAACCAGTCCATACCCAAAATAACATCAAACCCAGTCACGCCCAATACAATAAAGTCATACGTAAAGCGACGGTCAAGGATCATAAGCTCGCAATCTCTACACACCCGGTCAAGTAGTGATTTTCCCCCAATAGGCGTCTCTACATACAACGGTGGGTCTAACAAGGTGGTCTCCAAACCCAAAGCACACGCAAATGATGCAGCAATAAACGAATGTGATGCTCCAGAATCAAATAAAACCCTTGCAAAAGAGTTGAATACGAGAAATGTACCCCTTACAACCGACGGGTCTGGACTCTGAGAAGTCGAAGGTGCCACTGCAGTAGTGATGTTGTAGGCCCTAGCAGGAACCTGATGCCCTTGCATATGCCCGCCTCCCCGTCGACCAAAATTTGCTGGTGCCGATGAACTAGCCCCTCTTTCGTTTTGTGAACCCGGAACTGAAGTGGTTTGGCGAAAATGGGGTTGTTGCTGTCGTTGTGGAGCCCCATGGGATTGCTGCCCCTGTACTTGCCTCGGTTGCTACACCGAGCCAACCTCGCTACGTGTCCCTCCCCCTTGAGGACAAAACTTTGAGATGTGATCCTCCTTTCCACAAGTATAACAAACTTTAGGAGGTACCGGGCACTGAGTACGGATATGTCCAGGCTGATTGCATCGAAAACATACACTCTGAGGCCTCGAAATAGTGCTCCGCGAGCCCGATGAAACAGCAGGCCTAAGGTTTGAATGGCTTCGTTGGGACTGAAACTGCTCCCTCTGGCGCTTACGCCCTTGACTTCTCGAACTCCCCGAAGATGAAGAGTAACTTGGCACCGTACTCGGCTGCCTTGGTTCCCACACTCTGGAACCCCGATGTGCCTCTCTGGGCAACTAAACACTTCTAGCACACTCCACCACGTCCACAAAGTTCATCTTCCGTTGGCTCACCACGAGCCTCTTAACTGAGGAGTGAAGACCCCTCTCAAAACGCCTGCATTTACGACTCTCCGAAGCCACGAGCTCCGGTGCAAAACGGGACAAGGTTTGGAACCTTGCAGCATACTCGGACACAGTCATACTTCCCTGCTCCAACGTCTCAAACTGTTCACGCAACTGGCCACGATAAGATTCCGGGAAGTACTGGTTCTCAAAGAGAACCTCAAAATCCGCCCAAGTCAAAGTCTCCCTGTCCGGCTCATTAGTTCCAGCTGCTCGCCTCGCAGCCCTCCTCGCATCCTTCCGTGATTCTAAAACCGACTTCCACCACTCATTTGCTTCCCCCGTCAATTGGCACGCCACAATCTTGACCCTAATGTTATCTTCCACAATATCCAAGGCATCAAACAGTTTGTTGATCTCGGACAACCAATAATCAGCAGCTAGAAAATCACCACATTCCCCGCCAAACAGTGGTGGGTTCAAACGTCGAAACTCCCTCATGGCATCCATTGCCCTATTTCCATCTTCGGCCCTCGTACTGGTCCTCAACATGTTGGCCTCGGCGAGAGCCGCCACAAACTCTCGAGCAAACACCCCCGGAGCAGCCGGTGGTTCCTCGTTTTGCTCAACTTCTTCATTTGCCCTCTCCACACGAGGAGCCTCCCTATGTTGACTTACTACATCCTCCAATGGAATCTCACGGTAACGACCACCGCTTTGGCTTCGGCCTCGCGGTCCACCCAATCTTACACCACGCCTAGGAGGCATATCTCTACAATGTGTAAACACTAACAAGATCAACAACCACACAATACGAGGCCAATGCCCAACACGGAAATCCAACTTACTTTATCAATTCTATGCTTACTCATAAGAAACAAGTTGTATGATGCATATGAATGTCATGCACACAAGCACACACATGTCTTTTCAAAAATGCAAGTTTGAACCCATGAGACTCTAAGTCTCCCCACGGTCTCAAGGTATTCCAACTCTCGCTCTGATACCAAGTTGTCACGCCCCAAATTTCCATATAATTAAAATCACTAAAAATATTACTCATAACTCCATAAAGTTCCATTTCCAAAGTCAATGGGCACTATCAGCCCAAGTTACATAATTCTTAAAATTTCCAAAAGATGAGTAGTCCCACTTGGGTTAACAAAATACATATAAGGATATAGTGCATCTATCCCAAAAAGGTTTTCCATGCAGATGCTAAATAACTTCTTCATCAATCCTTTCAAAACATGCCACGCCAAGCAATCCATGCTAATCCTCCGCGACGGTACCTGAAAATGGAGGGGTTGAGCTACTAGCCCAGTAGGAAAATCTATGCCAAGACTATGTATATGTAAGATGCATGGCACGCACTATAACATGGAATAACTATGCAACCCTTTCATAACAACACATACCCACACAAACTACACTCCATCCATCAATCACGACCAATCTTCCGCCTAGCACGATCCCGTCCGGGTACTAGTCTCATTGTCCGCCTAGCACGATCCCATCCGGGTACTAGTCTCATTGTCCGCCTAGCACGATCCCATCTGGGTACTAGTTTCATTGTCCGCCTAGCACGATCCCATCCGGGTACTAGTCTCATTGTGCATTTCATTCCCAACAATGTATGACCAATCATGAAAACCCGTATCACGTTCAATAATTTCATTCATACACAACCAATCCCAAGTAATCTACATTCATGTCAAGCGATCAATCAATGATGTCCCACAATATAATACGCCATGGAAATAAAATCAGAACACCAACAGTGCACGGTCTTCATTCCAGAAGCCCCAGGAGCGCTACCCCAAAAACATGGGAGCGCTACACTTAGAGCCTCGGTAGCGCTACACCAAAAACAGGGTAGCGCTACCCGTAATGGATCCGGGAGTCCAGAATCACCAGAAGCGCTACACCGAAACCCAGGGAGCGCTACCTGTGCAGAAATCAGCGCGATTTCCAGATTTTATTCGATCCTCTTCGCACCAAACCACAAATCTACCATGTAATAGACCCCAAAACACATTACATACACATAATAGAAGATAGAAATCCCTACCTCAAGCCTTGAAATGGAGGATTTGGTCCAAAGAGAGAAGCCCTAGTTTGTTGGAGCTTCGAAGCTCAAAATCACACCTTCCGAGCTTTTCTCCACGATCCGGCCTTGGTTCCTTGTCAAGCACAATGCAAAGCCCCGGGTTCTCCAAGGAATTCGCTAATGGTGAAGATACGAGGATGGATTTGTAGAGAGAAGAGAGAGAGCAAAGGGTTTTCTTGAGAGGGTTTTGGGAAAAAAACAAAGGAGGAAGGCTCCCCCCCCCCCCTCCTAAAATCAGATTTTAACTCTCCCAAGGGGCACCCACGTAATTTGCTAAGTGAGGATACGCGTACGAAATAACATAAAAGACTCCGGGTCCGGTTCCTAAAATCATAATCCGATAATTACCACATTAAATTCATTTTATTTATCCAAAATAAACTTTCAAATAATTAATTTAAAAACTCGAATTTTTCGGGTCCTTACATGGAACCTAGGGCTTTTACCTCTTTGCCAAATCTTTTGATTCAAAGCTTGAGATAGAGATGTCTCATCCTTATTATGGGTATATTCATGGTATTGGTAACTGAATTTATGTTTAGATTGAGTATTATTGCGTTTTTTGATCGATTTAATTAGACGAGTTGCGAACTGTCTCTGCGAAATCAGAGATCGACCAAGTCGCTACCCATCGCCCCAGCGACCTGTCCAGCGATCATCCAGCGACCTCCACTGATTTTTGGCACGTCCAGCAACTTTTTAGCCGCTCCAGCGATTTGTCGGGCGACTTTTACTGACGGTTTTCACCCTAATTTGAGATTATGGACGTTTTAAGAGTACTTTCACTCATACATGTGGTATGTGAGACGTTTGACACGAGCGGACTTTTAATGTGGCAATAAACTTCGTAGGGCTTGATGACGTTGAAATTATATCCTTACGTCTTTATTCATATTTTCGTTTTTCTTTCACTATGAGTTTAAAATGTGATTGGCGTGATATGTGATAGACCGATAAAGTGTCAAACTATGAATTTTTGTATTGCATTAACATGATGCGATTTCTAGCCTCCGACGGGAGATGTGCTAGTTATGTGATGTCTAGCCTCCAACGGGAGATGTGCTAGTTATATAAACGGTCTAGCCTTCGACGGAAGATGTGCTAGTATGTTTTAGTATTGTCTAGCCACCAAAGGGTGATGTGCTAGTTGGAATAGGATAACTGAGTCGATATTAGAACCGCGAATTGACCAAAAAAAGGTTGACATACTGTATTGCGTTCTAGACTAATGGATTAATTGTTATCTGCGTGTTATTATGAATTGTTCATGAAGCATGCCATATCATTCATATTCACATAATATTGGCGTAGATGTCTCTACTGGGATTTTAGCTCACCCTTTCATTCTTTCAGGTACAGTTCCGGAGGCTTGACATGGATTGTATGGATGTATGGTGGTGCATGTTTTGAGAAGACTTTCATACTAGAAGTTACATAGCATCTTTAGAACTATTTTTGAAAGATGTACACTAACTCCTCTTTTGTACCTTCTTTTGTAATTGAAAGCAAACGGTATTGTACTTGTTCAAACTTATATTTTGGTGTGATAGGCCGGGAGTGCCACCCATACATTGTAATATTTGAAACACTTTATCAATAGATTATGAAAATTATATTTTATGTAATTGTGAGATTTTAAAATGGTAAATAGGGTTATGCCATATGTTTAAAAACGGGGGCGTGACAATACACATTACATGGATTAATCTCCATCTCTTAGCAATACATTAAATGGGATTATTCATTGTTGACCACTTCAATAACAGGCTTTCGGCCATAAATCCGTTGTAGAGAATTTCTAACACTTATAATCCATCGAAATAAGTTCTAAATCCTAAAGTCAGTCATACAGATTAAACAAAAGAATCCTTACTTTTACCCCAAACTCAACAATGAATAACAAACACTAAAATTCCTCTATTGTAATTTGAACAAATAAATTTATCTGTTACAATTTGAATAGATAGATTTATTATAACGCCCTGAATTTCAAAAACGTAAATAAAAAGGGTGAAGTAATTAAAATACTTTCATTGTATTGAAATACGGGTTTGGTACAAGAGATAGTCAAAATGCATTTCAAAATAGACTGTTTACATCCAAAAAGACTTTAAAAGTAAAGTCAAAGCAATCTAAACTAGTCTAAGTGATCCACGGCTCCACCGTGTCTTCTGTGAAATAAACGTCATCGTACGGTGTATAGTCTGGCCCGGCTCCATCATCGTCGGTACCTGGTTATGAAATACTAGGGGTAGGAGGAAGTTGCACCATGCGTTTTGACATTCAGTAAGTTTTCTACTCTTAAGTTTTTCTTTAATGTTTTAGAGCATTAAAATAATATGAAATGTGTAAACGTATAGAAGTAATCAAAGTTTAGTAATATAATGTAATAAAATAAGTGTGAAAATAATAAATACAAGATTTAACTGAAATAGTATAATTAAAGTTATAGCTATCACAAAATATATCAATTTGAAATGTTTCATGAGTACTCGACTTTAATCAAATATTTTAAAGTATGACCACGTCATATGATTCTATCAATTGTTCCAAGAATGACCTCGTCATATATTTCGAATAGGCTTTTCTAACATCAATAAAGTCTAATATGGTGCTCCCGAACGATAACGATTTCGACCACCTGACTAACCGATGCTTCCCAACCACCTGCTCCCCTACCACACCGTTTTTCGATCATCATGTTCCCAATCAATATGCTATCCCTAACATTATATCCCGTCGTTACCATCCAGAACAATATAAGTTTAAAATTTACGCTAGCAGGTCGTTTAGATTAAAGGGCACGGTAGAATTAGATATAATTTCGACTCAAGCGTAACTTGGCTAAACGCATGACACGGCTAAAAAAGTTATTATTTGAAAGAGAAGATTCCAAGAAGATTGAATGGCCGAACAGAGCTGTGACTTGAGCTATAAACCATACAAATATATCTCATGGGCAGTTTTAGACATTGAACTAGAAATATTTCTTGAATTCAAACTTAATGGTAATAATTTACTTGGATTATTTAATTTACCTGGATTATTGGAATCACAAATTCAAATAAATTATGATTATTAAGTTTAAATTTAAAAAAAGTTTGAAGGTTCATAAGTAGAGTTTTTCATTCATATCTCAAGGACTCCCCACCCCCATTACTAATTTGTGGGTTTTAGGGTGTTTGAGAACCTATTTTTTAGATTTTTGGATCATGGCCAAAATGAGTTTTGAATTTGAGAGTAGTATTTCAAAAAAATGTGCAAAATGCATTTTGCAAAAATAATAGAATGAAAAATGAGAATGAAGATGCAAAGAAGAGCTCTAGACAATCTTTTGAGTTTTTGCTTCTAAAGATCAAAATGGAGAATGAATTCTAATTTTTTTTGAAAATATCGCTCCCATACAGCCAAAATCTAAAAATGAAAATTGAAAAATGCAAAAAAGAGGTCCAAACACACCCTTAGACTTTTCGTGGCTGCAACTGTCAAGCAAGTACTTCACTTTACATTTATAACAGCACCCTGGCAATGAACAAATTCAGAGCCAACTTTGCCATCATCACCAAATGGGTCTGGCAATGTCATGCTCGTTTCTATTCCCCTTCTTCCTCTTCATGCACTACATACTTGTTCCATTTTGCTTGGCTCCTGGTTTTCCTCATGTATCCAGCTCTCTCCTACCCGGCAATGATACAGACCTTCTAGCCTTGCTTGCATTCAAGGCTGCAATAACCACTAACCCTTTTGGAAATCTCAACTCTTGGAATGAATCCACCCATTTCTGTCAATGGGTTGGCGTAACATGTGGCCGTCGTCACCATTTGACAGGTAACATTCTTGCTGAATTAGGAAAGCTTCAAAAGTTGCAGGCTTTGGGCCTCGCTAACAACAGTTTCCATGGGGACATCCCGTCGTCTTTCGACAATTTAACTCAGATAACAATTCTTCGATTGTCTGGAAACAATCTCCGTGGAAGCATCCCTTCAAGTCTGATGAATTGCCAGATGCTGGTGGAACTAAGACTCGACCAAAACAATCTTATTGGTACCATACCAAGAGAAGTTATGAGTCTCTCATCTTTATTGTATCTCAATATTTCTCAAAACAATTTGACTGGTTCTCTTCCTGTTGAAATCGGAAACTTGAAAAATCTAGAAGAACTAGATGTTTCTGACAACATGTTGTCTGGCAAGTTTCCGAGTGGTCTCGGTAGTTGCGTAGAAATGAGGTTATTACTTATGAAGAGCAACAATTTTTGGGGGATCTTGCCTCCACCTTTGAGTAATTTGAGAGGAATGGAGAAATTAGATGTTTCTCATAACAATTTCTCAGGCGAGATCCCGGACTATTTAGGGGGCTTTGTCTTTTTGAGCAAATTAAATCTTTCATTCAATGATTTTGAGGGCGTGGTACCAGAGAGAGGCATATTCAGGAATTCAATGGCATTTTCTGTCGAGGGGAACAACAAGCTTTGTGGCGGAATACCTGAGTTAAAGCTGCACGATTGCAATTCCAAAGAGTTGAGAAGGAAAGGACTTACTGAAACCAACAAAATATTATTATCCGTAACTTTTTCTATTCTAGGACTACTTATTTTGTCGTGTTTCATATATCTATATTGCTTTAGAAAGAAGACAGAAGTAACCTCGACGGCATATTTTGGAAACTCATTTGTGCGGTTGTCCTATCAAAGTCTACTTAAAGCCACAAATGGCTTCTCTCGAGCGAATTTGATTGGTGTGGGTAGTTTTGGTTCAGTGTATAAAGGAGCTCTTGATCAAGATGGAAAGTTTATTGCAGTGAAGGTACTAAACATTCGATGTCGTGGAGCTTCCAAGAGTTTCATAGCTGAATGTAAGGCTTTGAAGAGCATCAAACATCGAAATCTTGTAAAGGTGCTCACTGCATGTTCAAGTGTTGATTACAATGGTAACGATTTCAAAGCTCTGGTTTATGAGTTCATGGCCAACGGGAGCCTAGAGGAGTGGTTGCACCCGAATGAGAAAGACAAAGAGGAGCATGAGAAGTCAAGGAGTTTAAACATTCTCCAGAGGTTAAATATATCTATTGATGTTGCTTGTGCACTTGATTATCTGCACCATCACTGTCAAAAACCAATAGTTCACTGTGATCTAAAGCCGAGCAACATTCTTCTTGATGATGACATGATTGGGCACGTGGGGGACTTTGGACTAGCAAAATTTATTCCAGAAGTCACCCATGACTCCTCAACAAATCAATCTAGTTCTGTAGGCGTAAGAGGATCTGTTGGTTATGCTGCTCCAGGTATTTACATCTCATAGCCTCTTGTGTATATTCCTTTATTAGTTTTCTTTCCTAAACGTACACCATATAGTTAATTGAGATTTCCTCTGAGTCTAAATCGAGTTAATGATTCTTCCATTTATTCAGCTTAAATGAATGTTGTCTCGAATAATTTTACTTGAATTTGGGTTTATTCCAAATATCAGTAGAGAATATATGTAGAGACATGTACCAATCTGCAGATGAGAATCTTAATCAAACCATACTGTTTGTCTGCTTGAAATGTGTTTTCTACAAAGAACAGTCTTTAAGGAGGAGTGCTATGGTTCCAGAAAACATTCCTCTAAAACATTCCTAAATTCTTAAATAGTCTATTCATTTTGAATTTTGAAAAAGTTTTCTGGGACCAAAACTTTTCCGTCTTTAAAAGTCAAATTACTATTCAGTAGAAGGAGGATTACTGTTCAAACTTTTATTTTTTTCCTTATTTATTCTTACTACAATGCCTTAAATCCAGAATATGGCATGGGAAATGAGGTGTCAACATCCGGTGATGTATACAGCTATGGTGTTCTTCTGTTGGAGATGTTCACGGGCAAGAGACCTACTGATAAAATGTTTGATGATAATCTAAGTCTCCACAACTTTGCTAAGATGGCTTTGCCTGAACAAGTTGCAAGCATTGTTGATCCAAGTTTGTTCCATGAAAAGGAAGAGGGGGAAGCATCCTCCAACATCAATAATGCACAGATTCAAAGCTTTGCTCATAGTCACCAAACAAACAAGTGCTTGATTTCATTATTGAAAGTTGGAATTTCCTGTTCAGAGGAACTACCGAGAGATCGGATGTCCATTAAGGATGTTGTCACTCAGTTGCATGTGATCAGGAACACTCTTCTTGGATGACTGGTGGACTATTTAGAGACAAAAGATCCAGAAATGCAATGTCAGCATGATTTAGGTACGTCCTTGTTCTTGTCTTAGTAACTTGAGGAAGTACCTGCAATGGCGTTGGCAAATCACCATAACTTCTGAGTGTTAGAAAAGAGATCTAGTGAGTCATATCATGGTCCCGGTCAAGCTATGTAGTTTCCTAACTAAATGGAAATGTTCTATTGTTTCTAGGTTTTGAAATTTATTTCTCACGAACAGTGGAATATCATTGAGAAAAGAAACTTGGCTATATTAAGGGATATGTGCAAGTTGAACCATTCAAATATTTCCCCACATGATATTCTGCTGCTGATAATCGCTTGGATAATTTAGATTATTTCCTGTTTCAGCATTTGCATATTATGGAACATGTAAATAGCTAATTCTTTCACAAGTAATTAATCTCCGTAATGATGCCAAACAAATGATCAATCTATTTTTTTGTCAACCTTTATTTCTACACACTCGTCCATACACACAATCATAAGCTCTCATAACTATAGAATGAAATGAAAAAATGTTTCTGCTAGTGGATGGGAACAATGTTGTTCAGAACAACCTATGGCACAGATGAGAAATATATCGAACAAATACATTTCCTAGATACATCTTCAAATAGGCTTTGTTTTGATGATCATCGAGCTGCTAACAAAACTCCAATAACTACTATTTTTTATTCCAAGAAGAGCATTAGCTTCTTATGTATCTTTACGGAGTAGGAAGAAGTATTTTTTACATGGTTTTGCCAAAAAAAGAAAGTGAAACTAATATCAGATACTTATACTTCCACAATTAAAAGGAAGGCACAATTGTTTTCACCATTTCTATGAATTTCATGTGAGTATTCTGAAATCGCGACATGCAGGTATGGATGTGGGTTATTTTCCTTTTGTTTGTAGGAGTGAATCTATTTATTTGTTCAGGAGCCAGTAAGTTAATATTCATTCTACTGCAACTTTGTCTCTTTTTTCAGATGGCTGAGGTTCGGTTAATCTTGAATAAGTTGGTTGACTCAAACACCTATGCATGTTGCACAGTTATTTTGCATGCCTATCATTGTATTCCTCTGTTTTCACTTCTCTTTGGCCTTTTCCGTTTCTTTTTTTCCCTTTTGGTTTCTGTATCAGTATAAGAAATATTTCCTTCTGTCATGTGATATCTCTATCATGCAACTTTTCTGGTTTGAATATACATTAAGAATGCTATTGCTTGCAATGGAAATTATTTTTTAAAGAGGTTCCACTTATTGTCCAGCTTCATTTGACATCACATCATTTGGAACTCATGGACAAAAAGCTTATGATCTACTGAATGCATCTACTGTGATTATGAATCTACTAATTTCCCTTATATTTGATGTGGGACATTGTTTCTTCACATGTACCCCAAAAAACCATTGTTTAGGAATAATAGTTGGTAGTTCAAAAAACTAATGCTCCTTCCACACAAGTTCAAAGGCCATGGTAATTTCCACAGATGCTCTGATGACCAAGTTAGATCAGTAGTATAGTGGAGTATGAATGTGTATCTATTCTAATAATGGCTAGAGAACAAACCTTGACCACACTGCATCAATCCCCTTTATAGGGTGAGAGGTGGAGGATATCCTGGCCACTTATCCTGCCCCTCATTCCTTTTTCGGTAGGAACGGTCCATTTTTTTTTTTGAAAAGCTAAAAGAACAATTATATTGATAGAATAGAAAGAAAAACAAGAACATCACCGGGAACGGTCCATTTGTTGAGGCTCTATTTCTGGTAAGCGGAGTGTCCTCAAGTTTCATTTGTGAGATCTTGCCCCGTGAATAGTTCTTCTTTGCCGAGCCGAATGTGATCCTAGTGTCTAACAGTTAGTTTGGGATCTATGGCCAAGCGCATGGCTCTAAGTAGCCGAGTGTTGAACTATCCGGGGTTACCAGTATTCAATATGAAGCCAAACGGTCGTTTTAGCTTCCGCCCTTCTTTCTAAGGGCGGAAGCTAGAACGATACCAGGATCACATGAATGCTAAAATTATCTACAGGAACTGTAAGTATATTGGATTCACATATCTGAGACAATAGGGTTGTTCCCGTTACAGATTTTATGGCACCCGAACAATATAGACAAAGCTCAAGTGGGAAGTAAATTCTAGACTAAAGTCCCAAAAGGCTACTTCCTAGACATAAATACTGTTGGACAATCAAACGTAAGCTAAAGTGTAGTGAGTAAAATAAAAGTAAAAGTAGTTTTAGTATGAATACAAATGTAGAAGAAAACATTTTTGTTGTACGAATTCAAGATAAACAACGAGAATTAATTTGATTGTAGAGTAAAAATAAACTTGCAGATTTGATGTAACTTTGAAGAAATCAAAACTAGACCTAGGCCAACGATAAATACTATTTCTTTAAAACAGCTTTTGCCCTCTCAAAGGCATCCCCTTCCAGGATACTGCGATGAACACTAGACCGGCTGGAGGACAACAGTGGTGCGCGAACGCACTGCCAAAGCGACAATGTAGTGCGAGCTCATTCGTTCACAAAAGTTGTATGACCCAAAAGGCCAATTCCCCATAAAAACTAGGCTTTAATATACCAAACTTGTTACGATTATTTTTCTAATGTGGGACAAGGTTCCAAAACTTACAATTTCTCCTTCTTAAACACCTACTTTGATGCCAATTTTTTTCACTCCTTAAATAGTTTTGACTAATTTATTATACAGTGTTACTCTATTGACGTATGAGATTATCAAACATTGTGGGTCTTTTCCAATTTACGTGTGGGACCCACTTTAGTTTGGCTCCAAAGTAGATGTAGAGACCCAAAATTTTTTTCGTTTTAATATTAATGTTAGGAATATTTTTATTGGGCATTGTGTTTATACATATTATGTGATTTTGGGCCAATGTGTATTGGAATGGTAGTTATGGGACTTGAAATAGGCATGTTATATACGGAGGGGGCTAGCGTAATATAGAAGTTTACATTATGTTTTCTACAGATGAGTTTTTTTTTCTCAAAACACATAACGTCTATATCGCCCTCTCTCACGCATTATCCCTCTATCACCTCCTCTTCGAAAAATTTCGTGTAGAATCCTCAAGAATCTTCCATAACCCGTTGATATTTGAGGTTATCTTGTGTTTATTGGCTTGGAGGAGCTTCGTTTCAAGGTGTGTGCGATATGTCTGGTTCGCCATTTAGGATCGCTATTTCAAAGCTTGCCTACTATACCATTCTGATAAACTGTGAGATGTCTGCAATAAAAGAAGATTCAAGTCTATTAGACACCAAATTTATACACTATTTTTCTATTACTACCAAGAATGAGTTTTTATAAATTGTTATGAATAAAGTGGGAGATTGTTGGCAATATATCTAAATCACAAATATAAGTAGTATATTTTGAGATTTTTATTTAAACTTTCACTTGCCTTATATTTATTGTCCCATGTTGGAAAAGAGAGAGAGAAATGGAATGATCTATAAGTACCAACCAAGAAAACAAATTTGAGAAAGTATGTGCTAGGAATTATGCTTGGGTGCATAATAAACTACGCTCACATGCATGCGTGTGGTTCAATGTGGCGCTATTAGTAGCGTACTTGGCACTTTGACACTTGACATTATCACTTTGACACGTGACAAGCGCGTGTGCATGTGTGGCATTCGATAAAGACCATTGATTTTTATGGATCACAATCATCAATGATTGAGCAGTCTAAATGATATTTTAATTAGATCATATAGGGGAAATCACATTTAAAAACAGTATGTGATTAACTACTCGATCAGAAATAAGAAAAGTGCGATCTATACCGTTAAGTGTGAAAATGTAATAACCCGATATTTTAATAAAACTTAAAATCATTTTTAAACATTTTTCTCCGATGTTTAATTATTAGTTTAGCTATTGACATTAATTTTCCAAATGAATGATTGAGATGACGAGTGCACATGGGTTATGCTGGAATGTGCCACATCAAATAATTTTAATTTCTTCTTCTTCTTCAATTTCCCCAACAATGGAATCCTAGGTTTTGATAAGAGAAATCAAGTTTTGGTATAATTGTGCAGCATAATAGTGATTTAATCTGAGGTCGCATCAGTTTCCATGGCAAGTCGTGCGGTTTTGAGGGATTTTTCCTTCTACCTCTATAAAAGCCCAGCCAATCTTTCCTTTGTTTTTTGTTTTTATTATCAAATTCGTAATGAGAGAAATCAGTAAAGTTTGTGAGGTGTTTGGAATTCTTGAGGAGAAAGAGACAGCTCTGCCCAAAATTCGAACTTTGTCAAATCGACCTTGTTCTTTATTTTTTTCACGCATTCAAGGTAGGAATATATACCTCCTATCCTTACGTAGTTTGTTTTTGTTTTAATCACATGATTTTATATTCCGTCGAGTAGAAAAATCAGAACCCAAGAAAAATATAGAATCTAGAAAACGAAGGCTCGCTCGAGTGACTCAACCAGTTTCAGATTCTAGACTATTTTTTGCAGAAAAGTCAGAATTTTGTCCGGACCTGTTTGACAGTAGCTCGCTCGAGCAAGCTTAGGTCGTTCGTGTTCAAAATACAAAATTTCCAAAATGTTATCTAGACTTTTTTGGGTACAATGTCCAAATAGTACAACTTACCCAGATTCATGTACACACCGCACATGCATACACACGTGTTTGATTTACATCCACAGACTTCCGTGAGATCTCGTGAGAGTAGGTTCACCACTTGAGATCATATTATATTGCTATGTTTAGTTCATAGGATTGTTATGTTGATGTAGGACTTTGGATATGTTGGAATTATTGGATATGCCCGGTTACAGTGATTATGCTGCCCGATTTTGGGTAGAATGACATAATTGAACTTTTGGGGAAAACATAGTATGAACATTAGTGACATCAGTTCGAATTACACCTGGATAAGATAACGGAGGGTGTCAGATGTAAATTTAAGTGGAGACACCTAGATGTACGTATAACAAAAATGTGTAAAACTGGTTTAGGTGGCCCTGCCATGACGATTGAGTTGGTGTTGGGGGTTGACCTGTGTTTTTTTCTATATTATTATGTTGAAAGGATCTCAACCAGGAAAAGTTGAAGACGGTTGAGGGTAACTTTGGCGACGTCTACGAGGGCGACTATGGACCTCGAGAAAGTGATAGCCAAAGTTTTGGGTGTGCTTGAATTGAATAAGGGGAAACAGTTAAAATTCGCTGGTACCTGACTTGGTGACGCAACGTTCTTTGGGATCTAGGTATGCTGAGGTAGTTATTGACTTGAGTGGATGATAGAAAGTCTATTCCTTGTTGGTTCATTATTCAAGTCAAATACATAACCTCAGGCTATGGCCCTATGCTAGAATTACTGGGTAAGAAAGTGGTGAATCCTAGAAGCATTAAACGGAAAGATTCATAACAAACCTACATGCTTACATTATTATTCAAATTTACTCCACTGTTATTATTTATTATGTCATATATCCTGTTTGCATACTATCCTTTGGGTTTCGTTTTTCGGGTAGATTATTTTACTGAATTTCATTGCTCATTGGAGCAACTTTTTTACTTCTGATATTTCATGCCAGATGAAGAAGAGCATATAGATGTTCCTCCCAAGCACAAAGAATTGGCCATTGCACATGAAGTTTTCAACAACACGTGTCTGTCATATCCCTAGTTGCTCTGTTCATTCATTTTGAAATTACACTATAAATCCAAAAGAATATTTTTGTCATTTGAAATTCCGGTGTGCAAATCACAGTCACATAACATGTAAGGACCTGCCCTACTTTAATGTCTAAAAATATTTTACGGTGAATAAAATGGGTTTCGATACGGGTTAGATGAGACAAATTATCATTTAAGTGAGTTTTGATGAAGAAAAGAAGGGTAAATAAATATATAAAAAAGAGAATCCATTTTTGGTCAGTAGCACCCCAGTGACTGGTCACGCGGACGCATGTCATCCTGGTGACTGGTCACGCGGGTGTGACTTGTTTTTAATTTTTGGTCAGTAGCTCCGCGTGACTGGTCACGGCCCCTGGCCTATTTTCCGTGACTGGTCACGCATGTATAAATGCGCATTTTTAAAGTGACGGACCAAAATTTTTTGTACACAACTCTTTCACCCCAAATTAGATTTTTCACCCTTTCTCTCTCTAGAAAACCCCATTTCTCATGTCTCCATCCTAAAATACTTGATCAAACCTCAGTATCTCTCAAATTTCTCCAACGATCATTCATTCCCCATTTGATTTCAAGTTTTTTGAGGTGAGTTTTGCTTGGAGAAGACTTGGTTGAGCTTTATTTCACCATTAAAGGTAGGGTTTTCACCATCTGAGCACAAATCTCAGATTTTCTTCTTGAGGTAGGGATTTTCTTACTTTCCTTACTTGATAATGACTTTTTATTGGTGTATTGAGCATTTACCCTATGTATATATTAAGGGTTTGATTATGTTTGAGTATGTGTTGGATTTTTCTTAGTTTGAAAGATTATCATCTTGGGTTGCTTGATCCCATGTTATTTATTTAGAAGAGTGTGATATGACTTATTAGTAGAAATGGTGCGTCTTATTCATTTGACTCTATGTCATAGTTGATATATTGAATGAGTGGATGTGCTCAATGGGTTATGTTGTGCTTTGAATACTGTGAACGAGACTCTCCGATGGGAAGGCGAAGAATGTTAGGAATTAGACTTCTCGTTAGGAAATTTAGGAGTGTTGTGAACTAGACTCCTAAATGGAAGGTTAGGTATATTGTGAAATAGACTCCCCAATGGGAAGGCTAGGAGTGTTGTGAACTAGACATCCGACTGGATTGCTAGGAAATGTAACTAGGATTCTACGGGGATACTAGGCAAGAGATATCGTTAATATGAATTCGAAAGTGCTATCGGATAATGGTGAGAACCATTGGGTGATATGAGCTCCTGATGAGTGGAATTCTAATTTGGGAGTGTTTCGGTTGAAACTTAACGTATTTGTAACAATTTATTGAAATTAAGTATTATTTTTCTCCCATATCATGACATTCCATCTTCACGTAAGATTTGTATAGAATTTCTTTAACGGGCTTGTTGGCTCAACCCTTATTTGTTTTTCAGGTGTAGTTTCCGACACTTAGCTTGGAATTTGGCATAGAGTGTTTAGATTTTTGCTTCACATTCTAGGAGCTGCATGTATGGAGTTAGTTAACATCTTTTAATTATTTGTTTTTGAACAGATGTATCCTAACTCTATTTTACTAAATGTCCTAATCTCAATGTAATATTTTGAAACCGACTTTTATAAATTGTAAGAACTTGGAACTTTTTGGTATCCGATTAATGAAATTTTGAGATTTGGGTGAGGCTGTCACGCCCTCAATTTCAAACATATAAATAATACATATCCTTTAAGAAAATCTTACAATTCTCACCAATAAGCCCAAATATTTCGTTCATAACCAACCATCCAATCAAAATTTCAAGTATGTATTTTAGCTCAAAAGGGCATAATTCGGCTCGACTATATCCAACTATCAAAAAATACACTGTTTGATCATAACGATAGACAAGATTACATAGATTTAAAAAAAACCTTTCAGAAGAGTTTACAAGACTCAACATGAAGCCTATAGTGTAACTCTCCAAAATGATGCATCATCTTATGCACTTCGAGCACTACATGCTAAACCCCGAGAGGGTACTTGAAAGGGATAGGGTGAGCTATACAGCCCAGTAGGTACATCTACACCAATATTATGAACATATGAAATATCATACTTACGCAATATATCTCAAATTATGCATGCCCAATATATCCACACATTGCCTCGTCAACCTATCCATTGCTCCATATAATCCACCCAAGACTTTCAGATCTCGTCATCAAAATATTGTCATCCATTCCTTTCATAAACTTAGGACGTTCTTGCACTAAGTCTTTCACACTACTCAATTTGCACCGCTCATATCGACTCGAAGATTATCTCTCCAACTAGTACATCACCCAACGGTGGCTAGGAAACATCGAAAGAAAACTAGCACGTATACGAATGGAAGTCAGACAATATTAAGATTCAACTAGCAAATCTCCCGTCGGAGGCTAGAAACTATTAGGATTCAACTAGCATATCTCCCACCGGAGGCTAGAAACTATTAAGATCCACCTAGCACATCTCCCACTGGAGGCTAGTCAATATTGTTAAGATCCACCTAGCACATCTCCCTCCGGAGGCTAGTCAATGATATTATACATTTCTCATTTAGTTTCTTTCGTTCATACTTTACCATCCAATGTCCAAGGTTACACAAGAATGGTCTATAAATCCCATGCAGTTTAGCAATCTACTAAAACAACACTCTACGATATTAACACAATTATTCGTTCTAGCAATAAAGGAAATGAACGACAAAAGCATATAATAGCAACCGTGCACCACACGTCATTTGCCGATAAACTAACATCACTTTCAATTCGAATCCTCATAATACATTTCACAATCAATTCGTTCCGTTGGAACTCATCATGAACTCACATACGCGTGTCAATCACGACAGACAAGGCATCTCAACATGCCGGGATATCAAATCATACTCTACTCCAAACTACACTTGTAATGTTCCGTCCCACATCGAAAGTCTACATGGGTGATCCTGGGTATATAAGGAACCATGTAAACTACTACTAATAACTTGGGCTTAAGCATTTTGGGCCACGTGATTAGGCTCCAACAAGTTGCTGGGTCAGTGGTTTACATGGGGCATTAAAAATGGTATCAGAGCGACCTGTGTACACGATCGAGTACCCCTTCTTTATATTCCCTACTTGACCACCTATTTCTAATCATCATCCAACTCTTGTCCATTTCTTCTCACCTAAAAATTAATTAAGAACTCAATACCAGGTCCTCACACAATCAACTCAAGGATCAATACAGCGTCGTTAAAGAACAAAAAATTATATTCTTAAAGCAATACCAGGTGCTCACACAATCTACACATCCATATTCACACAATCAACTCAAGAGTCAATACCAGGTGTTCAGGCAATACACAAATATGCAACATAACAAAATAAGGAGTCTTGTAACCTGGTGCTCTGCTCCAAAAAGTCTTTCAACTTTGGGACAGAGCTTGCAACCAGGTGCTCCAAATATAAATTACAGTCAAATAATATAATAACATGCCCAAGTTATAACATAGCAGAATAAGGAGTCTTGCAACCTGGTGCTCTGCTCCAACAAATCTTTCAACTTTGGAACAGAGCTTGCAACCAGGTGCTCCAAATACAAATTATGGTCAAAAAACATAATTGTATGCCCAAGTTATACCTGATGCTTGGTGAGACGTCTACACAGATCGAGAGGTAAGTACTTCTTCTTCTTGTATACTTTCTTCAGAGCAACCTTCTATTTTATTTTTTTCAAATCATTGTCAACACCTGGACAATGGGCATTTTGTGAACTCTAATGTAATAGGATGTAATAAGTTGAGTAAAGAACAAGAAGTACTTGAATGTGTAAATTTAGAAGTATTGTACAAAAAAATGATATACATGTAATTATTTTGACCTATTGGTTTGAAATCTTAAAAACTTGTGCTCTCAACAGATGGGATGCTGGATTTTTGCAGTGACACTTTTGAAGGACAACTACACAATCAAAAGAGTTATCTAAGCCATATAATCGATATTTATTAAGGTGTAGTTTGATGATAGGAGGACTTTATTTTATGCGTAGGTCATTCATACAATATATCTTTTTCCTCTTCAGTCCAAGTAAATTGTCAAGGTGGGGGTTAACTTGTTTTTTCACTCAATTGTCATACTGCTATTGCTTTTAAGAAATATTCCTCAACTATTTCAAATTGATTTAAAGACTCATCAATAAGCGACTTTTTCACGACCATTGTTCATGAAATGTAGAACTCGAAGACAGAGGTATCTACCCAATGGAAAAATTACGTGCTATGCATCAAGTTTTGATGACAAAGTTCAAAAATAGCCAATGGATTGTACTCACCAGCTCCCTTGGAAGACCCTTCTCTTTGCTCATCCTTTACATCCACATAATCTTCATTTGAACCCGAAAAGACAATACAAATTAAAAAAGTAAGTATAACCAGAATATACACATGTCACTTAATAATGATCATTTACACGTGACTGTTTGATGTTCTTCATCGCGCGGTAGAAAAAAGCCATGAAAGTTCCATTTGCTTAGTAATCATGCGTGCAGAGCAGTTGACTAAAAACATAAATATAGCGAGATTCATAAATATACACATGTCACGCTTAATTTATTTTTGAGTCCGAAAGTATAATAACTTCAATTTTCTATCCAAACTGATTTCATCCCTCATTATTTTTCTTCCTTTTCTTCTATCCTCGTGTGTGTGCATTTGTGGAAACCAAGAACTAATTATTCAAATACTATCCAATTGTTTACACAGTATTTTGGTGGCCCATACAAAGTCATTTAGGCGAGTAACAGAACCCTCGAGTTCATTTAAAATATTGTCTAAATAGTCCAATTATTTAGGCATCATTTTAATGATCAATACGAAGACTTTTGACAAGCAATAGAACTCCCAAGTTCGAGTTTATTTACACGTGTACTCGTACATGAGGTGGGTGATCACATATTATGTGGGACCACCCAACCTATATGTGTGTATGTTCGAGAGATGTGGACAGAGGTTAGTTCTACCAAGGCAAAAAGGCCTGTCTCTGCTACTGCTCTGTTTCTCCATCTTCTTCTCCGTTACACCACCCCATTTCACCACTATCACCCAACTCTAGTAGTATCACTATAATCAAGAAGCAAGAAGATTTCATCAAATAAACTATTCTCCGTTACACAGTATTTTGGTGGCCCATTTCACCACTGCTACTGCTCTCTTATTTTCCAAAGGTAACAACATCAAATAAACTATATTCTTACAGATTTCATCTCCAATATTCTCTTCAATATATGTAGCAATTAAAAATAGGAAGTAATCAACCTATATCATGAAATAAGAAAGACTCACACTCAGATTTGATCTCAAAACTCCCAGGTGAACAGGTGAACGCAGATCAGTGGAGGAGCGCACGCAGAGCCACCACAAAAGGACAGAGACGGGGAGAAGCAGCAGCAGAGGACGGCGACGACAGAGACGGCGACGACGGAGGACGGCGACGACGAAGGATGGCGACGGCGAGCAAAGACGGCAAAGCTTCGGACGGGGAGGCGCGAACTCCAGATCACGCGAACTCTCTGGATCAGGAAATAAGGACTGAGGAAGACAAACACTGGAATTTAGGGCTTTAAAAGTTTTAATCCACAAAACGACGTCGTTTAAGGAAATAACCATTTGGCGACAAAACCTGTTTTGTCGGTAAAGTGAATTCCTTTGCCGATCCGATCCACGTTTATCGGTAAAGATTTCACCATACGCCGGCAAAAGTCCATTTTTGTCGCCAAAAGTGGTCACCGATATCGATTTGGTCGCCAAACTAATTAAATTTCCCTCCACAAAATTCCCTTTTGCGGGAAATTTAGCGCGCAAACCATTTAGCGACAAATACATTTTTTGTCGCTGGTGCATAACCCTTTGCCGACAAAAGAAGCCTTAGTTGGTGAATGTTTAAGAAATCAGCGACGACGAGCTCTTTGTCGCCAATTAGCGTAACCTTTCGGCGACAAAAATTTTTTTGTCGGCAAATGTGTCTTTCAGCGACAAAATTGTCGTTTGTTGGCAAAAATGTTTTTTCTTGTAGTGTTACCCATCACTCTACTTTGAAGCAGTCTCCATAGAGTTCGACAATAAAGCCTAATAGTTCAGACAGATATTTCGTTGTTCGATGAGCCTACCGTTAGAGCCAACCTCCTACGTACTCTATACATAGCTGCGAAATAGGTGGCTATACCGAACAGGCAGAGGCCATTCGAGCACGGCGAACACTGGAAGTATCTCAAACTCCATGAATTTATAGTCTCTTAGACATCATAAAAGCTCACTGATCCGAATAAATAGGATCAACCAAGTCATCCTCGTATTCTGGCAACATATGGGTTTTCTACAAAATATATTGCAAAGCAAAACTAGGCAAAAACACATTAAATGTTAACCCATGTGAGTTATTCAAATAATTTGAGCGTAGAATTTTTTTTAAAAAAGTCCCGAATGGAGGAGTTACATGCGGATGTGCTTGGTCTACCAGAGAGACTACAATGTGATTATAACTCGGAAAGAAGTGATCAGTAAAAGGCCAAGGGAAGTGGTCTTTTCTTACATGCCAATTACAAGCTTGTTGATGCTTGCTCACAACTTTCCGTATTCTGCTCCCCGATGGTGCTCTTGAATGGGAAAAATCACAACAAAGTAGCATGTTGTCTCACAAAGGGGAGCATCTTTGTCACGCCCCAAAATAGAGGATGTGACCGGCCGTGAACTACAAGGTTTCAACTCGCAGAACACGCAGCCTCAAAATAATAAAAATAAACAGATAAGGTTGTATACTAAATAACCCAATTTTCGATTAACAAAATTCAAACCAAATATTCCCAACCAACCGTGAGGCACTATCATCTCACAAACCATCCAATAAAAATGTACCTCCAAACATGAAATAAAATAACGAAATTCGATTACTTAAATGTTAGAAGAGAAAAAAAATAAGTGCGGAAGCAATAAATATGGTTATAACACTAAATGTAATGCCCTATGGAGGTCAATAAAATAAGTCCCAAGATGCCGCCAGAGTCCTTGCCTAAGGGCCTGACATACCTGAAAAAAATAATGTGGAATAAATCCGTCAGCTGAAAGCTCAGTGAGTAATATAGCATGCTAAGGGTAGAGAATCAAATATGGCATACATAGAAAGGAGCGATAATTGAGAGTTCCAAGAATAGTTTCGAACAAATAAAGTCAAGGGTTCAAATATTGTATCAAGATGTCGACACTAATCAACGAATAACAATAGTACGATAATCACAAATAAAGTGGGAACCACAATCACCAAGTACCAAATGTCAAGTGTTTTTCTCAGGGCTTACAACCCGTTGGATCCAACATCGTACTTAGAGTCACCACAGCCTAACCCGGGTCTTTTCTCTAAGTCGATCCAGAATAGAGTCACCGCAGCCTTACCCGGGTCTTTTCTCTAATCTGTTGAGCACTAGAGTCACCACAGCCTTACCCAGGTCTTTTCCCTAGTGGCTAGGGTCACCACAGCCTTGCCCGGGTCTTTCCCCTAGACTTTTAAAATAAGCACATAGTCCCAATTAACAAAGAACAACGGCAACTGGAGTCACCTGCACCAGGAATATTCCCCGTGCCGCTGTACAATCTCGACATAATTAAAGGCCAATGAAAAGCTAGCAGATAGATAACAAATAAAACCTCGTATGCCAAAAGGTACATCAATTCCAATTTCTAATGAAGTCAATAAATTAATTAATGAATACCAAATCATAAGAAATAACATGGTGTTTTTAGAAGAAAAGATAGGCTCAAAAGGGAATCCAAAGAACTGGATCACATGCTAAATTACTCACCTGAATTCGAAGATCATATAATTTGACTTTGCGAAAATGAGTCTAACCTGTATAAAATAGATTATATAAAATCACTCACTATTTCGAGTATAACATAACCTGTGTTAGTATGGTCTATTACAATAAGGTCTGACTAACCCTAAAACTTAATTTATCTTAAGCCATCAAAGCTATAATAATTGATTAAATAGATTTCTCTAACTGAACGATACTTTTCTTTTTCCCTATTCACATCATCAATGCATGTTACCTACTACTCCAATTTATGTCTAATTAGCAACCCACCAATATATATGCATGGTTGAAATCAAGAATGCTCTGTCTTTTTCCACTTCCTCCGAAACCTTGAGAACCCAACCCAATATAGAATGTTAATCATGGACCAAGGGGCAAAAACCCAGTAATCTCTTTTTCCTCTGCGCCAACCATACAATAGGTAAAACCAATTTGTTTTTCTTTACGCTGACTGCCGTCAGAAATTGGGGAAGAGAAAGTAAGGAGAAGAAACCAAAAAAAACGAAAAAGCTCTAGATCTTACCCGCACACCAAACAAATTGATCCCTTCTGCTTATGCGGCTGCTACACTACACTTTCTGATGTTGAGAAGTCAAGAAACCCTACCCCTCATAAAAACTAGGCTACTAGTCTATTTATAATGGGCAACTAATTAATAGGAAAATAATTACTTATAAAACAAATATTCTAATACCAAAAATATGCTCCCCCATACAACCTTTTTACCAAATAAAGCTTATAATTCCAAAGTTACATTTCTGTTATGAATAAAATATTCAATTAGGATTCCAACTATAAAAATTAATCGTTAACCCAATACAAAATAATTTTTCAAACATTTTCATATCATACAAAGATAATCATGTCGTTGGTGCTTTTAATATACACAAAATAATTAATTAAGGTCCAGACTAGATATTTTAAATTCTATTTTTTAAATTAAATATTAAGCAAAAGTTGGGGTGTAACAATCTTTCTATTTCTTGGTAGAAAGTTGGAATGCCAAGGGTGGAGATTGGACATTTGCCAAAAATAATGGTGGTTTATCCAGAGGTAGCTTTTCAAATGTGGACTCCATGCCCATAATTTCTTCTTTTGGCAAAAGTGATTCCAAGTAGTCTACCTTAGTTGAGTCTAAAAATGGCTCTCTTCAGCAATGAGAACAATTTCAAGAGGTTCAGGGATTAGAGGAAGTACACTCAACAGACTAGTTATCGATTTGTTAGAAGGTAATATTTCAACAATGGGTTCCCACCTTTTTGTGTCCATAACCTCTTCTTTCTCGAGGAGTGAGCACATATTTTCCACCTTAGGTAAGTCAAGAAAAAATGATTTTTCAGCAGTGAGACAATTTTCCAAAGGGTCGGGGAATGCATGAGAGTCCCCTTGGGCTTGGTCTAAGTTATCAATGAGGTTTAGATCACGGAACTCATCATTATTCCCGACTTGAATTGTTTCATTAAACATAGTACTCAATTGAGTCATTTGGGAACAGAAGTCTTGCGTGTTCTGGTCAATAATTTTGGATTGCGTATGATCATCATGTCCTCTAAACCAGACTTATGAACCAGTTGGTATGCCTCAGAAACCACAAAAGATCCCCGAGGAGCGTATTGTTGCCAATTATTAGACGGGTACCATAGTGAGTCCCGCTCTTCAGAGTAGGAACCATGAGTTTGGAAATTAGATTGGTATAAATAGTCCCTCATGGTCCGCGGACATATAAACTCATACATCTAAGACAATCACAACACGCCCGTCTCTTATGCTTTCCTCTTGGTCCTCTGTCGGTACTCGTGGATTCAGGGATTTAGTTTTTTTGGAATGATAACGGAAAAGTTGACAAATAAATCACTCTAATTGTCACTCTACAGAATCGTACATGAGATTTTCACCTCATAACAATTACAACCAAAGAAACAAGGGCGGCGACATATATAGGCAAGTGGGGTCACTTGACCCCGCTGGATTGGAAGTATCTCATTTTATTTTTATTTTTTGATTTTTTTGGTTAATTTGCCCCACATAAAAATACAAGAGTTGCTCTTCTTTTTATTGTACACGGAAAAACAATAAAAAATAAAAGAGAAAGGGTTAACAATAGTTCAAAAGTACCAGGGATAGATGCACATTGGGTCGAGACTCGATTTTCTAAAATTTATATTTTATTAGAGGTTTGAAATTTAATTAGTCAATTTGATTCCATTAAAATTATGATATCGCCCCAAGTAATTTATCTAAGGTATAAAAGTTGCTGCAAATTTTCACCTAAGGTATAAAAATTGTCCCAAATATTTTACCTAATATATTAAATTATACCAAACATTTTATCCAAATAAAAAAATAAGTTTTTGCCTATGCAGATTGTGTAAAAGTTGTATTGCGCATGAATAAGAATTAACTGATAAATAACAATGTATGTGTCTGTAATTAAAAAAATTTAAATTTTTTTTCTCAACAGAATTTTTTTTCTATATCTTTTCTTGAATAGGAAAAGTCGTCGTGTGTTATTTTAAGTTGATATATTGGTAAAATTGCTTTGTATTATTTTAAGTTAATATTTTGGCAAAGCTTTATATTTATCTTTTAATACAAAAAAATTTATTGTGTGATTTTAGTGAAAATTTTGACCTCACTCGTCAAGATTTCTTGATCCGCCCCTACAAAGAAGTAATAAGTAATTGGCAAGGAGGGGCTCGTGTCTGATTAGCTAGTTGGTACTCAAAGAAAACCTTTCGGATTTTTCTTACTTCGTATCTTCAAAGGCCAATGAATGGAAAGTGTTCTTCCTTGTGAGGATCATTCTTCAATGGGAACTTGACGAGTGGATCCACTTTTACGTCTTACTTTTATTACTATCTTGTGAGATACTTACCACATTACTTGACGTAAAACGAATAGCGGAATTGTTTCTTCCTACAGTTGAAGTTCAAACGACCTTTTGTATTATTTTCCCTTTTTCTTCCCAATCAAACAAACTTTTTCGTTCTTTAAATTGTTTTGAATAGACAGAGTAAATGAATTAGACAAAGACCGGAGCACTGATTTGCATTATTAAATGGATAAATAACAAATTGGAAGTTAGTGTCACAGGATAGGTAGATGTCAAAACCAAGAAATCAACTTCTTTCTATGTTCCTACCACTCACCATTTTTTTAATGATCTCTAAAGTGATTGATGAATGATAAACTTCTTTATATCAGTAGTGCGTGCTATGTTTCATGTGAATGACGAGTTCACATGGAAGGAAAACCAAAAAAAAGAAAGAAATGAATAATGTTCTGCAATTGAGAAACAGCAGTATCAAGTATTCTCCACCAGGGTTGAAGAAGCATCAATCTCCACTACAAATTCTAGAATAACTCATTTCATTGCATCCTTCTTTGTTTTTTTCCATATACAATCCTTTGTCAGCCATGAAAGGTCACCTAGAGGGGGGAATAGGGTGACGTCCGTTTCTTTTGTTTCTTGATCAACTTAGAGTGACATCAATCGCAACAGGGTAATCAACAATAAATAATAATGAGAGACAGGAGACACAGAAATTTTTATAGTAGTTGGGCGATGTGCTTAGTCTACTCTTAGTGATTGTTCCCTTGAACAAACACCGTTTCCACTATGATCCAGTAACTAGTACAAGATTGGTTTTACAAGGTCCAATTCCTCAACCACATAAAAACTCACCACTACACGTAGAGCAATAATCTCCTACTTGATACACGCAGACTAAGCAGTCACCATCGTCCTAGTTCTCTCAGCCTATGCTATTGACTTTTTTTCCTTGCACTCCTAGTACACGCAGACTAGTTTCCGCACTCCGATAAGGTCAAAACCACTCAAACAAAATCAATCCCAGAGATTGATTAGAGAAGAGAACCTAATTAAAAAATCACAGTGGAAGAAGGGTTCACTCTCTCACAGGGTTAGCTATGTGGTGTCTGAAAAAATCTCCCAACAGAGTTACACGTGATGCTTAGAGACATACTAAATAGTAATCAACAGTTGATGGCGAAGTATGTCTGATGCAGAGAATCAGTCGTCTTTTTCTTGGCTATGTGTAAAAACTCTTTCTGTGAGAATCCTTGATTCTTAAAGGAATGATGCACCAGTATATATGTAGCTATATCTTCTCTTAACGAATGAATATCTCAGAGCGTTAAACGTCATTCTAGAATCATTCCCTTTCCATATCTGGTCCTGTTCACCATGGCAACTAAATCCCAATAGACAAAATTTCTTTTAGCACATGGAAAATATTCAATTAGTTTAGGAAATCAACACATAAACATGTGTATTAACGTTCCTATAATAACCTGAATACAAAAATAGAATATAGTAATTGAGCATCGAATCAAATCGAGACAGAGGGTCATCCAGATTTAAGTCCGATAGAGGATCCGGAAGCGGGTCGGGATTTCTGGATTTACTGCCGACTTCCAAGACGGATGGGAGACTGGCTAAATCAAAAACCAACCATACTCCCTTTGTTCTGTCCAAGGCTGCACACACTTCAAAGAGACCAAGCAAGATAATTCGTGCACTTTGTTACCTATGAGCCATTTCTTTATTTCAACACGTACATTTTCGAAGTATTAAAATAAGCATCAAAAAACTAAGTTACCTTTCAATCTCCCCGTTTTTTATGATGGCACATTTTATATATCTCGAAATAGTCTACGGTGACATAGTGTTGAGAGAGCATATAGTACTTCAACTAATTTGATAAATACTTTAACTAATGTGAAAAAGGTTCACTTAACATGTGTTAACCTGTGTACAAAAGATGGAGCATATAAAAGTTAATGTTGAAACAGACAACAAAAAATCGACCACAAAGCAGGATAGCAAAATGTTGGTCTCGGTAGGTTACCTCATCATTAGAGATCGTTTTCCCCCCCGATGACATAGACAAAAAGGAGGGATAGGACGGGAGGGTTAGAGTGGCCCGGTGGGAGGCTGAGGTGGGGGAAAGTGGATGGCGAGGAGGCTGAACCAGTCCTGAAGTCAGCCGCCAAGGTGCTGAACTTTGTGGCGAAGGTCCTAATTGTCGAGATGAAGGCTGGCAAATTGAGAGTCGAGGCGCTAAAAGTTTTGATCAATGGAGGCATGAAATTGCCCAAGCTGGGTGCTAAGGTCAGCCTAACGAGCATAGAGATCATCCAAGGTGTGAGAGGAGGAGCTAGACCTGTCGCCATGGAAGCGAGCAAAACCAAGGGGGGAAAGCTCCCCCATAATTGGTGCTGGAGGGGGAACAGGAGGGGCAGGGGCGGGAGGAAGGGCAGGGGGCATCAAGCTCATCATCACTGTAGTAGTGGAGGAGATCCATAAGGGAGATGGAGGTCTGGTTAATAGGAGACGAAAGCCCGACACTGATTACACCCGTGAGGTCAATTTGGAAGTGGGTGAAAATTTTGATGAGATATCCGCCAAAGGGAAGGGAGCTTTTAAGATCCATGGTGGCAGCTATCATTTCATTGAGAATGAGATAGGGAAGGTTGATTTCAATAGCTTCAGTCATGCAATAAAGAATTTAACTCCGGAGGGGAGATTTCATTAAAATGACCGGTTTTGGGAAGGATGTTCTCTGCGATGAACCGATTTACGAACTTAATATTTATAGTACTGTGCATCATCCACAGACTGATGGACATTCCGAACGTACAATTCAGATCCTTGAGGATATGCTTCGGGCATGTGTTTTGAATTTTCGGGGTAGTTGGGAGTATCACCTGTCGCTTATTGAGTTTGCATATAATAATAGCTATGAATCAAGCATTGAGATAACACAGTTTGAGGCTTTGTACAGTAGGCCGTGTAGATCTCCGGTATGTTGGACCAAATTGGGTGAGACAACGCTTGTCGGATCGAATTTGATTGGAGAGACTACCGAAAATATGAGACTGATTCGCAAGAAACTTTTGATAGTGCAAGAGAAGACTACTGAGCGAGTGAAGGTGATTCGCCAACGATTACTTACTGCAGAGTCGATAGAAGAGCCATTCCGATCGACGTCGTCATCCGTTATCGTTTGAGGTGAGAGACCATGTGTCTTGAAAGTATCGTCACGGTGAGGTTTATCGCGTTTTGGACAAAAGGGAAGTTATCACGGAGATATGTCGGCCATGCTCAATAATGGTGTATGCATGAGTCCCATTGATGTGTTCGATTGATTTTATTTGAACGTGATGACTTGATTGTTGGAACCTGTTGAGTTTTGTGAAAGCACGGATTATTTTATATTAAGGATTGAGACAATTGTGGTGTGTCTGTGTCTTGATAGTTGGTATTATAAGAGGTACCGGAGTCTTTTGTTATAGCACTGGAATTGTGACGGAGTATCCTTGTCTTACTTGTTGATTGTGTATAGAGTTGTCGGTGTCGACACATTTGTTTAATTTCGAGGACGAGATTTCTTTTAAGGAGGGGATGATGTAAAGACCCAAAAAATTTTAAATTTTTAAAATATTTATTTGAAAATTTATTTACGGGATAATTATTTGATTTATTATAATATGTTTCAGATTTTGATTATAGGACCCGAGCCCGGGGTCTTTTGTTTTACTTCGCGCGCATCTCTTTACCTAGTGTTTTACATGGGAGCCCTTGGGGGCCTTAAAAATTAGATTTTTGGCTGGGGGGGGAGGGGGACAATAAGCTTTTATTTCCCTCATCTCACTCTCTCTCTACAATAAGCTCCTCCTTCTCTCCAGACCATCTTTGGATTTTGTCTCCCATTTTCAAATTCCTTTGAGAGATGGGAAGCTTGCAATGTGCTTGACGTGAAATCAAAGACGGATCATGATTTGGTGTTCGGAAAGCTCGGATTCAAAGTTTGGAGGATTCACCAAAGCTCGGACTTTCACCCCTTCATCAAATTCATCTTTTTAAAACTTGAGGTAGGAATTTCTACCTTGCATTATGTGTATATGATGTGTTTTGGTTCATATTTCGTGTATATATTGAGATTTTGGTGTGAGTTGGAGTGTTGGAGAAATTTAAAAATCGCGCAGAAAATCTGCAGAATCGCGTAGTGGCGTCCGAACGGGAGACTTGAGTGTTCGGACAACTAGCCCAGGAATTTTGACAAAGAGGTGAAAAGCTAGGGCGTCCAGACGGGACTGTCTAGCGTCCGGACGAGACCGGACGTGTCCGAACGGAGATATGAAACTTTCTTTTGACGGTGTAGTTATTTTGTATTATGCCTTGAATCATCTTTTATTTGGCAATTTGATGATCTCGGGTTATTAGTACGTTTGTTTTGATTTAGATTGAATGGAACATAGTTGATAGAATTTGAACGTAGTACGGACATGCATAACATATGCACATGTTGATAGTGACCGATATGAAAATAACGTTAGCCTCCATTGGGAGTGGTGCTAGGAAAGTTATGGATCTAGCTTCTTTCGGAAAATGTGCTAGGAAAATGCCGTGAATTGAGTTGGCTAGCCTCCGTTGAGAGAAGTGATAGGACACAAGATATGACTATTGATCAACATGAACTGGCTCGTCTAGCCTTCGTTGGAAAAAGTGCTAGGACATAACCTTTCTTGATAACATCTGATCATATTTGATAGGTTTTCCTTCGGGCGATGAATTAGTTGTGAGATGTTATGGTTGTAATGTTTGTATTGGTACGTTTTGAATTTTGTGGAGAGTTTATTACGTGTGCATCCTCGTTCATATTATAATAGCGCTTGACCCATGAATGTTTTGTATTGCCATATAATGTTCATAATGCAAACCATTTCATCTCATATGCACATAGCCTTGGTATAGATTTTCTTACTGGACTTGTAGTTCAACCCTTCCATCTTTCAGATACCGCACTGAATGCATAGCACGGAGTGTATGATGTGCATGGCCTAACATCTTTTGGAGAGCTAATCGAAAGAGTTATTTAACATCTTTATGAACTTATTTTGGGCCGGTAGTGCCCCTTTCTTTTGAAAACTATTGGATACTTATCGTTTTAGGTACCACGTCTATGGAATATTTTAGATTATTAAACAGTGTCTAGTGAGAATTGTGGAAGATACTTTGTGGTTTATTGTATTGAGAAATCAAGGCGTGACATTTGCAATCTTCGCAAACGGCCTAGTTCGGGGGGATTTTGTAGCTCAAGCTATTGTTACGCAACCATAATTCCATGAGAAAGCTCAGATTTTCAACATGAGACGAAATAGACCCGGTGAGAGTTTCTGATGTGAAAGGCAAAGCACTGTGACCCTTTCGTGTCACCTGCCACATGTTACACCTACCCATTGACAGAAGTGGATGGATTCATTCCAAGAGTTCAGAGCTCCAAAGGGATCACTGGTTACTGCAACCTTGATTGCAAGCAAGGCTAGACTGTCAGCCTCCTTCCCACCTTGCACAAAGCTGCTGGCTACGTGAGGAAAGCCAGAACCCAAGCACAACATAAAAACTACATGCATGAAAAAGAGGAATGGCTTTAAAATTGCCATACCAATGACGTCGAGATCCAAATGTTAAGACCCTACATGTTTGTTGATTGCTAAGAATCCTACTTTAATAGAATGTTGGAGTTCTGGTCAGCTTAGTCAAATAATACTATATGTACAGGTCAACCTAATAGTATTTGCTTGACCGTGGTCAGCCAATGGGTAGTCTGTTTCCATCGTTTATTTCTTGGCAGGTAGGCTATATATCTGGCTTCCCTTATAAGGTCATCATTTGTGGTTCTTGCGTCGTCTTTATTTTCTACCATGGCATTACCTAATAGCATTTTTATATTCAAAAAGTCTAACAATACATATATTTCAAATACATCCGGATGGACATATTTAGAACATCCGTGTTCCTGAAACATGCCCCCGATGCTAAAGTCAAGTCATGTGCAGAATATTGTCGCAATCAACATTTTCTTCTATGAAGCACTACTGTGCTCATCGCATGAGTTCCATCCGAAGCTAAAAAATTGATCCAGCATAATTGTGTTGTTAAGTTTATCGAGTTTTGCACGCAAGTGAAAAAACAAATAAGCGCGGTTGTGAATATCACTACGAATGAAACATGACTGCATTTTGTCAGAGATTTTCAAAATAAATTGGTTTATATTTTGGGTGTTTTTGTAGAACTTTTCTAGTTCCCAAAATGCTTGCTTGAAATTTGGTTTAGTACTTGAGCGAGAGAAAGGTTGTACCCGTTGGAGTGCCCATTGGTACGGTTATACCAGTTGGAACAAGTTGTACCTGTTCGGGTGAAGAGTTAGAGTGTAACCCAATCGTACTCTTTTGAAAGGATGTGTCGATTGTCTATAGTCGTGATTGTTTGAAAAAGTGCAATCTCCACCATAGGATTTAATACAACGGCAGAAAGTGAATGGGTGCGTGTCTAGTCAAACTAGTACAATTTGACCTATAAATAGACTACAAAATTATTCATTAGGAGTTACTAATTTTCTAACCATCTTTCTCTCAAAAAGTAACTCTTATATTCTGTAGCTATTTCTAAGTTTTGATATTTTGGAGAATCAAAACTTTGTGGTTTATGGTTGTATTACTTTTCACCACGCAGATATTCTGTCCAATTCCGTTTATGTAAACGTAGTTGGATAGAACGTTAGTTCTGGCTTCGTTGTATCTTGAAGACGAATTTGTTGTAACCCGATGCATACCATCTGGTGGAGGCAAATACTGTCTTTAGGAATGTAATATACCGTTCCACATCGAAAGTCCAAATAGGTGATCCTGGATATATAAAGAATCATGTAAACTACTACTAACAACTTAAACTTAAGCATTTTGGGCCACTTGGTTGTGCTCCAACAAGTTGCTGGGTCAGTAGTGTACGTTGGGCATTACAAATTGTATTAGTACGACCCGTGTGCACTTTCGAGTGTGTAGTCGGGATCTTTTTTTTGTCACAAGAGAAAGACTTGGGGTTAGGCCGTTGTGACTCTAGTATTCAAACCTTGCAAGGGCGCAAGGTTTTAAAGGTGGGGAGATTGCGATATCTCATCCCACATCGAAAGTCTATATTTTTGTCACTAGATAAAGACTTGAGGTTAGGATGTGGTAACTCTAGTATTCAAACCTTGCGAGAGCGCAAGGTCTTAAAGGTGGGGAGATTGCGATATGTCATCCCACATCGAAAGTCTACATGGGTGATCCTAAATATATAAGTAACTATGTAAACTACTACTAATAACTTGGACTTAAGCATTTTGGGCTACGTGGTTGAACTCCAATAAATTGTTGGGTTAGTGGCATACATGGGGCATTACAAGGAAAGTGCCTCAAAGTGTCATTGTTTTTGTATTTTGCAGTAGACTTCATCGTCGACAATTAATTCGAAGATAGTTTTTCTTTTTTTGAAAAATTAATAGACAAGCTTGTTTTGTTCATATTGATATCAATGCATTTTGATCCAATCCGTTAGATATTTGAACTGTAATCGAATTTTTTTTCCAAACTGTACTCAAAAAAGATTTCGTAGATACGGTTATAGAGCAAGCAAATGAATATCTATTTAGATATGGTTATGGTTGAATATCCAAAAATAACCGAACAGATATCCAAACCGTAACCATAACCAAATTATATTTATGTGATTGCCCTTAATTTAAAAAATATATATGCGTGTGTGTGCGTGTGTGTGTAATATATTTTCGTTGTTATTAGTTTAGTTACAATTGAAGAACTTATTTTATGGTTATGTAATGTGTGATGTGTTATTTGTGAGTTTGGTTTATGGGTTTTGTTCTTGTCAAAATATCAATAAGATTTTATTCTCAAAATATGAATAGAAATTTATTTATTTGAAAATCACATTCAGATCGGTTCGGAGCGGATTTGGAGAAACTTTCGGATGTCCATTCGGTTCGGAAATTATCCAATATCCGTTTGATACGATTACGGTTTATAAATTTTAATAACGAATGGATATCAGATCGGATTTTATTTTTATCGATTCGTGTTTGGAAATTGGAAACGGATATCTACATATCCGTTCTGTTGCCACTCCTATGACAATATTCGATGAGTTTGCTGATCCCAAGGACAACAAACTCGATGAGTCGAATAAAATAAACTATTCAAATCACCCATTGGGACCAGAATAAGACCGATATAATGAGCACACAGGAGCAATTTAGGACATGACCGAGATATTTATTTTTTCTCCCCTCTTTACACGGATAAATGTTGACTTTGAGAGGTCGAGAGGCTCCAATTTCCAATTGGAATTCAAAAATTTGAATTCCATTGTTTAATTTCTTCGGCGTATAACACAAGGATAAGTCGTGCAAGTCCTTGGGTACATGCAATTAATGTTTTCTAATTAAGAAAAACTATAAAAGCAAATAAAAAAAAACAGAGATGCCTCTTGAAAATTATACTTATTTGCCACAAACACAACATATTTATTGTACACATATATCATAATATCACCTCTCTCTTTTTTAATATTGGCACCTCCTTTACAAGGATTAATTAAAAAAATGTATATTGAGCTTGACGACTTTGAATGAAGAGTTTGATCAAGGGTATATCGATCGCTTGTTTTTGAATAAATTTTAATAAATTTTTTGAAAGAGAGATTAGACGTAAAGTTTTTGTGAGTCTTTTGAAATTTGTAGAGCAATTGACCCTTGTAGTGGTTGATGATATTCTACATGCATTTTGGATTTGGGATCGTGGTTGTTCACCATAGATAGGTGTTTTGATCTTGTTGGAGAACGTGGAGAACGATGGGAGCCCGGATTCTTTTAAGATTTGTTAGTGAGTTTAACGTTAGATGTGTATGCTGATGTCTATGTGTGGAGTATTGTGTGGATGGCTTACGATAGTTGGTATGTGTTGACGACAGCGTTACGTGGTTCGTCTCCGGGGGAGAGGGGTTGAGTCATTGATAGACTTGTTTGCCGATACCATTACCGCCTTTGTGTTTTCGTTGTTCTGCGATTACGAAATTGGGGGCATTCAACGAGGAGGATTGTAAGAGTTGTGAAACTTGGAGTTTTGAAGCATTTTATTTTGAGAAGTTTGGAAAGAAGACGTCCTTGTGCGGTTTGGTGGCTCAATCGACGATATCGACTCAAGGGAGTGAGACCCTACTAGTTGACTAGAAGCGGAGGATTGTGTTCGAGTTCCTTAACAGAAAGGCGTGCGAGTTTACTTTTATTACGGTGAGCCGTTGTGGCTTTTGAATTTATCTGTTTATGTGACATCCATATGTGCTGTATCCGATTGAAATTTGCACTTGTTTTTGGCTTGAGTATTGTGGGTCGTGCGGACTTGGTAGTCATATACTTGATGACGATTGACTGTAATATACTAGTTTTGCATTGTGATGCATGAGCCGCGTTGGCACGTTTTGTTGATTTCCTGGACTTGATAGCCATGATAGTTAGATGTGGATGTGTGAGTTGTGCTAGCATGTTTAATTTGGTTTCGTGGACTTGTGATGTCACGATCGAGGTAGTCGTGGACTTGTGGAGTCACGATTATCGTGGATGTGAGCTGTTGATTTTGATGACTTGATTGTGCGTTGATTGTTAGATACTCATTGAGCATGGTGTATGCATAAGTCGAATTGATGTGTTTGAACGTGATGACTTGATAGTTGGCATCCGTCGAGCTTGGTGAGAGCACGAATTTATTTATTTATATGGTGAAGATTGAGATGATGATGGTGTGTCCATATCTGGAATGTAGTATTATTAGAAGTATTGATGTCTTGTTTAATAGCATTGGACTTTGACAAAGTATCCGTGTCTGGCTTGTTGATTGTGTACAGAGGTGTCCGTGTCGACACTTTCGTTTAAATTTCATCTAAATTTCAAGGATGAAATTTATTTTAAGGAGGAGAGGATGTAAGGACCCGAAAAATTTGAGTTCTTAAAATAATAATAATAATTATTATTATTTGAAAATTTATTCGCCTTTTTAATAAATTATTCTCGGAACATGTGTTTGATTTATTTTATGTAATTCGAAACTTTTAATAGTGGGGCTTGGACCCGAGGCTTTTATTTCTTAAGCACGCGTACATGAAAGCATTGAGCTTTGTTTCGGGACCCATTTTGGAGGCTTAAAATCAGATTTTGAAGGGGGGAGAGGAGGCACCCCTTCATTTGGCTCACTTTCCTTTCTCTCTCTACAATGAGCTCTCCCTTCTCTCTACCATATCTCATGGGGTTGTGCTTCATTTTCAAATTCCTTCAAGATAGTGCGGGATGGCATCGTGGTTGACAAGTATCCGAGACTTGATCGTTGATTCGAAACTCGGAGGAGAGGATTTGAAGCTCAAAGAGGATTTGGAAGCTAAGGCTTGTGTTCTTCATCAAATCCATCAATCCGAAGTTTGAGGTTGGGAGATCTCACTCATATTATGGGTTTATGACTTGTTTTGATGTTATTTTCATGCTTGTGTCGTGGTTTGATGTTAGTTTAGTGGTTTGGAAGTTGAAGAAAAATCTGTCAAAATCCCGTTTTCTGCAGATTTTGTATTGGCGTCCGGAGGGGAAATATGGGCGTCCGAATGGCTGGCCCAGAGATTTGGGCAGAGAGTGTATTGTATGGGACGTCCGGACGGGATGGTTTGGCATCCGTACGGGATGGTCTGGCGTCCGGACGGGACAGGACATGTCCGGACGGAAGTGGTGAAACATTCTTCTGGTAGTTTGGGTCATCTTATACGTAGTCTTGGACATTCCTTTAACGGTTTTATGGTCATCGTTACCTTTGAATCTATCGTGTTGAGTGGGTGTAAGGAAGTGAGGATAAAGTATGTAAAACGTTTCGTTGGACTTTAGAGTTATGTATTTATGGTTTGGGCCATCGCTTGTATGTCACGTTAAATTTATGAGTTTGGGTTAGTTGTAAACGATTAGAGAGTGTCGAATGACATTTGTTCGATATAACTTATGATTTGAAGAAATTATATAATGGACTTTGAGAGATTAGAAGAATTCTATAACATCTTGAGGATAGTTGGGTTGAGTCGGAAGTCGGGTAAAAACGATGTTTTGACCTACGAGAAGTTATTTTAGCGTTTTAAACAAGAGTCAATGGTGTTTTATTGAGAGAAAATCTTATATTTTATGAAGTTATCGGATAATGCCGGAATTAAATATGAATCACATTTTTGACTTATGACATGAACGTTTTGAAAGCTTTAACGAAAATCTACCTAAGTCTGGTAAGAAATAAAAGTTGGAACTATGATGTGGTATACCCCCCCCCCCCGCCTGGGATTGGTTTCATTATCATTCGCTGAAAAGCGAATTGAGCTGACAAATATGCTTTTGTATTGAGGTGAACCCGCGTCGAGATTACTATCATCCTTGTATCCCTCATATAAAAATTGTTTACCTACCCTTAGACTGAGACTTTGCTTGCGGAGTACCGTACCGTTGATTGTGGGTTGAGTCATGTTGTGAGATGTTCATGGGAGAGATTGTTCTTCCTTGAGTTTATACTCCTCGTTATCATTTCTAGAGGTGATCCACTATGTCTTAGTGTTGTGAAGAGTTCTTTGGTTCCGTGAAAGAATGATAGACTTTGACTTGACGTAATCATTGTGCCATGAGGAGTTTGGGTTAGCGTGTGGGTTATTGGCCCTTGCATGTGAGATACTTTGTCTAGCTTTTCCGATCCCTGAGAGGATGGTAACCTTGGCTTGCCTTGAGACTTTAGGATGAGTGTTGTAACACCCCAAATATTTTCTTTAAATTGATTGAACGTGTTATGTTATTTTCTATTAAAAAAAATTATTCAGTATACTTTTATTTATTTTGTATCATAAGTTTTGAGACATTTTTCATCCACACCGGCTATATAATATATATATTTTTTATATTATAAGCTATATATTTTTGGGCTGCCAATTTTTGGTGTGGGTTGGGCTTATTATTTCTTTTTCAAGAGAGTGGGCCATTTCATCCTGTTGACTATTTAGGGATTCAGTTAGAGATAAATTACGGATAATAGAGCCTATTTAGGGATTCAGTTAGAGATAAATTAGGGATTCACTCTTTCAGTTAGAGATAAATTAGGGATTCACTTTGTACATTGTTCTATATATATTGTGCCTCCTCTTAGGAGAAGAATACACAGAAAATATATTCCTCGACACATCCCAATATATATAGAAACAAGGGTACGTTCTTATTTTTATGTATACTGCCAGAGAGGAAATAACTAAACCCTAGATTCATTGTGGCTGCGGCTTCTAGAGACAGAGAGAGTGGTGGCTTGAGAGAGAGAGAGAGAGAGAGAGAGAGAGAGAGAGAGAGAGAGATATTCACCCGAGAGGAGGTGCATCAGTTCTGTAGATATCCAAGCTTTATGAATTCCTTAAGCTGAATAGCGGGTTACTTCATATTGCGTTCGTTGAGATCCAGGTGAGTGGTTTAGAATGTGATCCAATTCTTTGAACTCCTCTTGTGCCTATCTATCCTTTTCATTTAGTAATTTAATTCGTTGACTTCGTGTTTTATTGGAATTGACGTACCCTTTGGCATACAAGGTTCTATGGATTTATTCTCATTATGTATCGTTGTTAATTGTCATGTTATCTATTCGTTGACCGACCCTTTGTTGAGAACTGTACAGCGGCACGGGGAATAGACCTGGTGCAGGTGACTCCGGTTGACCGTTGTTCTTTATTTGTCAGGACCATGTTTATGTTTGTTAAAAAGTCCAAGGGAAAGACCCGTGAAATATCGTGGTGACTTTGGCCTCTAGGGAGAAGACCCGTGAAATACCGTGGTGACTCTAGTGCTCAACGGATTAGGGAAAAGACCCGTGAAATACCGTGGTGACTCTATCCGGATCGGCTTAGGGAAAAGACTTGGGCGCCATCCCTTGTGACTCTAAGTACGGTGTTGGATCCAACGGGCTAAGCCCTGAGAAAACATTTGGCATTTGGTACTTGGTGATTATGGTTCCCACTTGGTTGTGATTCTTGGATTATTGTTGATTTGGTACAAATCCGACTTATTGGAATTTAGTAGTTTATTCAGAAGTTCGTTAATCAGTTGTTTAGTTCATTGATCCTATTATTCTTGAACTCTTGACTTCGACAGTTTGAAACCATTGCTTGAACCTTCGGTTGTCACTTTGTTATATGTATGCCACTTTTAAATCATTTACCCTTAGCATGCTATACTACTCACTGAGCTTTCAGCTGATGGATTTAATCCACATTTTTTTTCAGGTTAGTGCATGGAGATTAGTCAAGGACTATGCGGCTTTATCGGGACTTACCGTTTGGACCTCTAGGGCATTTGCATTTTATTTATTCATGTTCCACGATGTTATTACTTTCGTTCATTAGTGTTTTAGTTATTTTGTTTGGAGTTGGAGGCCATGAGATATTTATGCCTCGTTTCTAAAGAAAAGTGTTTCTAAAATTTCTCAGATTTTATTTAATACTGCTGTATTTTCTTTTCTTAAAGTTATTTGACTATTATTTTTAGGCTTCGTGTTCCATGTTTGCTACATGGTTCATGGCCGGTCATGCTCCCGGATTTGGGGTGTGACATGTAGATTGTGTGAGCACCTGGTATTTCTTTAAGAATATAATTTTTTGTTCTTTAACGACGCTGTATTGATCCTTGAGTTGATTGTGTGAGGACCTGGTATTGAGTTCTTAATTAATTTTTAGGTGAGAAGAAATGGACAAGAGTTGGATGATGATTAGAAATAGGTGGTCAAGTAGGGAATATAAAGAAGGGGTAGAATCATTCATAAAGTTTGCAATGACAAATTCAGGATCGGAGGCTGATATTCGGTGTCCTTGTATTGATTGTTTGAATAGTAAAACGCTTAGCATTGGGGTTGTTATGATGCATTTGATATGGAAAGGAATAGATTCTTCTTACAAGACTTGGGTGCACCATGGGGAAATTGTTCTCAATGATCAGCCTCAAGTACACAATGATGATGAACGTGACCACGATGAAGGTAGTGGGAACGACATGGGAACAAAGGTAAGTATATTAGTGTACAATTGTTGCATATATTTTCATATCTTATTTAGGGATAAGCTGTTAGTTTTGTGGGATTAGGATTAAATTTCCTCTATATGCATTGTCTTGAAGCATGTGTGATTGTCTTGATGTTGCTTGACTGTGCTCCATTCGTAAGATGATACGTATATGCTTTGAAAAGGTAATTCCCACTATTGTCTATTACATGACACCAACAAGTAGCCTCAACGTAACTACTAGGGGATGCACTAAGCACAAATAGGATGAAGTATTGGGATTTCCTATGTGGAGTATTGGGATGTTCAATCCACGCACCTATGGCTTCCTGACTACTAGTACTAAGAGGTTTGAAATTATACCCTTACTTTGATTTTTTGTAGTAAGTTAGTTGGATCAATATTGGATTTTTGTATCACATTTATATGATGTGATCTATATTGGTATTTATGACAACTACGTGAGAAAATAACTAGCTCTTGATGTGGAGGTAATAAATCATGCCCTTCTTGATGAGAAAATCAAGTTTCTTGTGCTTGCTACCTGCTTACTTGCTGTCTTTATGTTTTTTATTTTTTATCTCGTATTTATCCAGCTCTCTATGTGTATCTACCAAACCAAATAATTTTAATTATTGAACTATATGTTCTAAAAGTGAGATGACATATATAAATTATGCTCTGGATTGCCTTATAATAGTTCACCCAACCAAAAAATTCTGCTGCAGGTTGTCTTTTGTTGCTGTTTTGATATCTGGTTTGATGGAAACTACTGCTGTTGTTGCCGTTTTGATCTGATGCAAACTGATCTCTAGTTGGATGCAAACTGCTGCTAACAATTTTTGTTGCTCCTACTAATTAAGGACGTTTTCTTTTCTCTTTCTTTTTAATCTTTCTTCGCAAGCTTACTTGTGTAATAACGTTTGGTTGATTATTCTCTTAACAATGGGCATGTTTTGTTTAATGTAAGTCGTGATAGTTTGATGTTTTTGTTGGAGGAAATGCTTGTATGATTTTGCTAGTTTTTAAGATTGTTCAATTGGATTTACAGTATTTTGATGCATTTGGGCAGTGGTTTCCAATGAATAGCGGATAGATTTGAAAACGGTTACAAGCATACAACGACAAAAGGGCTTCGTCGCCGTTTTATGTTTTGGGCGAACAATATATTGCTGGCAACAAATTCGTCGCCATTGGTAACTCTTCAGCGACAAAAAGTGTTTTGTCGGCCAAAGTGCTTTTTAGCTACGAACGAACCTTTTGTCGCCGAAAACATTACCGACAAAACGTTTTGTCGGCATTGGTGACTGTTTCGCCGACAAAAGTGTTTTTAGCGACGACCGAATCTTTTGTCGCCGAAAACATTACCGACAAAACGTTTTGTTGGCATTTGTGACTGTTTCGCCGACAAAAGTGTTTTTAGCGACGACCGAACCTTTTGTCGCCGAAACCATTACCGACTAAACTTTTTGTCGGCATTGGTGAGTGTTTTGCCGACAAAACAATTTTTGTCGCCGAATACATTTCCCGACTTCGATTTCCCGACAAACTTACCGACCAACTACTTTTGTCGGGAAAAACCTTTAGCGACAAAATTGTCAACCTATGGCGACGAAAATGGTTGTCGGCAAATGTGTTTTTTCTTGTAGTGTAAGAAGTTTGGGGTCAAACCCAAAGGGAGTGGTAGCCTATTAGATGATAGCGTCTCTTTTCAAGATATAATTAAACCTTTTGCATATTGTCCTTCCAAAACACAGTCTTCGAACAGGGAGAAAAGTAGTGTCCGTGCCTTCTGCGTGAAGAAAGTTATGGATATAATTCTTGTTTTCGGCCTAACCCTTGCAAGTTCTATTGTTCAAGTTGGGGGCTCTCCATCTCCCACATTCTACTAGGCAGATACTATCGTTCTCTTCCTATGCTTTATAATTGATGTGTCTTCATGCATTGAGGACATTGCACATTTCAAGTTGGGGGGAGCAGCCAGGCCCTATGTTAGGCCTGCTGTCATTTTGTGTCAATTTTAGTTAAATTTTTAATCTTTACTATCTTTTTTGAGTCAATCTTCCCTTCTGTGAGTCGCGAGTCAATATGCATGTGCCAAGGAATAGGAATGAGAGTCATGTGTTAATGAGCTTCAATGTGCTTCATTCATCCCATTCATTCAAGTTTGAATGGCTTTGAATACCATCTAATTAATAGGTGTGTGTGAATTAATTGATCTATGTGAATGGAGATTTTTGTGCAGCATTCCATAAAAAAAATTTGGACTCTTTGTTTCTTGGTCTCCATAAATGTCATAGCTTACTTATGTTGACATAGTACATGCATCATTCTAAAATCCTTCCAACATGTAGGAAATGATACTAGGCCATCATTCTTTGATTAAACCACATATGATAGTTTCCTAGACCATGAATTTTAGTGAAGTCTGAATCTAATTTTTTCAAAAAGCCGAGTGAACTAGATGATATAAGGATGGTTGAGAGTAAACATGTGAAATAGTGAAGTTCAGAAAGTATCAAAGCAGAGATTGGACAGTCAAAGCATAAAGTCAAGATTCTAGACCAAATTAAAAATAGTGGCAAAATGTGACCTGTCACGCCATCTATCTAACCGGGCAAAACAGGTTAAAATTGTAAGGATCTGTCTTATTTTAATGTTTAAAAATATTTTACGGTGAATAAAATGGGTATAGATAAGCATCGGATGAGATGAAGGATGAGTGGGATGAGTTTTGGTGAAGAGGAGAGGAGTAAATGGGGAGCCTTGGATGACTGGTTAGGGTCGCGAAAATAAATTTTTTTGGTCAGTAGGCTGGCATGACCGGTCAGACTCACGCGTGCCTTTCCAGTGACCGGTCAGGCAGGCATGTGCGGGTTTTTAAAATGACGAACCAGATTTTTTTTCAACAAAACATACACCTCTAAAACCCAAAATTTTTTCCCTTATCTCTTTAGAAAATCTCATTCTCACTTTCCTCCCACCCAAATGTGTGATCTAACCCCTAGATCCTTCCAATTTCTTCAAGAACCCTTCATTTTCCTTTGATTTCAAGCATTTGGAGGTGGGTTCTTGCTTGGAGAGGGCTTGGTTGAGCTTCATTCCATCATTCAAGCTAGGGCTTCGCCATTTGAGCTCATAACTTGGATTTTTCTTCTTGAGGTAGGGATTTTCTTACTCCTCTTACATGATTATAGTTTATTATTGGTGTATTGTGTATTTACCCTTTTTGTTAAGGGCTTGAGTACGTTTGGGTGTATTTGGGAGTTTTTAACTTGAAAGTGTTCATCTTTATGTTCTAGATATTATGTTTGTTGCTTAAAGGAGTTGCAATATGACATCCTTGGTAGAAGTGATGCATTGTACTATTTGGTTCAAATTTACGATCGATACATTGAAATAATGGGGAATAATTTACGACTCATGTGGTGTGTGAACATATTGGCAGACGTAGTATTGTGAACTAGACTCCCTGATGGGAAGGTTAGTGATGAGCGCATGTTATTGCGTATTTTACGGCTCAACACGTCTACTTTAACTTGCATGCACGTATTATTCCATGTTTACACTCGATAATTGCACGAAAAGGTATCTCATGTCCCGTGTAGGTCAAACAGAGAAAAGAGGACCCTGATGTGCCTAAATCAACTCTTCAAAAGTCAAACGAGGTCCGAATGGTCGAAGCCGAACTTGGTTGGGAGAAGCAATGTCCAGAGGCTCAGTGACACCGGTGCTCCAATACCTTGACACCGGTGTCTCCCCTTTATTTCAATGAAGAAGGCAAACTACAGAGACCAAATGACATCGGTGCTCCATTCCAGTGACACCGGTGTCTTCCCCTTGTTCCAAGTGAAGGCCAAGATGCAGAGATCAAGTGACACCGGTGCCTCTGAGTTCTATGCACCAGTGTCTCTTCTGATAAGCAAGGAAAGAAGGAGAATACAGAGTGTTCAAGACACCGATGCCTTCAAATCCTTACACCGGTGTCTCTGTCAATTACACAGAAGATCGAGATACAGAGCCATAGTGACACCGGTGCCTCAATTCCTTTACACCGGTGCCACCCTTTCACAACAATGCCAGATGCAGAGCACCAGAGGCACCGATGCCTCATTACCTTGACACCGGTGTATCAAGTTCGACAAAAGCAAACTTTTACCTTGGGATAGCTGACTTTTGGGGGACCACCTTGCCTTGATTTGTGTGCCAAATCAGGGGACAAAAAGGATTTTTGCCTGGGGAAAAGAATAAGAAGCTTCCATTATGCCTTTTTGAAGGGTAGTCTTGTAATAGCCTAGGTTTTTGTAGGATATTTTCATTAGGTTGTTTTTCTTTTGGCTAAGGGGTCTCTCATAACATAACATTACATAGAATATACCAGATTATTAACTTCTTGAGAGCTCTTCTTGCCTCCCTTTTTGCCTTTTATATTTGTTCTTCATTGTTCTTCAAGTTTTAAAGTAAGTTTGTTAATCTTTATTGTTTTATGCTTGAAGATCCTTGTATTCTCTTGGAATCATTTAAGTTTTGGGTAAGTTTCACTCATATAGTTCCATTTTAGTATTTTTCTTACCTTAAAATCTGATTGTTCTTAGTGTTTTCTAGTATAGTTTTGATTAAATCTTTCTTATTGTCCTTAGATAAGTTTGTTTTATCATGTTTTCCTTTACTTATATCATGTTAATGATTAATATGAGTAGCTAAATTAGTGAGGGTTAAGTCTAAATGTGAAGTCTATTTCAAAACCATGTTGGTCTAAATCTTCTCCATATGTATTAATGCCATTGATGGATCTTTCTAAGTTTTTCATATTGAAACAAAAATGAAGTGTTAAGTTCTTACTTAGTTATAGCCATCCTTAGAGTTGGTATATCTAATACTTGAATCGATGTCCTTCATCTTTTAATCATATTTCCTTGAACTTGAAAGAATCCATTAAACCATTTTATGAGTTAAAATCTTGATTTTCATCGAAGTATTTTCCGATCTAAAACCCGAGACCAGGGGATAGATTGAGTTATAAGGAGAAGAGATAGACCGACGGAAGAATTGGAATAGACCAAACTTTAGGACTTAACCCCACTCCTTAATCTAGTCTTTCCCCTCTTTTAGTAGTATAATTGTTAACCAAATCACCAAACAAATTTGAGGTTGACGTCCGACACGTCGAAAAAACCAATTTGCGCAATCTTTAAATCCAACGTTCTTTTTCCCTGTGGATCGATACTCCGGACTATCCATTATACTCATTTTTACATATTTTGAGGAAAGTCCCGTTTTATGAAATTAAACCATTGACCCGAGGCCGGCACACTAACGACGTGCACTTTGCCGGTTCGGTCATATTTTTGGCGCCGTTGCCGGGGATCTAGAAAGTTGATTTAGAGAATCGCAGATTTTGCAAAGTGCAAGTTTCTTTGGCGGAAACCTTTAACCTACCCATATTGGTAAACCTAAGGTGTAACGCAAGCCAAAGGGACGTGTAATTTGCAGATTTTATTTTATTTTCTTTTAACTCATACTTGATTGATTAGGAGATTGTCTTTGGTGTATGAGTGTTTACACTCGTGACGCTACACATAGGCTCATCCGCCAAGACAACCCTCCTTTCAATCCAATGGCCGAACACCATGAGGCCAATGACGCACCTATGGGTCGCACCATGCGGGATTACTTGCACCCTACCGACACCACCACCACCTCATGCATTCACTTTCCTACCGATACTCCCGAAGGGCAACAATTCCATGTTAAGCCTAACATGCTTGGCATGTTACCTACCTTCTATGGGATGGAATCGGAGAACTGTTATGTGCATATCAAAGAGTTCGAGGAGGTGGTGAACACTTTCACCAACGTGTCCGCTCATCTTGAGATGGCGCGTTTGAAACTCTTTCCATTTTCCCTCAAGGAGAAGGCCAAAAGATGGTTTCTCTCCTTGAGAGCTCATTCGGTGACAAGTTGGGTGGAAATGCAGGTTGAATTCCACAAAAAATGGTTCCCACTTCACCGCACTACCACCTTAAAAAAGAAAATCCAAAATTTCGAGGAAATACCCAACGAATCCTTCTGTTCATGTTGGGAGAGATATAAAGAGTGTTAGTTTTGTTGGCAATTTCCGGGGTTGTTCAAAACATTCATTTGTGTAAATGTTTCATCGATCACATTTGAATTTTAATGGGTAGGCTTTTTAGGGGGTAGTTGCTCGCTCGATGTGCCTCCCGTTATCTACGTCAAGTTTCCTGCTGCAAAGTTCATCAATTTCAATTTGTGCGACAGGTAAATGCATTGTTCTACATATCACATGCATATTTTATTTCCAAATATTTTTGCCCAATTTAGGTAAATGCATTGTTCTACATATCACATGCATATTTTATTTTCAAAATATTTTTGCACAATTTTCTTTCCTAAAAAACTCTCCGTAGATTTGCTTTCCACACACATATATATCAAGTAAAATATTTTCTTTCTATTCTCCGAAAATCTTGTTTTTTTTTCCTTATAAAAAAAATATTACTTGATTTTTTCCTTTTAGACCTTCCGGAAAAATTCTCTTTTTGCTACTCATTCCTTAAAACCTTCTTCTCGTACAAGTCAGTAAAAAAAAAAGGGAATGTTTGAGGGGCTAGGTAAGTAGGGCATTAGAAAGAATTGGAAAGAAAAACTTTTAGGAAATGGAGATCAGCCTTTTATTCGCTCATCACCTATTTAGTGCCTCATCACCTATTTAGTGCCGAATGATCTAATTGGTGTATTTAGTAATTTTTTTGAGAGAAAGGCTGTTCATTGCCGTGGATGATTTGAAATCAAATCAACTCATACGGCTGTGAGTTTTTGTGGCAATATTTATTCAACGTTCTTGCATCCCGCATTCATCCGAACATTTTTGATTGCCCTGTTCGTTTTGCACATCATTCATCATACATCCAGTGTTCTTGTGGTGCTGTTGCTACTGTGGCCGGGTCTGTGAAAGATTCGGAGCCGGTTGAATCCGGAGATCGGACGTGAAAAATCCGTGGTGTGCTATTGGGTTGCAAAGAAGCTCGGGGAGCATCGGAGGTTGGCGAGAATAGGTAAAACTTGGGGTAAGGGTTTTACTATTTTGTCAATCTGTACTTCTTTTCAATCAATAAAAATTAACAGTAGTATTAGGCCGTGGTTTTGGCTTAGGGTTGTTTAGGACCCTAAGTTTTTCCACGTATATTGCGTGTCTCCTGTCGTTACTAATTTTATTTCTTGACTTGTGTTTTGGTATGGGTTAATCGAGTTAATCATTCCGTTCATCAGTATTAATTTTTAAATCTTCTTAAAAATTGGTATTTTTAATTAAAACTCCTATTCACCCCCCCTCTAGGAGTGTTTTATTCGCTTCCGCGTAATTTCAAAGAGCGTCTCCTCGCTGTCCCTCATCACGGGTATGAGGATTGGCAGATTGTGGTATTTTTCTACGAAGCCATATCAGTCCGCAATCGCCAATTTATCAACCTCATGACTGGTGGGGAGTTTCTGAACCAAGGGGCCTCCGCAGCTCTAGCTTACCTAGATGAGTTAGCAGAGAACAATCAATCATGGGATTATTCGGATCCCAATGACCGCTCTTATAAGCCCCCCACTAGTCACGGAACCATGGGCAAATACGTGCCAAGGGACGAGGATGACATCGGTAAACGCCTCGACCACCTCTCTAGGAAACTAGAGAAATTGGAGATAAATCGGGTGAATGAGGTCTCTTCTATTTCTAAGCCCGGGGAGGCTTGTGCCATTTGTGACACCATGGACCACACTACCAATATCTGTCCAACCATACCTGCTTTCAAAGAGGTACTTCATGGTTCGGACCAAGCTGAGGTCCACGCCCTTCACCAAGGGCAAAAGCCTACCAACGTGCCCTTCAACAACAACTACCATCCGGGATTGAGAAATCATTCCAATTTCAGTTGGAGGAACAATGAGGTGGGTGCACAACCCCAAGGACCCCCGGGATTTCAAGGACAATACCCGGCCCATCAAAATGCACAAGGGCCGACACTACCGCGGTATCCACCAAATGCCTACAATCCTCCGGGTCCCTCCATGGGTCCCAACTCTTACCAACCGCCTAACCGGCGAAGCTTGGAGGATACCTTGCAAATGTTCATGCAAGGGCAAGCAAATGTCAATGAACAGAACACTCAAGCCATTGGGGACATCCGTTCCCAACTCACCAAGTTGACCACCACATTGAGGACCATGCAACATGAGAAAGGGAAATTCCCAGCCCAACCACAAGCAAATCCCCAAGGTCAACATTTTGTACAAGGGAATTCTCCTTCGGGGTCAAATGTGGAACAAGCTAAGGCCATCACCACATTGAGGAGTGGGAAAGAGGTCGATAAGACCATTCTCCCAAAAACAATCCCCACTCCTCCTCCGGTGCTTACTCCACAACCCCAAGATGATGACCCGGTGAGTGTTTTGCCTCAATCTCCCCCCATTTCCACATCCACATCTGTTCCTATGGGAGAACCCATGGTCTCAACTTGCCCAATGCCGGCCCCATTCCCACAAAGATTGAGGCCTCTAACCAAGTTGACGAACTCCAACGAGATATTTGAGCTTTTCAAGCAAGTTAAGATCAATATCCCGTTGCTTGATGCAATCAAGCAAATACCTTCGTATGCCAAATTTTTGAAAGACTTGTGCACAATCAAGCGCAAGCACAACGTGCAAAAGAAGGTGTTCCTGACTCAACAAGTGAGTTCGATCATCCAAACCCCCATTGCACCAAAGTATAAGGACCCTGGTTGTCCTACAATTTCTGTGAGGGTTGGGGGGAAGATAGTGGAGAAAGCCCTACTTGACTTGGGGGCTAGTGTAAATTTGTTGCCATACTCGGTGTATGAGCAACTTGGGTTGGGGGACATAAAACCAACCTCGGTGACCCTCCAACTAGCCGACCGTAGTGTCCGAGTACCGAGGGGATTGGTGGAAGATGTGCTTGTCCAAGTGGACAACTTTGTGTACCCGGTGGACTTCATAGTCCTTGATACTTGTCCCACGTCAAATCTTCAAGCCCAAACGCCCATCATACTTGGAAGGCCTTTCTTGGCCACATCCAACGCAGTGATCCATTGTCGAAATGGGCTACTCAAAATGACGTTGGGGAACATGACCCTAGAGCTCAACATTTTTAACATTGGGAGCCAATGGGGGATGATGATGACATCCGTGATGTGAGCGTTATTGACACACTTGTTCAAGAGCACGTCGATTGTCATCTCTTTTCCGACCCCCTAGAGGCTATGCTTACTGTGGAAGAGACTGAGTTTTTAGATTCTCCCGAGGTTGAGTACATTTACTCCCTCCTGAATGAAGAAGAGGTGTTGGGTACTGAAAAGTGGGTGCCCACCTTTGAAAAACTACCACCACCGACAGCTCGGGCTCTACCATCTTCTGTTAAACCACCCAAGCCCGAGCTCAAAAGTTTACCATCTACCTTGAAGTATGCTTTCTTGGGAAATTCTGAAACTTTCCCGGTTGTGATCTCATCCAGTCTAGACAATTCCCAAGAAGCTGCTTTACTGAAAATTCTGAGGGCCCACAAATCTGTTTTAGGGTGGACCATTGCTGATATTCACGGGATCAGCCCGCTATTGTGTACTCACCGCATCTATCTCGAGGATGATATTAAGCCATCTCGCCAACCTCAACGGCGTTTGAACCCGATCATGCGAGATGTGGTGAGAGATGAAGTTCTTAAGTTACTAGATGTGGGTATCATATACCCGATTGCTGACAGTAAATGGGTCAGCCCCATCCAGGTTGTTCCAAAAAAGTCTGGCGTCACTGTTGTGCCCAATGAGAGTGGGGAGTTGATTCCCACTCGAGTGGTCACTGGTTGGCGCGTCTGCATTGACTATAGAAAACTCAACGCCGGCACCCGGAAAGACCACTTCCCTCTTCCCTTCATTGACCAAATGTTAGAGGGGGTGGCTGGCCATGCTTTCTACTATTTCCTAGACGGGTATTCAGGTTATAATCAGATAGAGGTCTCTCTGGAAGACCAAGAAAAGACAACTTTCACATGTCCATTCGGCACCTTTGCATATCGTCGCATGCCCTTCGGGCTTTGCAATGCCCCTGGCATCTCGGTGTATGACGGGCATCTTTAGCGACATGATTGAGAAAATTGTAGAGGTGTTCATGGACGATTTTTCTGTGTTCGGAGACTCTTTTAAGTCTTGTTTGGAGAATCTTGAGAGGGTTCTAGTACGATGTGAGGAGAAAAATCTGGTTCTAAATTGGAAGAAGTGCCATTTCATGGTCACTCACGGTATTGTCCTCGGTCACATCATTTCTTCGAGGGGGATTGAGGTGGATCAATCAAAAATAGAGCTCATCTCTAAGTTACCTACCCCTAAGTGTGTCAAGGATATCCGTTCTTTCCTTGGACACGCTGGATTTTATCAGCGCTTCATTCAGAATGTTAGCGCCATATCTCGTCCGTTGTGTCGTTTACTTACGAAGGACACACCTTTCGAGTGGACGCAAGATTGCGAGGAGGCTTTTTCACAACTAAAAATCAGTCTCACTACTCCTCCAATCGTGCGATCACCCGATTGGAACCTGCCCTTTGAGCTCATGTGCGATGCCAGTGACTATGCTATAGGCGCTGTGCTTGGCCAACGGAGAGACAAAGTCCCTTGTGTAATCTCCTATGCGAGCAAGACCTTGAACGATGCTCAAATGAATTACACGACCACCGAGAAAGAGTTGTTGGCGGTTGTGTTTGCTTTAGACAAGTTTCGATCCTATCTCATCGGATCACCCATCATAGTCTACACCGACCATGCAGCTCTTAAATATCTGCTCACTAAGCCCGATGCCAAAGCTCGGCTCATTCGGTGGGTACTTCTTCTACAAGAGTTTGACTTGACCATCAAAGATAAAAAGGGGTTGAGAATGTCGTGGCGGACCATTTGTCTCGCCTCGAGTTTGAGGATCATACCTCTAACATACCCATTCCCGACTCCTTTCCCAATGAGCAACTCTTGGCCATTTCAAGTTGCCCGTGGTATGCTGATATTGCCAATTACTTGGCCACGGGACAACTCCCATCACATTGGACTCCTCAAGATAGGAAAAAATTTCTGGCTGAGGTGAGGAGATTCGTCTTCGATGATCCCTATCTCTTTAAATTTTGCCCGGACCAGATTGTTCGGCGGTGTGTGCCCGATGATGAACAGAAGTCAATCTTGACCTTCTGCCACACCGAGGCATGTGGCGGGCATTTTTCCTCGAAGAAGACAGCTGCTAAAATTCTACAGTGTGGCTTCTATTGGCCTCACATCTTCAAGGATGCCTTTGAATTCTGCAAGGCTTGCCCGCGCTGTCAAGAGTTGGGTGCTTTATCCCGGCGTAACATGATGCCCCTCCAACCTATCTTAATAATAGAAGTTTTCGATTGTTGGGGCATCGATTTCATGGGTCCTTTTCCCAATTCTTTTGGGAATCTCTACATTCTGTTAGCCGTGGACTACGTGTCCAAATGGGTGGAGGCCATTCCAACCCGAACCAATGACCACTCTGTTGTGGTCCAATTCCTGAAGGAGAATATCTTCTCCCGGTTTGGGATGCCTAAAGCCCTTATTAATGATCAGGGCACACACTTCTGCAATCGCCCTATGGAAGCCTTAGTCAAGAAATATGGGGTCAACCACAAAGTGTCCACTGCCTACCACCCACAGACCAATGGCCAAGTTGAATTGGCCAACCGTGAAATCAAGCACATCCTTGAGAAAACGATAAACCCGAATCGCAAAGATTGGTCTCTTAGACTAATTGATGCTTTGTGGGCTTACCGTACTGCATACAAAACCGTGTTGGGCATGTCTCCCTACCGCTTGGTGTATGGCAAAGCTTGCCACTTACTGGTGGAAATGGAGCACAAGGCTTTTTGGGCTATCAAACAATTGAATTATCGGATGCCCGAAGCCGGTGCCCACCGCAAGCTCCAATTGGATGAGCTTGAAGAAATCCGCCGGGATGCTTATGACAATGCCCACATCTACAAGTGTAAGGTTAAGGCCTTTCACGACAAGAACATTGTCCGGAAAACATTCACCCCGGGCCAAAAGGTCTTATTGTACAACTCTAGGTTGCATTTATTTCCGGGTAAATTGCGATCCCGGTGGGGAGGTCCCTACATTGTGAAAACCGTCTCCACTCATGGAGCGGTTGAACTTGAGAACCCCAAGAATGGAACAACTTTTAAGGCGAATGGCCACCGGTTAAAACCTTACATTGAAAAATTTGATCCTGAGGAATCCGTAGAGGAATTGAGAGACCCGGTCTATGACGGGTCCGATGTCGACAGTGTGGACCCCAATCACTTGGGTCCGTGAGCTTTCTTTGAAGTCTAGGAGACTATAAATCCATGGAGTATGTGATACCTCCAATGTTTGCCGTGCTCGAACGGCATCATATGGTTTGGTATAGCCACCTTGTCAAGCTACGTATGTAGTACCTTGAGGTTGGGTCTGACGGCAGGCGCATGGACAATGAGAAATCTGTTTGAACCCTTTCGGCTTTAGTGTCATGTTCCGTGGAGATTGCTTCAAAGCGGAATGAAGGGGTAAGGAATTTGGGGGGTCCCCCTCCAAAGGGAGTGGTAGCCTATTAGATGATGGCGCTACTTCTCAAGATATTGTTGAACCCCACGCATACTGTCCTTCCAACAATAGGGAAACACAACCTTCGACAAGGAAGAAAAGTAGTACTCGTGTCCTTCGCGTGAAGAAGTTGGTGGATTTATTGCTTACTTTCTTTTATTGTCATTTATGGACTAACCCGCTAATGAAATTTTGTGTTCCATGAAGTTATGTTTGCTCTTAGTAGGTAGTTGGTGGTTCAGTCTTCGCAAGGTGTACACGCTACCACGTCAGCCTTGGTAGTTTGGGTCTAAGTACGGGGTGGTTGCGGCATTCAAGAGCCCAAAGTCATGGGTGTAGCTATGTGCTACGGTTGTTAGTCCAACAAAGCTCGGGCGATGATCCTATGTGACTAGCTATGGTCCACAAGTTGGAGCCGAAAGAGTACACCTTGGAAGCCCTTCCAATGACAAACAGTGCACGTGACGAGAAATCCTCAAACTTGGTCGAGGTATATGGTGGTTGACATTCCACCTCACGGGTATGATCGTCCCTTTCTTTATGCTTTAAAATGAGTTATCTCTTTGCGTTGAGGACAATGCAAACTTTAAGTTTGGGGGGGGGGGGGGGGGGGGGGGAGAATGATTCATTAGTGTGTTAGCCCTTTGTTGTTTTAGTTGTTTTAGTCCCTTTTTAGCATGAAAAATTTTGAAAAATTTTGAAAAAAAAATAAATACAAATTGGCATATCTTTGTATTAGGCAATCTTCTCCTGAAATGCTTGCAAGTAACTTGACATATGTTCCCATAAGCATACCATTGAACAATGAATTGCTATTTCACTACACGTACATTGACCATGAACTTTGTTGAACAGTTTGGAATCATAAGTTGTGAGCGGAGATCCAATGTTAAACCATTCTATGCCACAGAGTTGAATTCATCTATCTCTTGTTTCTACAACTGCGTGTTTACTCATGTTTTACACTTGTGTGCATCATTGTGGAATCCATGAAACATTTGAGAAATGATAAAAGGCCATCTTCCATGATCCGTACCACATATGAGTCTCATTGACCTTGATTTGATCCTTGTCCAATTTATATCCATTGAAACAAGCTTAGGAAACCGGATGAGATAAGGTCGGATGGGGTTTTGTTGTTGGTGTGTGTGTTGTATTGCAATCGGGAGGAAATATCTCAGAAAAAGGAATTTTACAGAGCTCAAGTGACACCGGTGCCTCATTTCCATGACACCGGTGCTCTCCACTACAGATCAGAATTCAAGAGATACAGAATGGTCTTAACACCGGTGCCTCTGATTTGGTTACACCGGTGCCTCGCTTTGTTCCACAAGAGAAACTGAAATACAGAGAGGTCTTGACACCGGTGCCCCTGAAATGGTTACACCGGTGCTCCTTCTTCAGAACTGAAAAAAAAAATTGAGATACAGAGAGCATATTACACCAGTACTTCAGAAACCATGACACCGGTGTCTCCTCTTCCCAAACACAAACCTCTGAGATACAGATGTTTCTTGACACCGGTGCCTCAAATCCATTACACCGCTGCCTCGTGAGAAAAGTTTAAAAAAAATATCAGGGTTATAAAACCCCAAATGTTATAATTTTTGGGGTTACACCGGTCTCACTTTCGTGCCGTTTCACCTCCCTCTCGCTCTCCTCAAACCACCGCACCTCTCTGGCTCCCATCTCTCAGTCGACCATCTCCCTCCACCATCACGTCTCTCTCTCTCCTCCATCTCCAACCACCGCGCCTCTCTCTCCTCCATAAAGCCGACTCTCTCTCTCCCTCTGCCATCCATCTCTCTCCCACCAACCACCGCACTTCCTCTCTCTCTCTCTCTCTCTCTCTCTTCCTGGTTCGGCTGAAACAGAAAAGGTCAAGGTTTGGGGTTTTGGGATCTGAGTGTTCATCAGTGCTCTGTGCTTCATCTCTTTGTGGGAATCACTCCGGGTAAGTTTGATCGTCTCTCTCGCAGTGTTCATAATGGTTAGACGTAAAAGTCAGGGCATCTCCATTAGAGAGCCCAATCCGAATGATACCCCGCCACAATCCGACTCGGATAATGACGATCCCATATAGAGGGAACTTGAGAACGCATCCATGGCCATTCCAAAGGGCAAGGGAAAAGCCCATATGTCCTCTACTTCCCGCTCTAAATAAAAAACTAAGCCAACTCCTAGGAAATCCCCTGCTTCTAAGACCCCGAGTGGTTCAAAACGGAAAAATCAAGGGGAAGAGAGTGGGTCTAAGAGCAAGAAACAGAGAATCACAGTTGAGGGGGATAAGGGACAAAAAGAGTGGGAAGAAAAGGTTGAAAGAAAGAATGTTACGTGCGAAAGGCAAGTCTTAAGGGAGAGTTTGGGTGAGTCAAATGCGATTGTCCAAAGTTTGAACCAAAGGGGTTTGACCCGGTTCTTTGAAGTTGTCCCGGGATATATTCGAGGAATGGTTGAAGGGTTCTATCGTTCAGTGAGATTAGAAAATTCGAACACCCCCGAACCAAGAATGGTGGCGGAGGTGAGAGGAGTCAACGTATGGATCACAGCCGAGAGGATATCCGAATACTTGCAATGCCCCATACCCGATCCAGAGACCGTTATCATTCCCAAATATGCTTTTGATCCGGCATCCTTTGATGGGAAGATGTTTGCCAAGAGGGTAATGACAAATCCGAAGGGGTATAAGGGGAAATTCTTTCCCGGGGGATTAAAGGAGGATTACCGTCTCCTCAACAAAATCATGAAGCACAATGTGTACCCTTTGGCAAGTGACAAAAAGAGTACCCCCTCGAACGATAGCCTTCATGCATGCTTTCATGTTGGGCAAGGTGATAGATTTCGGCCGAACCATCTTCCAAGAGATGGTGTACTTTAGAGAAAGGGCAAGTGCGACAGCAAACTTAATCTTCCCGGCCATGGTTACTCATTTCTGTTTGCAACATAAGGTGCCGAAAAGGGCGGGTGAAAAGATGACCGAGGGAGTGCCCGGGCCAATCACTGAAACCTCCAAAGCCAAAAGCCATGCACTATCCAACAAACACTCCAAGCCTGACTTCCACTCCGGTGTGAAAGCACCTAAATCCAAAAACCCTCGAGAAAGACAAGAATAGTGGATGGAGATCATTGTCCAACGCCAAGCCTTAATCTTGGACGAGCTTAAAAAGGTGCATACAAGGCAGGACAAAGCGGATAGGAAGATCCGGAAGTGTTTGAGCATTGCCAGGTTCACGGCAAAGTATATGGGCGAGTTGGCAGGCAAGACATTTGTGGAGAGCTCTGATGAGGAGAGTGAGGAAAGCAAAGATGATGAGAATGAGGAGGAGGACGATGAATTGAATGAAAGTGAGACAAAAAGTGCAAGGGATGACAGTGCAATGGATGACAGTAAAAGTAGAGATGAGAGTGAAAAGGGGGGAGCAAGGGAGAGTTTCATTGGAAATCTCCCGGAGCGTCGCACCAAGACTTCTCATGACGCGCTAGAGCTGAAAAACAGAGAAAGGGGAAAAGGGAAGAAGAAAGTGATGACACCGGTGCTATCCGAGACTGAAGAGGTTGGGGATGATACACCCACTGGGCCTTCTGTGAGACATGCCACTGATCCACCCTCCACCCATGCTTCTGAATCTCCTGCCGGTACTGATGTGATCTACTTGAGTGATTCAGCAGAGGGTGGGTCTATTGAAGGTGATGCAGGGTTAGAAAAGGCACTGGTTGTGTATGTGCCCCCACCACCGGAGCAGTGATTGCTTACTACACACACCCGACTTGGCTTTGGGAGAGATAGCTTAGGTTCATATGTCAGATTGGAGTCGGTGGTTTTCTACTTGTCATTTTCCTGTTTGTTTTTGCGTTATCACATATATAGCATTGAGTAGTGGGTAGTGCCGGCAAAAATTTGGGGTAGTTATGACCTGAGCCATTCATTGTATGCCGGCACTGTTTTGTACACATCTCTTTGAAAACCGAATCAATATAAGCTTTAAAGTCCTTTTTGATCTTAAGCGTGTTTTGGATTCCCAATTATATGCATTGTAGTGTAGAATGTATTGTAACCGTTTCTTCTCTATTTCCTTGTGAATCGTGTGCGTACATACTTCTCGTGTTTGCCTATTGAATTCTGTGGAATGCTTAGCCTCTTGTTCGCTTTTGCATCATTGTGCGCACTAAGGGGAGGTAACTATTGCCATATTCTGGAGAGAATCCCTTTACGAGAGTGAGAGAGATCGGAAACCATACACTTTGCACACATCTAATGATCGGAATTGTTCAACTTGGGTTCATAACACTATGCACGAGTTGGATGTGATAGCCGATGATCCTAATCACTTGGGAACCTTGAAAAAGCATATAATCGTTCACTTGCATCATTGGGGAGACATGATTGCCTGATTAGTTACTAGGGACTAGTAACCTTCAAGTTGAGGGGTGTGATGAGCGCATGTTATTGCGTATTTTACGGCTCAACACGTCTACTTTAACTTGCATTCACGTATTATTCTGTTTACACTCGATAATTGCACGAAAATGTATCTCATGTCCCGTGCAGGTCAAACAGAGAAAAGAGGACCCTGATGTGCCTAAATCAACTCTTCAAAAGTCAAACGAGGTCCGAATGGTCGAAGCCGAACTTGGTTGGGAGAAGCAATGTCCAGAGGCTCAGTGACACCGGTGCTCCAATACCTTGACACTGGTGTCTCCCCTTTTATTTCAATGAAGAAGGCAAACTACATAGACCAAATGACACCGGTGCTCCATTCCAGTGACACCGGTGTCTTCCCCTTGTTCCAAGTGAAGGCCAAGATGCAGAGATCAAGTGACACCGGTGCCTCTGAGTTCTATGCACCAGTGTCTCTTCTGATAAGCAAGGAAAGAAGGAGAATACAGAGTGTCCAAGACACCGGTGCCTTCAAATCCTTACACCGGTGTCTCTGCCAATTACACAGAAGATCGAGATACAGAGCCATAGTGACACCGGTGCCTCAATTCCTTTACACCGGTGCCACCCTTTCACAACAATGCCAGATGCAGAGCACCAGAGGCACCGGTGCCTCATTACCTTGACACCGGTGTATCAAGTTCGACAAAAGCAAACTTTTACCTTGGGATAGCTGACTTTTGGGGGACCACCTTGCCTTGATTTGTGTGCCAAATCAGGGGACAAAAAGGATTTTTGCCTGGGGAAAAGAATAAGAAGCTTCCATTATGCCTTTTTGAAGGGTAGTCTTGTAATAGCCTAGGTTTTTGTAGGATATTTTCATTAGGTTGTTTTTCTTTTGGCTAAGGGGTCTCTCATAACATAACATTACATAGAATATACCAGATTATTAACTTCTTGAGAGCTCTTCTTGCCTCCCTTTTTGCCTTTTATATTTGTTCTTCATTGTTCTTCAAGTTTTAAAGTAAGTTTGTTAATCTTTATTGTTTTATGCTTGAAGATCCTTGTATTCTCTTGGAATCATTTAAGTTTTGGGTAAGTTTCACTCATATAGTTCCATTTAGTATTTTTCTTACCTTAAAATCTGATTGTTCTTAGTGTTTTCTAGTATAGTTTTGATTAAATCTTTCTTATTGTCCTTAGATAAGTTTGTTTTATCATGTTTTCCTTTACTTATATCATGTTAATGATTAATATGAGTAGCTAAATTAGTGAGGGTTAAGTCTAAATGTGAAGTCTATTTCAAAACCATGTTGGTCTAAATCTTCTCCATATGTATTAATGCCATTGATGGATCTTTCTAAGTTTTTCATATTGAAACAAAAATGAAGTGTTAAGTTTTTGCTTAGTTATAGCCATCCTTAGAGTTGGTATATCTAATACTTGAATCGATGTCCTTCATCTTTTAATCCTATTTCCTTGAACTTGAAAGAATCCATTAAACCATTTTATGAGTTAAAATCCTGATTTTCATCGAAGTATTTTCCGATCTAAAACCCGAGACCAGGGGATAGATTGAGTTATAAGGAGAAGAGATAGACCGACGGAAGAATTGGAATAGACCAAACTTTAGGACTTAACCCCACTCCTTAATCTAGTCTTTCCCCTCTTTTAGTAGTATAATTGTTAACCAAATCACCAAACAAATTTGAGGTTGACGTCCGAAACGTCGAAAAAACCAATTTGCGCAATCTTTAAATCCAACGTTCTTTTTCCCTGTGGATCGATACTCCGGACTATCCATTATACTCATTTTTACATATTTTGAGGGAAGTCCCGTTTTATGAAATTAAACCATTGACCCGAGGCCGGCACACTAACGACGTGCACTTTGCCGGTTCGGTCAGTTAGGAATATTGTGAACTAGACTCCACGATGGGAAGGCTAGAAACGTGGATGCAACCTTTTGGTGAGGCGTTTCACTCTTTTGGACTTCTTTCACAATGCTAGCTCTGTCTTTCGATGGCTTTTTATGATTTGTTTGTGTAATTGTTATAAGAGCGGCAAAGGGATAAAGGATTTGAAACCTGCTCTCCAGGTAGTAATGGACCATCCATTGTAATGTATTCTTATGTATGCAGTTCCATTTATTTATTGAGTATCCATGTGCTAATCCATAAGTTTCCTTAGGTTAAATACAATGAAATAAAGATTTTCAATGCCTATTTTTATGATTACATCCATATGTACATATCGCTCAAAGAAAAAAAAAGATCTAGCTTGATTTGGTATTCACAAACACGTAATTTGATTAATTATGATTTGATCAGTCGTATCCGTAGAAAATCGGTGGTGTATTCTCCAAATGGGATTTCTTGTCTATTTTATGAGGATGAATATGACAAAAATTTCTGCTTTCTTCTTAAAAGATTGCATGGTAATCTATACACCAAATACGAGCGTAAGTATCTGCTATCATTTGCTCATGTAAAGAGGATTTGATGAGTAGCCTCATTTTATTGTGGATAAAGCTTTAGTTGCATTGTATTCTTTCTTGCTTTTGTGTGTCTCTGCATTTTCATTATCATCATAACACTCTACGAGTATTGTGTTATGGTATTAGCAATTATACTTGTAACTTGTATGTAAAGTTAATGGCTTTTTGTGGTATTTGCTTCTATGTGCTTGATGTTCCATTTGTTGCATTGGTTGATACTTGATAGTTGACAATGGAGACGAGTTTTCAACTTTCAGTATATATCTAAACTTTCTGTTATATGTTTGCAGGAGCAACAAATGGTGATGCTTGGATATAGAGATTCAAATTACAGAAGGAGCGGAACTGCTTCATCCCAACTACAGCTGCATTTGAAGGAATGTGCACGAGTACCTTAACAGTGCTAGCAGATTTCATAGCTGCATTTGGCTATCATGCTACAGTATTCTGCTCACAGCTACAATCATTTATCAGTACTTTGAGACATTAAAGAAGAAGAAAGCCAGTGAGCTAGGTTTCTTTGTGTTCTAAGCAGCCCCTTTTTTAAAAAAAAAAAAAAAACTATAGCATGATAGCCAATCCTAATAGAACAATGTGGTTTCACCTTTTCTTTGCTTGTGTAAGTTGGGGATACCTTATATTTGAATTATGATATATATTAATGAACATATCGTTTGGTTTCAATGATCTCTTGGATGAGCTTGGATAGAATAAATGTATTTTCAAGTTAATGATAGTTATGAATGAATAAATGGATGTTATCAGGTGATTGAAAAAAATATATAATTTGTGTAAATTCTTTTGTCAACGCAAAAAAGCAGTCGCCAAAAGTTATTAACAAATGTTTAGAATTTACTTTGGCGACAAAATGTTATGTTGCTAATGGTTTTATTATTGCCAATGTAATATCACGTCGGCAAAAGTGTTATATATTACCAAGTAAAATACATTTTTGCCGATGAGAATACATGTCGCTAAAAGTATTCTCTTTTGCCAACGAGATCTTATGTCACTGAAAATACTCTCTTTTGCCGACGAGAACTCATGTCGCTAAAAGTACTCTCTTTTGCCGACGAATGGAGTACGCATCGGCAAATCTCATTAGCGGCATGCCTATGGCGACAAGGTGCCGACGCAAGGACTTTCATCGGCAAAACTCTTTGCCGACCCAAATATGCATTTGCCGATATACTAAGCTACGTAGGCGTTGCTGCAATTTGTTGTAGTGAATATTGTGGACTAGACTTCCCGATGGGAATGCTAGGAATGTTGTGGACTAGACTCCCCCAATGGGAAGGCTAGAAATATTGTGGACTAGACTTTCCGATGTGATTGCTAAGAAATGAAACTAGGATCCTACGGGAATACTAGGCATGAGAGATCATTAATGCGGATTCGAAAGGGTTACCTGATGATGATGAGAACAATGACGTGAAACGAGCCTCCGATGAGTAGATTCTGATTTGGGAATGATTTGGTTGAAACTCAATGTATCTTGGAATTATTCATTGATGTTAAGCATTGTTGTTTACCTTCTATACCATGACATTCCATCTTCACATAAGATTTGTATAGAATTTCTCTACTAGACTCGTTAGTTCAATCCTTATTTGTTTTTCAGGTACAGTCCTCGACAACTGTTCGGATTTGACATGGAGTGTTGGATTTTTGTATGGCATTCTAGGAGCTGCATCTGTGGAGTTATTTAACATCTTTTATCCATTTCTTTTTGAAAAAGATGTATCGTAACTCTGGTTTACTGAATGTCCTAACCTCAATGTAATAGTTTGAAACTGACTTTTGTAAACTGCTTCAACTTGGAATACTTTGGCTTATAATTGAAGGGCTTTGGCTATTTGGTGAGACTTACGAGGATTTTGCTATAAATAAATATACGGTATTGGTATGTTAAATTGAGGGCGTGACAAAAATTTAAAAAAAGAAGAAGAAGAAAAAAAAAAGATAGAAAATTGTCAAAAGTATAAAAAGGCTCTGTGACTTCTCAAGTATATCATGCGACATCAAGAAAGAGAGGAAGCACGAACTGAATAGTTTCTATCTAATTTTTGAAGGAACTGAGTCCCAAAATTTGCATCTTAACCCTGAATTGAGCATTCTAAAGTAGCCATACATCAGTTTGGGGGCCCAAATTTTAGAGAAACACACAAAAATTAATTAGGACGGTCAAGTATTGCGCGAAAGAGCTGAGGAATCGGGAAGGCTATATTTTTCTGCGAGGTACCAGAGATGGAAATAGTGAGTAGGGAGTTATTGTGAGTAATTGCCATGGGTATTTAGAAAACACTGTCGGACACCGAAGAGTTAACCCAAGCTAGTATAGGCCGGTGCTAATTGTGTTTCAACATCATTTGACACCCAAGGTTATTATAAGCCTCAAAGCCCTACGGTTGATCACATGTGTGTTGAATTTGACATGATTGTATGCATTGTGTCTGCAAGAGTTAAGTCGGCACCATGATTTCTTTTTATTTGAGCATTGGTTCACTGCATAAAACATTGCCTGAATGTCTGTATTCTTTAAAATGATGTGTGAGAATTCATTGGGATATCCGTTTTGACAATAACAATCAATATTATTTGATAGAGTGTTCGGTGAGGTTTGGAATCTAAATTTGCATGGATCGTTGAATAGCATACGTTCGTTAACACATGATAGTTTGGAATAAGTTCAAATTTTGAGTGGATGTGTTGTTTGATAGCATACCTAATCTGAATAGCATCGGGCTCTTGCATTTTTATCATGCATATGTGTTAAGCCTTGTGGTTGATACACGAGAAGTGTGTTTCATGGTTCGTTTTGTGTCAAGTTGTAGTTAGTAGTCATGCTCTAGTTTTTGTTGTTATTGTCTTTAAGTTTATTTTTTTGAGTATAGTCGGTAGGGACTAGCAACCCTCAAGTTGGAGAGTGTGTTGAGACCGTAATATGTCTTGTAAAATGGCTCAACATGTCTTAATTTGGTATACATGCGATACTTAATCATCAATTGTATTAAATAATATATGTTGGGTAGCTTCTGACAAATTTCAGATTTTCAATGTTAAAAGAGGTGTTAGAACGACGAAATGGTGAAATTCAACTGCTCGGATAAGGTCCCGACACCTAAGGAAGAATGAAAGAGCGATTGAAAGAAGTGTCGGGGCCAAGGGTAGTGCGAAACGCGAAGACAATTGAAGAAGTCAATAGAAAAAGTCAATAGAAAAAGTCAATCATAGCATGACTGGTCAAACAAGAAAGAAAAAGTCAACAGAAGAGAGCGTGACCAGTCACGCTCATCAAGCCACACGGGTGACCAGTCAGATCAAAACCATAAAAAAAACTCAGTAGCCTTGGCTGACTAGTCAAGCACATAGAGCCAGATTCCGTGACTAGTTAGCGAATGCATCTCAGATTTCCAATAGCTTCATGTGACCAGTCACGCGCATCAAGCCAAATGTGTGACCGGTCACTCATGCGTGTTTTAGATTCATCAAATTCCTCAAAGGATCCTTTAGTATCCTTTGATATCTAGTTTTTGAGAGTAGGCATTTTGCTTGGAAAAGACTTGAGTGAGCTCTCTTTTATTATTAAAGCTAGGTTTTTACCTTGGAACTCAAGTCTTGTATTTTTCTCTTTGAGGCATAGATTTTTTTGCTTCCCTTAGTTGTTTGTGGTTTGTTTTAGTTGTATTTGGGTTATTTCCATATTTCTAAAGTATTGGTTGTCGTTGGGTGTGATTGGTGAAATGTTAGGAAGTAATATTACATCATTAGTTGGTAGATCTACTTAAATACCTTATTTATTTTATGGATAAGTTGAGATATGAGTTCCATAGAATGAAATGTGGTACCCCTTCTTTGTTCAAAGTTATGATTGATAAATCGATGAAAATGAAATGTGGGTTTGACACATGACATACGTGGATACATAAATAATATGATTTTTGAACTAGATTTCTTTACGGAAATGCTATGGGAATTGGACTAGACTTCCTTCAGGAAATGCTAGGATGGTCGGACTAGACCCCTACAGGAATGCTAAGTAGACATCGAACTAGACCCCTTGAAGGAAATGATAGCGGATGCGAACTAGGATCCTAAGGGAATACTAGGCACGATATGAACCAAACGTAACGATGAAATTATCTTGGCTTATGAATGATTTGATGAACACTTGGTGCAAGTATTTGCCTAAATTGTACATCCACTGAATTATGTAACACAGATTATTTGCCATGACATATAAATTCATACACATGTAAGATTAACATTGAATTTTTCTATAGGGCTTGTTAGCTCACCCCTTCGTGTTTTTAGGTGATGTTTCAGGACCTTAGCATGGAACGCATGATGTGATTGGAGTGCAATACATAATTTTTGAGAGCTTTTATTAAAGAGTTACTCAACTTTTGAAAGCATATCTTTGAAGATGTAACTTAACTCTTTTCTTAAGTCTTCTTTTGCTTAGTATCATGTGACCTCTTATGTAATTAAATAGTATTTTGATATCCATACGGACTAGGATTGTCCATGGGATCAAATCATACTTTGGGAACTTGGTTTGTAAATATTTGGTTGTGTATGGAAATGCTTCGTCATGGGTTTATTATGATTGATTGTGAGGTTTTAAAATGGAAAATTATGATTTTACTATGTTTAAAATTGAGGGCGTGACAATAGGTGCTTTGCACCATAAACTGGCGAGGCGGTGTGCTTCGCACTTCCACCCACAGCCGTACTCGCCCGTGTCCTGCAATGTGGTGCTTTAATGGCCCACTTTAATGACGTGGCACACATCTGGTGGTTGAGTCACATGGGGTGCGCCTGTTGAATTGGACGCGATCCACTGTTCTTACCAACTTGGGTGAACTGGTACAATCCTATGAAACTGGGCGCATCTGAATTTGTAAATAGAGCCCAGATCATACCATTCAAACATATCTAAATTTTCAAAAACTATTTCTCTCTCTAAAAATCATTTGTAGAAGATCATACGATCAGACTTCGTTGTATCTTCACACCATTCGTTGCAACCGGTGCACAGCAACTGGTGGAGGCGAATAATATTATTCGACAATATTTTCAACAATCACATAGTACATAACATATAAATTTATATGGTCAATATTTACAACAAATAAATTTTTTTAATTTTCAATATATAAGTTTCTTGATAAATTTGTCTAGTAAATAAATTTATCTTTGAAAATTACAATATAATAAATTTATTTGTTCAATTTTATCTATGAAAATTCTCGCTTATGGCAAAATGTCCCAAACAAGTTGCATTGTTCGATGGAATATTTTGAATATGCCATCTAATGATCTCATTGCATTCCCCACTCTCTGGATCTGCAGTTATCTTGAAATTTGCAAACTTTTGTTCATTGCCGCCGATCCATGACAAACACATTGAGTTCTTATTTCTTGTTTTTGTTTCTGTTTTCCTTCCTTGTGGAGTCTAGTTATTCACACGAAACACAACACACACTATTGATATAAAGAAGTTTATAATTCATAAAAAAAGAAGTGAGTGGCCGGAACATAGAGAGAAATTGACATCTACCTACTCTGGTGGCACTAACTTCCACTTTGTTATTTATCCATTTAATAATGTAAAGCAGTGCTCCGGTCTTTGTCTAATTCATTTACTCGGTCTATGCAAAACAATGTAAAGAACTCAAAAGTTTGATTCATTGGGAAGAAAAAGAGAAAACAATACAAAAGGTCGTTTGAACTTCAACTATAGGAAGAAACAAATTCGCTATTCGTTTTACGCCAAGTAATTATACATCGAGTAACTTACAAGATAGCAGTGAAAGCAAGACGTAAAAGTGGATCAACTTTTCAAGTTCCCATTGAATATGATCCCAACAAGGAAAAAACACTTGCCAATATTCATTGGTCTTTGAAGATATGAAGTAAGAAAAATCCAAAAGCTTTTCTTTCTGGTGAGCACAAATTAGCTAATTAGACATGACCCCCTCCTCACCAAGTACTTATTACTTCTTTGGTTGTAATTGTTATAAGGTGAAAATTTCATCTACAACTTTATAGAGTGATAGTTAGAATGATCTGTCTGTCAACTTTTCCACCATCACTCTAAAAAACCAAACCCCTAAATCTACAAGTACCGGTAAAGGACCAAGAGGAATGCATAAGAGATGGGTGTGTTGTGATTGTGTTAGATGTAGGGGCTTATATGTCCATGAGTGCTACCACATGCTGAAGTTGATACAGTCAATATTATTGTTAATTATGGGATTAGGGCGCGCCCCAAGTAGGCTTGGATGACCTTACTAAAGAGAAATTTTGGGAACAGATGGATGACGTGGCTCAAGGGATACCTTTGGGGGAGAAGCTTTTTATAGGATGTGATTTCAATGGTCATGTGGGAGTGCAGAAGCAGGGGTATGAGAGGGTACATGGTGAGTTTGGATTTGGGGACCAAAATGAAGGTGGTAGGAGGATTTTGGATTTCGCGGTAGCCCTTGACCTTATAGTGGGGAATACTTTCTTTAGAAAGCGTGAGGAACATTTAATTACCTTTAAGAGTGGAGTCAATAGAAGCCAAATAGACTACTTTCTTGCAAGAGGCGCCGATTGGTTGCTATGTAAGGATTGTAAGGTCATTCCCGGAGTGTCTAGTGGCACAACATAGACTTTTAGTGTTAGATATTGGCCTTAAGGGAAATAATGACCGAGAAAGGAAACTAGATGCCCACGGACTAAATGGTGGTTCCTAAGAGGGGAGAAACTAAAGGTGTTCAAGGAACGAACATCCCAAAAAATGGAGTGGGGAATGGAAGGCGATAGTGATAGTATGTGGAGGACAATGGCCGATGGTATTAGAAGGATATCGAAAGAAGTTCTCGGAGAGTCAAAGGGGAAAGGTCCAATTTCTAAGGAGACATGGTGGTGGAATGACGAGGTTCAAACCATGGTAAAAGCCAAGAAGGAATGTTTTAAGAAGTGGCAAAAAGACCGGAAGGTGGAAAATTTTCAGCAGTACAAGCAGGCTAACAAGGAAGCTAAGAAAGCCGTTAGAGAGGCTAAGTTGAAAGCCTATGAGGATTTTTACGCTAGACTTGATAGTAAAGATGGGGAGAGGATTATATATAAACTCGCCAAGCTGAGAGAAAGGAAAGTTAGAGACTTCTCTCAAGTTAAGTGTATAAAAGGTAGCGATTCAGTAGTGTTGGTGAAAAATGAGGATATCAAGGATAGGTGGAGGACGTATTTCGAGAAGTTGTTAAACGAGAAACATGAAGGAGGTTTTGGTGAGGAGGAAGTTGATGTTCCTAGCGAGAAAATGGAATATGAGTTTTATCGGAGGATACAAAAGTCCGAAGTGGCCAAGGCTTTGAAGAAGATGAAACCGGGTAGGGCCTTAGGACCAGATGGCATTCCTATTGAAGTGTGGAAAAGCCTAGGTGATTTGGGGATGAATTGGTTGACAAAGCTGTTCAACAAAATTATTGTATCTAGGAGGATGCCAGACGAATGGAGGAGAAGTACCTTAGTACCTATCTACAAGAACAAAGGGGACATTCAAAATTGCAACAACTATAGAGGTATTAAGTTGATGAGTCATACGATGAAGCTGTGGGAAAGAGTTATGGAGCATTGTTTGAGGATGGTGACTATGGTGTCGGAGAAACAATTTGGGTTCATGCCTGGGAGATCGACCATGGAAGCTATTTACCTACTAAGAAGAGTGGTAGAGAAACACAGGTCATTGAAGAAGGATCTTCATATGGTCTTCATAGACCTAGAAAAGGCTTATGATAGGGTGCCCAGAGACATTATATGGGGGGCTCTGGAGAGAAAGGGAGTAGCCAAAGGGTATATCGATGTTGTTCGAGACATGTATGAAGGTGCTGTCACTGCCATTAGATCACCAGCAGGGGAGACGAGTGAATTTCCCATCACAGTAGGATTGCACCAAGGGTCAGCCTTGAGCCCTTACCTTTTCGCTTTAGTTATGGATGAATTGACTAGTCAGATTCAAGAGGATATTCCATGGTGTATGTTGTTTGCAGATGATATCGTCCTTGTAGATGATACTGCTAGCGGTGTTAATACTAAATTAGAAATTTGGCGGGATGCACTAAAGTCTAAGGGCTTTCGGATAAGTAGGAGTAAAACTGAGTATATGGTTTGCAAGTTTAGTGATACCAGAAGTGCGTACGAAGAAAAAGTGATGATTCAAGACCAGGAGATACCAAAGAGTGACCGTTTTAAGTATTTAGGCTCTATTATTAGTCAAGATGGAGAGATTACGGATGATGTGACCCATAGGATCCAAGTGGGGTGGCTCAAGTGGAGAAGTGCTACTGGCGTACTGTGCGACAAGAGGGTACCCACAAAGTTGAACGGAAAATTCTATAGAACTGCTATAAGACCAGCGATGCTTTACGGGACAGAATGTTGGCCTATGAAGAAACAACAGGTGACCAAGATGAGTGTAGCGAAAATGAGAATGTTGAGGTGGATGTGGGGTAAGACTAGACGAGATAGGATTAGAAATGAAACAGTCCGCGAGATGGTAGGCGTAGCACCTATAGACGAGAAGTTGAGGGAAATAGGCTTAGGTGGTTTGGGCATGTCTATCGTAAACCTACGGATGCAATAGTTAAGAGAGCGGATAGGATAGCTTTGCGTAGCAATGCTCCGGGGTGGGGAAGACCCAAATTGACATTAGATGCGGTAGTGCGCAAGGATTTAAGTCTACTAGGGCTAAGTGAGCAAGCAGCACTTGACAGAACTCTTTGGAGGAAAAGGATTCATGTAGCCGACCCCAATTGATTTGGGACATAAGGCTCAGTTTGGTTTGGTTTGGTTTGGTATGGGATTAGGGCCAAAAGCCAGCATTTCCGTAGCATTGGCTCCGTCATAGCTATCTGGTCGTTGCCAATTGAACCCAGGTCTTTGAAGTTGATTTTTAGAATCTAAAGAGTAAATCTTTTTTTTTTTTTGATAATTTAGAGTATGCATGTCATCTCACGCGTAAGTCAATTATTTTGGGGATTGATCCCACGGTCCACTAGCGGGAACTTCAATTAAAGTTAAGACAAAACTTTGTATGAACCGACTCCATCTCCATCTCCATCTCCATCTCCATGAGAATTGATAAAGAATAAAGTACTCCTTTCTCTCTAACCTTTTAAACTTTTAGATGAGTTGGTGGATAAAAATTTAATATAATATCATAGTAGACTATAGATTACATGTTTATACCTAAAATGTTTGCATGTGCTCGCCCATAGAGATCAGGAAATGAGCTGCACCTGAAGGAGCCTGTTGAAAATATAAGTAATTGAGTTATTTCTTTGTATAACATCTTAAACTTTTGGATGGATTGGTAATTAACATTCTAATAATAGTTGATTCCTTACCCCTGGAACTTTTCTGAGCATTATTCTTTGACCCCTCCGCCAAGTGTTCTAAAAATTCATCCGCATCTTGTTTTACATCAGTGCAGTAAGTTATTTTTATTATTGTCTGATTGAATGGACGTCCAATCCATTTCACTTGTAAATATGCAACATGGGATATGTTGAAATTTATCAAAATAATTGAGTTTTATTTGATTGTTTTATCAAAACCTTTTTTGTGTTTGAGAATGCTTCTTTTAGAGTTTGGAGTTTTGTTCCATATTACTTGGGTGGAAAAAAATAGAATGACTTATATTTGAGAGCACACATGTTAAGTTCACTTTAATAACTTAGATCTAAAGTAGCTTGGCTCATAGGTGCTTTGCACAGTAATTAACCGACGAGGCAGTGCTTCCACTTCCACGCACACGCACACCCGCACCCGCCCGCGTGCGTGTGGCTGCAATGTAGTGCTTTAATGACCCACTTTGCACTTAGCTTGTAGACGCCCTTTCTTATTGTGACTTGAAAATGGTGTCGCTAACGTTGCACACGTCTGGTGGTTGAGTCGCACGGGGTGTGCCCGTTGGATTGGACGTGATCCACGGTTCTTATTGTACGGATGCACAGAAAAAGTGGAAAAAATAATTCAAAAAGCAGTATGAACCAAAGCCAGAGAAGACTAGGAAAAGAACGAAGAGAAATTAAAGAATAAAAAAGTTGACGTGTCTGGCTATTTAATTTGCTATTATGGATGCTCTCTTTAATTTTGGTTTGGTAGCAAAGATAAGACAAAAACATCAACCTAATAGCCAATAATGAAGGCAGTAGGGACTCAAACTAAGACAAAGGTTCCGAATTTCTATTTTCTAAATCTGTAAGGATCATGTGTAACATTTCTCCCAAACTTATTAAAACTAGCTGCATGATCGTTTTTTTTTTCCCCGATAACTGTTTATCCTAGTAGTTGTATTTTATAAATAAACAAAGGATATATTTCTACTCAATTCAAATACTTTAAGGATTAAATTGATTCAATTAGAACTTGAGTGCTAAATCAACATTATAATAATGCGTTAGGGACTAAAGATGAACTTTACCCCTTCTTTTGTTTTGGGTCTTGCTTTAGTCGGCTAATGAAATATTTCCTGAGCATTTGTCGCAGCATGTTACCTTCATTCGTTACATTCGAATTCCATAGAGTTCAGGTAAAAGTTGTTAGAATTATTATATAATGTCCATAATATAGCATAACTTGATGCGTAAACATAGAGAACAGATACTGATAAATTTGTCAGATATAGTCATGTTACTACCCTTGAATGGATATTCAATCCTGTCCGTATCTCACTTTTGTGTAGTAATATATATATGTGGGTTGTGACTATTCTTTTAATGAAGGCAAGTGAACAGATCCCCATCAAACCTTTCCAATGTCATCGTAATAGAGAAGAGTTACAAACTCAAGAATCACATTAAGACAATTTCTTTTGTACTTCCACCAATGATATGTGTCTCTAATTTATATCTACTCGACACAAGCAAGTTTATTAAATAAATAGCTCAATTTAATAATTATTCTAACATTCTCCCACTTGAACTTGAATAATTATTCACATAATAAATTCATGCTTTGCAGATTACCTTTTATCACTTATTGTGGAATCCTCAAACACCAACATGATGATGGCTGAAATAAAAAATATTATCCTTTTATTACTTATCGTGGAATAGAAATAAAAAATAAAAGGCTGTTTTATGCGCGAAGTCCAAATTGGTCGCCCAGATAGCCTAACTGGTTAGATCAACCTACCGAAAAATTGAACTTCACAACCTTGACCGGTATAAGTGTCCAGTCAGGACCTCAGTTTTGACACGCGTGACTAGTACACGCGACCAGTCTGCCTTCACTTTTTCACACAAAACTGGTATGGGTGACCAGTCAGGATTAACCACTCGAATTCTTTGATATCTTAGCTTCGATCGGTCACCAAACATCGGTCAGATATTTCAGGGAGAGATTCAAGGAAGAATGTTGGTCAAGACCGAAAATGGGGTGAAATTTCCAGAGGCAAATCAGTGCCAGTAGCAGGGCAGCCATGGTCACTGAATTCACGGAGGAAGAACTTACCAGGTTGCTCAAGCTCGAAGGCTCCTGGACCAGACGGTTTAAGCTTTGCCTTTATTAAACAGGCCTGGCATTTCATAAAGGAGGAGGTGATGGAGTTCTTCCGTCAATTCCATACCAACGCGAAACTCCCTAGAGGTATTAATTCAACTTTTCTTACCCTTATTCCGAAATCAGATACACCAATGTCGTTCAATGAGTATAGGCCAATTAGCATGGTTGGGTGGACATATAAGCTTCTAGCTAAAGTCCTAGCACATAGACTTAAAGGTGTAATTTCGGACTTAATTGGGGAACCACAAGCTGCCTTTATTGGAGGCAAGTCCATCCAGGATGGGATTCTAATAGCTAGTGAGGTTATACATGGATGGAGACACAGTAACTCAGGGGGGTGTATTCTAAAATTAGATTTCGAAAAGGCATATGATACGGTGAATTGGGAGTTCCTATTAGACATGATGAGAAACCTGGGGTGCAATGATAAATGGTGCAAGTGGATAAAGGAATGTATATCGTCGAACTATATGGCTATACTGATAAATGGCTCTCCAACTACAGAATTTAAAACACAAAGGGGTTTAAGGCAAGGGGACCCGCTATCACCATTCCTGTTTAACCTGGTAGCTGAAGCTTTAAACATCCTATTAGATAGAGCTAGGGAGCTGGGATTAATCCAAGGAGTCCAGTTTGGTACTGGTGATCAAGCGGTGTTTGTTTCACACCTACAATTCGCTGATGACACCTTAATTTTCTGTCCAAATGGAGGTATAAACATCCCTATCATACAAAGAATCCTCAGAATATTTCAGAGTCTATCGGGGCTGAAGATTAATTTCTCAAAGTCAACAATATGTGGGGTAGGAGTGGAGGACCAGATTATACAGAGGTGGGCTGACTGGCTAGGCTGCAAGAGGGAAAAACTACCAATTAAATATCTGGGGCTACCACTTGGGGCCAACCCGAGAAGATTAATCACTTGGAAACCGATTGTAGACAGAGTCAAGGATAGACTGAAACTGTGGAAAAGGAAGCTGTTATCCTACGGGGGGAGACTAACCCTTATCAAATCTACCTTGAGTAGCCTACCCACATATTATATGTCCTTGTTTAGAATCCCAGTAGCTGTGGCAAAACAAATTGTGGGGCTGCAAAGGATGTTCTTCTGGGGAGCAAGGGAGAATAAAAAGAAGTTGTGTCTGGTGAGGTGGGAGAAGATAGCAAAGAGCAAAGAAATGGGAGGACTAGGAGTCAGAAGAGTTATGGAACATAACTATGCTATGCTCTTAAAATGGTGGTGGAGATACGCGACGGATAGGAAAGCACTGTGGTTTAAGGTAATAACACAAAAATACGGCATAGAGGAATGGAGATGGCTCCCAAGTATACTAGTGGGTAGGAATGTTTCAAGGATTTGGTCTGACATATGTTACCTAGGTAATGTGGATGCTAATCTTAATCAACTGATTACCCAAGGATTCAGGATCAAGGTGAAGTCTGGGCAAAATACGAGCTTCTGGCGTCATGTGTGGTTGGATGATACATCACTTGAGAATAGATACCCTAGGCTGTTTTCACTATCTACTCAAAAGGAGGCCTCTATTTGGGACTTACTGAGCAATGATGCAAATGGGAACTACTTTACCCTGACCTTCAGAAGAAACTTATTCGCATGGGAAGAGGAACAATTCAAGGAGCTGATAACTGAACTACAATCAACATCAATAACACTGGATCAATCTAAATCTGATGTAATGCAATGGGCATGGAGCAAAGAGAGAGCCTACACAGTCAAATCACTATATGCTAAATGGGAAGAAGGTACCTTTCGTCCAGAACAAGTATTAAGCTCTATCTGGAGGGGCATTTGTCCACTGAAAGTTGAAGTCTTTGTATGGTTGGCTGCGATACAAAAAATCCCCTCTAAGGCATTGTTGGTCTCCAAAAGAATTATCAATCCGGCCCAGGCGTTCTGTTGCTTGTGCAACTCGGCTGCAGAAACATCGGACCACCTACTATTGCTATGCCGGACGACCTGGATTGTATGGTCGAGAATCATAAATTGGTGGGAGCTCCAATGGGTAAGCCCTAATTCTGTTTATGCGATGTGCGAGTGGTGGCTATCGATGCGGTGGCCTAGAATGGAGAAATTGATGTGGGATGCAACAATATACGCGGTGGTCTGGACTGTATGGATGACAAGGAACAACCATTTATTCAGGAACAAAGCAATTGACTGTGGAGAGATGGTGGAGGCGGCCCAAAGGAAAATAGCGCGATGGGTTAAGGCAAATGTGGAATTAAAAGGAATTTCTGAAGATGATTTCATTAGGAATCTTCAGGGGGTGAGGAAATCGCGAAAGGAACGAAGAAGGTAATTGAGGAAGAGAAAGGGTAGGAACGAAGAAGAGCAGGAGATGAAGGAGGTATACTTTTAATCTGAGGAATAGGGTATCCGGGAGGTTAATGGGTTATTCTGGGATAGGAATTAAAGGATTAGACTCTTGTTTGTACCTACTCTTCTAATGGTCGGTTTTCTTTGGTTGGTTTCTTATCAACCACTGATAAACTATGTAAGCTACGTTATTAGTAATATAATTCATTTTGCCGATCAAAAAAAAAAAAAACATTCTCGACCAGTTGCCCTTAGCCAGTGGGGCTAGGCCTGATTGGTAGACCCCTTCCAATCATGTAATCAGGTGCAACCTCCAACTTCAACTTTCAAACTTCGCAATGCCCTTGGGCCTTTGGCACCATTCACACTCAAATCAAAACCTAGGGGTGTTGGGATCACATCAACACATTCGAACACTAGTAATATTTCATCATGAACACCCCATTATATATCATGGAAACCTACAAAATGGTTAGAGAATACTAAGCGCGCATTATCAGATAATAACAACGATTAAACATCACACACATGACTTAGGGACGCATTGAGTCACTGTACACGACCTATTGCAGGCTCAACATCTATTAATTGCTTCCTTAACTTAGCAAGCTCTAGTAGGGACATACGTTATAGCGCCCTTATTGGAGGTTTGACACCTAGTTGTAACTAAATAACGTGATCTTTAGCATGCCAACTCTGGAGGGGACTTTGCCTACTCTAGAGGCATGACATCAGTGAAATCGTTCAGCAACTAGATCCGAGACTTCAACCTATACATTTGGCTTGATCTCAATCAAGGCATCAAGGTAAGTCATCTTTTTTTTCCTTAGCCCACTATGTACATGCATCGCTACCAACCATCCTGATTCGTTCGTTGGCCTTTTACCCATATCCAATCAAACACACCGCAGCACAAAGCACCATTGTTTATCATTAGCAATCAATATCCCACTGAGATGTGGAATTAAAGCCACCTTTGCAGCAACAAATAAATCATTCCCAAGAATGAGATCGAAGTCGTCCAGTGGAACTACCATCAAGTTCACCATTTCAGCCCACTCACCAACCTTCAATGGAACATCAATCGCCATTCCGGTCACAATTTGTGATGAAGATTTGACTGCCTTGATCCTGCTGGAACTTTTGATGACATTCAAGCCAAGAGTCTGAGCCATTTTCTCACCAACAAAGCTATAAGTTGCCCTTGTGTCAACCATAGCAAGTACATCAAATTTACTAAGAACAACTTGATTGTACATTAAACCGTTCAAAGGTGGGGACTTTTTCATGTGGATCGCATTTAGCAACTGTAGTGGATTGACTAGAGTTTGAGTCTTCGTTCCACTGTCACCATCCTTTCCATTAGTAGCACAAAAGACATTCAACTTCTCCTTGTTCGAACACTAACGAACACGATGAGGCCCGTTATGGATGAAGCAACCTATACCATCTACTCTAGATTTTCCCTTGCCTTCTTGCTTCTCATTTTCCTTTGAGTTAGACTTATGGGCTTTGTCCCAAATTTTCGATCCGGCCTTCTTCTCATCATACTTCTTCCCCTTTCGATCCGGCATTGGTAGTGGACTTTCCCACAAATTTATAGTCAGCTAGACCGTCAGCAACAGCCATGGCAAAAGGCAGATCCTTAGCCTTTAATATGCGGAGTTCTAATTGTGCCCTTTTCTGCATTCTTGACATGAAATTGAAAAGCTCGTTCTCCTCCATCATGCTTTTGATACCCAGCATTAAGGAATTGAATTCCTTGACATAATTTCTCACAGTACCGACATGTTTGAGCCACTTCAATGACTCCCATTCAACCCACGATGTGTTACAAGGAAGGAACTGCTCCTTTAGTTCTTTTCTCAATGTCTCCCATGTTTCGATCTTTGGACAAGACTTGTCTTTCGTTTGCGTCCTCCATTGGATCTTGGTGATCGACTGACAAAAGTGTTGATAATGCGCCAATCAAATTAGTATTTAATACAATGAAACTGATCCTTGCATCAAAAGTATAGAGAACCAGTATAGAAGGCAAGACAGAGTATTGATCCACGAAGAACAGTAGGAAGCTTGTCATGGGACTTGTAGTTGTAGCATTTTAGATGCTAACCTCAAATTTGAGAGATTTTAATGTCTAAAATTGCAAAAAAAAAACTCAAGAATTGATTAAATAAAGCAAGTAGGCTAGATCTTTGGAATCTGTTCAACCTAGATTTTGATAGCTAGCATCTTCTCTTTAATAACTCAATCAAGAATTCAGGTCAAAGAATCTTAATCGGAAGATTTTTTGATGAAAATAATTTAATTCAAAAGATGTGTTCTCAAATTAATTTTTGTTCTAGAAACATTAATTTAAATCGAAAGAGGATATCGACCCAAGTATCAGATGTACCAAATTAATGGCGATAACTGATCAAGTACTTAACACTCCTTATTTGATTCAAAAATAAGAACTTGTATCAATTTAAGAGCAAACGATGAAAAATAATTGAAAAGATGTTAAAAACCTAGATCATCGGATGAACATCATCTTAGGATCCTACCTAAAAGATTTAGCTTAGCATTTTAAAGGAAGAAAAAATAATGATGAAAAACATGTGCAAGAAATTAAATAGATCTTTCTTGAAAGCAAGATGAAAGAAAACTTGAATAGATCTTTAATAGAAATTGTTGGAACTAAATTTGTAGTTAAAAACTGGAAGAAAAACTAGAAAGAAAGCTAATAAAGAAAAGGCTAGATATCTAGATCTAAGTCTTAAGAGGCTTTAAATAAGAAAAAACCATAAAAGGAATAGGAAAACTATCCTAAAAAAGATAAGGAAACTACATAATCAGGAAATAAAAATAAAGAAAATATAGAATTTGTGCAATCCTAACCTGATGATCCAGTTAAGCTCTAACCTTGACCGGTCTGGTTTATCGACTGAAAGTTTTATGCTTTCTTTTTCAAAACCTAAATGTATTTGATTCATTGAACAACTCTTGAGTAAACTAGAAAGTAATAATAAGTATTATGTATCCGACTTTATTAAAAAATGAAACTCTTTTGTAATCACTATAAAATTAGAAAATTCTTTACTTTTTTTTTAATCATTTCTTTTTTTTTATTGGATAATTTTCGATTTGAAAATCAATAGTGACTTTATAAAACTTTTGACTTTACGTTAATTTAACTCATTCAATTCAATAATAGGTTCATTCACAGAATCTCTTCAATGAATGAGAAGAAAAAAGTTATTCCGCGATCACTCGAAATTGGTCCAAAACTCGATTTCAAGACTAATAATTCCTATTCTCTTTTTCTTTATAGGTTCTACATTTATTTCTTTTATCGTTTTATATTATAAAGCGAATACCCACGTGACTGGATGGCCTGACCTGATGAACAGGTCAGTTTTCTTTTCTTTGCGCATGACTGGATGGAATACCCTTGTGACTAGATGGCTTGGCCTAATGAACAGGTCAGGGTCATGCCATCGTGGAGTTTTTCCTCTTTTTGATTTTCTTCCATCTTTCTTCAAGTTTTCTTCAAACTTCGCATCACCCTTGGCCTCGACACTTCATCCTATCGCATTTTCATCCATCCTCGGGTGTCAAAAATGCTTATGGGCATTCGGATATCACAATTTTGTCATTCAACACCTTATTTAACATATATTTGTAATTTGGACAAAAACTACCAACTATGCATTACAAGATAAAAATGATAATTAAGCACCACGCGTATGCCAAATAAAGACATGTTGAGTCTCTATACAAGACACATTGCGGTAACATACATATTGATAATTCAGTTTCTACCCATCGGGAACATAAGCAATATTGAAAAAATACTACATGTCCCATAGGAAGTTCTCAAGCTCCTTGGCACTGCATGCACCATCGAAGCCCTTGGGTTTTGAGACCTTCACGCTCACGCAGACTTCTGGATGGCTTAAAGAACTTCCAAGTGCCCTCTTCACCAGCATTAACTCTGTCTCAAAAGACTGAACTCTGTCCTTCAATGCATCAAATAAGAAAATCATATTAGCCATCACCTCTGTGAATTTGGATTCCGTCCTTGTCTATCTCTTCTCTAGAGAAGTTTGCAAGGAGACGATCTCAAGAGCGACTCCATCAAGCTGCTGAATGAGTCTCATCTAGTTCTACCGCACTGACCAACGCTTCCAACTATGTAACATGTTCCCACACCGCATCGAACGCTACACCACCATCCATTGTTGAACCAATTTAGGCTTTGATACCAAATGTCACAGGGTCGAATTTTGCACTAGAATTTTCACCTACGATGGCACTAAGTTCCGCAACACTTAGCCAGCCAAACACTCATAATATAGAGAGGAAACCCCTAGGAACACTTAGCCGAATTACAGGAACCTTTCCCAACCTTTTGTTACTCAACAAAGAATACAAAAGGAATGCCTAAACAAATCTAGACAGAACAACTCTCTGCCTTAGAATGCACCAGCAATTCCCATTATATAGGATACAAGACACATTGCGGTCTCAACACTTGGCATCTTCGGTAACATACATATTGATAATTCACTTTCTACCCATCTGGAACATAAGCAATATTGAAATATTACTCCATGTTGCATAGAAAGTTCTCAAGCTCCTTGGCACTGCACGCACCAGCAAAGCCCTTGGGTTTTGAGACCTTCACGCTCACGCGGACTTCAACTTCCAAGTGCCTTCTTCACCAACATCAACTCAGTCTCAAGAGACTGAACTCTGTCCTTCAATGCATCAAATAAGGAAACCATGTCAACCATCACCTCCGTGAATCTGGATTCCGTCATTGTTTGTCTCTCCTCTAGAGAAGTTTGCAAGGAGACGATCTCAAGAGCGACTCCATCAAGCTGCTGAATGAGTCTCATCTAGTTCTACCGCACTGACCAACGCTTCCAACTATGTAACATGTTCCCACACCGCATCGAACGGTACACCACCATCCATTGTTGAACCAATTTAGGCTTTGATACCAAATATCATAGGGTCGAATTTTGCACTAGAATTTTCACCTACGATGGCACTAAGTTCCGCAACACTTAGCCAGCCAAACACTCACAATATAGAGAGGAAGCCCCTAGGAACACTTAGCCGAATTACAGGAACCTTTCCCAACATTTTGTTACTCAACAAAGAATACAAAAGGAACGCCTAAACAAATCTAGACAGAACAACTCTCTGCCTTAGAATGCACCAGCAATTCCCATTATATAGGATACAATAAAAAACGTGGCTACATAGACAATGGGTCATGGACATGCCCCATGATAACCATGATCTACAGTTGACATTCCTAACTGCTCTAGAATTGTGCTGAACAGAGCCAAAGTCTACCAACACATGATAATTGATAACTGCTCACTAGAACTGCAACCAACAAATCACTTGGGACACTTGTCCAAGTCCAGAGATAAGTGATTTTATTGTCCCACAAGCCTACTGCCACTTTAGCATCCATGTCCAATCTTCTGGTCATTCACATGCGCCATAGCTGCCTCTTGTCTAAGGAATTAGTGTCAGCACCAAGTTGACACCATTGAGTCACCTTTGCATGGCATGTCTCTCTCATGTCCATAAGGATGACACGGGTACAACGTGCCACTACATGCCACCCATAGCACGCTTAAATTAAGGTCAAGTTGCTAACATCAAGCTTAAGTCTACTCCTTGTAATAGATTTCAAAAGAAGGTCTCGATCCCTTTTTATTGTTCATTTCATAGGTTCATTGATGTTCATCTTGTGTATGTGTGTGTGTGTGTTTGATTTTTTTTTTTTTTTTTTTTTTTGGGGGGGGGGGGGGGGGGGGGGGGGGGGGGGGGTGGGTGGGTGGGGGAGAGCGGGGGAGATTGTGGAAATTGACTTCTATATATGTTTTTGTTCTGATTACCTTAAAACATATGTAGTGTATCTGAAAACTTGCTTGTCTACTTTTGAAAGACAAATCTGGCCTGCTAGATAACGTGACAACAATTCTCAAATTAAGAACTTTTTTCGTTACTAGTCTATACAATGAGACTTAAAATCTTGTGTTGAATTTATGAATCCTGATTTGATTTTAATTGTCATTTATTGATTATGACGGGGTTCGACGTCCTCTGTTAGGTCCAGGAGTCCACAAGTCAGGCCTTTAAAACCTAGATAGAGATCTTACATCAATCCAATGGGATAATTCAATGATAGTAATATGTGTTATACGCTACAATCAATATATGAATGTATCTTATTGCGTGGTTAAAAGATATTGTGTCTTAATTTCTATTTAAGTTATTTATTTAATTTATCGAGACGGGCCAATAATTTATAAAAATTTAAAATAATAAATGCAAAAAAAAAAGAATAAAAATAAAACGTACTTAAAGAGAATCTTAGAGTTAACAAATGGAGCTGAAACAAAACCTTGCCCTACTCTATTGTTGCAGCAAACATTAGATCCATGTAAACAATGAAATCAATGTTACAAGTCTACCAAGTCAGTACTTTTACCTTAGTTTATGTATTCCCGAGCATTGAGTCAAGTCAGATACTCGTGTTTTTCGTTTTTCCTAAACAGCAGAGAGAGGACAAGTCATGAGTGTTTAGGGGGGCAAATTATCAAAGTCGCCCAAACGTATCTGCTGTTTTTCCAAGCCCTCGTAAAAGGGAAGGAAATCTTAGTCAAGCTCGCTTGTCCTACTCGCATGACTTGACTTGCTTGTATATTAACGTGTTACTCGCGGACTATTGTTTGTATATTAACGTGTCACTGTATGTTTGACCATTGAATATATACCTATTTTACAATCACCAATATATTATGTAGTATCACATCTACACGTGTTGTATAGTGTTGTGTTAGTGGTAGGGACAAATCTAGAATTTATGACTATTAGCGTCAAGAATCGTATTTTATATAACTTTGTCATTGTATAAACGGGTAAACATTAATAGAGTAAACTACCAAATAAAAAGTAGTATTTTTTCATAATATATAACTACAAAATAATATCGAGTTATAATATATCGTTTCATTGACAACTAATTTAGATAATTTTTTATATTTTGAAATCATTGATTAGTCGTTCAATATAGAATTTAATTAGGACCGACTACTGAGAGATACATGATTAGTTGTTCTTATTGCTTTGGAGCAAATGAGCTGAGTTTGGTCTGACTCGATTATTTGATTATTTTTTCATCCTTATGTAAAATGTTTTTGCAATGTTTTGTCATTTGTCTACTTTTGGTGAATTATTAATTCTTCTCTACGAGAGGTTCCAAAATATTTATAAATAATAGATCAAATTTGAAAAAAGTTAAAAAATACAAACATGATCTAAAAATAAGGGTGTTTTTTGTGCTTATTAGTTTCTTTAGAGCATCGACATCAGTTTTTATATTTTTTTAACCAAACTAGGGAGGAATTCTCACTTTTCTATTTTACGGAGTCACATGTTTTAATGTCTTTTGCATCAGATTCTCTATTCTATCCTTATTTTATTAAAATATTATTCTTTTTTTCTCTTTCATATTCAATTTAAAAAAAAAAGAGAAGAAAGTGAAAGAAAAAATTAAAAAAAATCTTCGGGAGGCTACAGTGACTTCTCAAATATAAGGACTTACTGGAATATTCACAAAGTAGAGAAGCCATCAAGAGAGGTTGATAAAGAACGTATTTGAAAGAATTGCTCCTCAAAATAGAAATTAATTAGTGAAAGGGAAGCTAATTTGGATGCTCTTAGTGACTTTTTTTTAAAAATTTTAAGATTTAAAATAATAAATACAAAAAAAAAATGAATAAAAATAACACGTACTTAAAAATAATCTTAGAGTTAGCAAATGGAGCTGAAACAAAACCTTGGCCTGCTCCATTGTTGCAGCAAACATTAGATCCATGTAAACAGTGAAATCAATGTTACAAGTCTACCAAGTCATTACTTTTACCTTAATTTATGTATTCCAGTGCATTGAGTCAAGTCAGATACTCGTGTTTTTCGTTTTTCCTAAACAGCAGAGAGAGGACAAGTCATGAGTGTTTAGGGGGGCAAATTATCAAAGTCGCCCAAACGTATCTGTTGTTTTTCCTAAACAGCAGATACTCGTGTTTTTCGTTTTTCGTTTTACATTGGTCACTTGCCTTCACACAAATCCTCCCTTGGTTAGTAGACTTGCTGGGATGGACTTGTTTAGGTCCTGTTTAGATTTAAATTTTTCTGGTGATTTTTCCAAATAAAATTAAAATAATAACTGAGAATACTTAATATTTCTAATTGATTCATTATTTTTCTTATTATTGAGCCTTCTTTGTCTAATATACAAATGCAACAATCCAAATGCAGCCTTGGTACACCTCAAGATGGCCAATGGATGATTTGAGAAACTACGTGACATTGCTTGCTTAACATTCTTGACTATGAATATTTTCAATGACTTCTTTAATCTGTGTTACAGTGTGTATTATGTTAACAGTGAGTCTCATATTAATGGATTAAGGAATTGCTAACTTATAATTCTATAGAATAAAAACTGTTTTATTTATTTAATAAATATTAAAGGTCCTTTAAAATAAATGTCAAAAAGCAAGAGTGGATCGTTTATTTTTCCGAAGGAGATGGATTTACAATCAAATACTAGGGGCCCACTTATTAATACTAGATAAAACGTACACTCGTTGGGTACATAAAACACACATACAGTTGCTAGTTACTAACTTATGATACGAAAACACAAGATAAAACACTCATCAATGATCGATGCTATAATATTGAGGTAGTGCAATACACATTACATGGATCAATCTCTGTCTCTCGGCAATACATTAAATGTGATTACTCATTGTTGACCACTTTTATAAACGGGATTTCAGCCATAAGTCCGTAGTAGAGAATTTCTAACACTTTTAATCCATCAAAATAAGTTTTAAATCCTAAAGTCAGTTATACAAATTAAACAAAAAAAATCCTTACTTTCACCCCAAGCTCAACAACAGTAAAATTCCTCTATTGTGATTTGAACAAATAAATTTATCTCTAACAATTTGAATAAATAGATTTATTTATTACAAATTGAATAGTAAATTGAACAGTGATATTTAATTGTTCTCTGTTGTTATCGGCAATATTGTTAGAAATTGTCTTGGGTTGTTAGAGTCAAACAAAGTGGATGGGGATGGTCGAAAATTATAATTATGATGATTGTCGCAGGAAATAGTAAAGTAGTTTTGAGAAAGTATTTGATGGATAATAATTAAGGACATTTTAGTTTTGAAAACTTCTAAATGCATAAACGTTAGACAATGTGAACTCTTAAGCTATACTACATAGGTTAATACTTCTTAATTTTAGACTTTAGATTAAATTTCTCTTTTTAGAATATATATATCCCTACTTTAATTGTTAAGAGTAAGTAGTACGTGAGAATATTTTTGGTCTGTGAGGACCTGTCAAATGGGTTAAGCACGGGACGATTATGGGCCATGTCCGATGAGGGGAATCCATGCCCGGGATGTTGGGGCGAAGTCTAGGTTGAACAATTTATGTAATAGGCCCGTGGAGGTCCTTCAGCTCAGAACTGATGTGCAGAAAAATCAAATTCTGGCAATCTATTGGACTTGAGACATAGAATGTACTAGGACTGGGACACCACGACGAAGAGTGGTTTGGACGCATGTCTTGCGCCTCAAGCTGGGTTCCAAGTGCAGCGCCTCTTGGTAGGAGTTTAAGGGTAGTGCCCTCAGTGGGTATACATAGTTCGCTACACGAGTGACATTGGGCGAATCGTTGACAACTCACTGCTTAGTAGATCGGTCTGAGTACTTGGCTATACACATTACCATGAACTAGGACTGAGCACTTTAAGCTGACCATTGGTTGAGTACTTCAGGTCGAGTGCACAAGGCCGAACAATTGAGCCTAGTACTGCACACCAAGCTGACCATCAAAATCATAGTGATTTGTTTGAGCAGACCACGCATAGTCCTAGCTGAATAGTGTCGAGGACGAAGCCGAGTAGACTACTCTAGAGGCCAGTTGGTTCCGACCATCCATGGTCTAAGCCAAGCAGTGTCAGGGCCGAAACCAAGTAGACCATTCCATAGGTTTATATGTTTCCATTTGGGCTGAAGACCAACTAGATTACCGTAAATTTGATGCTAAGTGATCCACTATTAAGGCAGAAGCTGAGTAGCCCCATCGACTAGACTAATGCCGAGCGAGGTCAAGTTACACACGACTGACTAAGGCTGAGCAGATCATCATATAGTCAAGGCCGAGGCAACCAAACTATTAGGCAAAGCCCGAACGTCCACCACTGACTGGATTAATGCATAAGTCGTAATAGAACCGGTTGTCGATCCAAGCATGCACAAACTAGGCTCAATCAATTATGTCCTACAATGACAACAAATACCCAAGGAAAACTGATGTGCACGAAATAGTTACTCCCAAGCAAAACTTATTTTTTGAAAAATCTAAATAGCGATCGAAACAAAAATAATCTGAACGTATTTACAAACTTTGAATCCATTTTAAAAATTATGTTGTCACATCAAGTTTTTTCTAAAACTCATAATAGTCTGCAAATCAAAAGCACCTAAAAAGTAAAATGTGTTTTAAGCTTGTAGAAAAAATATGAGAACATACTCGGATTGCAAAAAAAAAAAACTTCTATTGATCATAAATAGAACTACAAATAGAAATAGCATCAGATTTGGCAAAATAAAAAGTACAAAACAAAACACATAACAAATATAATACTGAATCAAGTCCTGTGGAATTGCAGTCCCCTTAAAACAGATTCCTCACCTTAGCATGAGTGTTGGAGGTCACACATGCGTCTGTCTTCCAGAGTAAAACAATTACTCAGCTGAAACAGCATCGATCATCGTTTGCTTGCCGAACCGAGTAGTGTCTGTCGCTCTCTCACTCAAGAATACGAAATTAGGAACAAGCTATCGTAGACAAAAAAAATATAATATCTGGAACCATGGACGAGATCGAATATTTTATAAAAACAAAAAGACTTTTCATATCCTGAACTGACGAGACCCTTGAGATGCAGATATCAATGGAAGCATCAATGTAGGACTCTTGGACTGCAAAATTATTGAGACCTTCTGGTAACCTTGCGAGACAAGTACTTTATTCACAATCCTTTGAAATTTCTAACAAATACTCTGCTTAAAAATGAAAAATAATTTGTCGTTGTCTTTAATTAGGATTGTCTTATACAAATTTTTTTAATTTTCTTGTATATTTTTATGCCTTTTTTTAGTTTTTTTTTTTTCTAGAGGAACAATTACTTTAAAAATTGAGCAATGCTATTAACACATCATTGTATATTAAATTGTACATCATGTCTATGTGATATTCACTAATTTAAACACATATCAAAATTCATAGGACAGGGTTTTATATTTTATAAAAATGAAAAGGACATGCCATGTAGAGATGATGAAATGTACAACTTAATGTGTTATTAGACTTATTTTTAAAAATTATAACCAAAAACATGTATATGCAAAATGGCTCAATCTCAAATAATTTATCTTCCTAACAAATGATAACTTTGGCCGAAAGAGCTGACAAGCAAAAATCATTTTGCCTAAATATGTTAATCCAAAACAACGACAGCCTAAGTTAAAAAAAAAAATTATTTGAAAGAGAAGATTCCAAGAAGATTGAATGGCCGAACAGAGCTGTGACTTAAGCTATAAACCATACAAATATATCTCATGGGCAGTTTTAGACATTGAACTAGAAATATTTCTTGAATTCAAACTTAATGGTAATAATTTACTTGGATTATTGGAACCACAAATTCAAATAAATCATGATTATTAAGTTTAAATTTTAAAAAAGTTTGAAGGTTCATAAGTAGAGTTTTTCATTCATATCTCAAGGACTCTCCACCCCCATTACTAATTTGTGGGTTTTAGGGTGTGTTTGAGAGCCTATTTTTTAGCTTTTCATTTTTGACTTTTTGAGTCATGGCCAAAATGAGTTTTGAATTTGAGAGTAGTATTTCAAAAAAATGTGCAAAATGCATTTTCCAAAAATAGTAGAATGAAAAATGAGAATGAAAATGCAAAAAAGAGCTCTAGACATTCTTTTGAGTTTTTGCTTCTAAAGATCAAAATGGAGAATGAATTCTAGTTTTTTTGAAAATATCACTCCCAAACAGCCAAAATCCAAGAATGAAAATTTAAAAATGCAAAAAAGAGGTCCAAACACACCCTTAGACTTTTCGTGGCTGCAACCGTCAAGCAAGTACTTCACTTTACATTTATAACAGCACCCTGGCAATGAACAAATTCAGAGCCAACTTTGCCATCATCACCAAATGGGTCTGGCAATGTCATGCTCATTCCTATTCCCCTTCTTCCTCTTCATGCACTACATAATTTTTCTATTTTCCTTGGCTCCTGGTTTTCCTCTTGTATCCAGCTCTCCCCTACCCGGCAATGACACAGACCTTCTAGCCTTGCTTGCATTCAAGGCTGCAATAACCACCAGCCCTTTTGGAAATCTCAATTCTTGGAATGAATCCACCCACTTCTGTCAATGGGTTGGCGTAACATGTGGCCGTCGTCACCAGAGGGTCACCGTGTTAGACCTCAGTCATCAGAATCTAAACGGGCCTATTTCGCCCCACGTTGGAAATTTGAGCTTTCTTAGGGAACTATGGTTGCTAAATAATAGCATGACTCAGAACATCCCTTCGGAACTCGGTCACTTACGTAGACTAGAGCTCCTGTTGCTTCAGAATAATTCACTTACCGGTGAAATTCCTGCCAATATATCCAGTTGCTCTAACCTTGTTGTCCTTGATCTTTACGGAAATATGCTGGAAGGGGAAATTCCGGCCGAGCTCGGTTCCCTGGCTAAGCTTGAGAGATTTGGCATTGGAGAGAATAGTCTAGCGGGAGGTCTGCCTTCTACTCTTGGGAATCTATCATCTCTTACAACACTTCATGCTCCCGATAATAGTCTTACCGGGAAAATACCAGATGCTCTTGGTCGATTGAGAAAATTGGAAGTTTTTGTTTTGGGGGTAAATAAGTTGTTTGGTAGCATTCCTTCTTCAGTTTTTAATCTCTCTTCTATCACCATTTTCCAAGTGACAACAAACCGGATTCACGGAAGCCTTCCTTCAACCCTTGGGGATACTCTTCCTAATCTCCAATTCCTTGAAGTTGGTGATAACATGTTTACTGGATCCATTCCCGATTCGATATCGAATGCTACAAGTCTATTTCATATTGGTTTAGCAACTAATAAGTTTATGGGAAAAGTTCCTCCTTTGGAAAAGCTGCATAGTCTTTTTCGGTTAATCATAGCAGAAAATCATCTCGGAGATGGGGAAGCTGGTGACTTGAATTTTCTCAACTCTTTAACAAATGCTACCAATTTGAACTATCTAATTCTGCGCACCAACAATTTTGGTGGTTTGTTGCCTATCGCAATCAGCAATTTCTCAGCCGAGATTCGCTTTTTACAAATGGGGAGAAATAAAATCGTTGGTAGCATCCCAGTTGGAATAGGGAATCTAGTAAACTTGCTGGATCTGGAATTTTCAACAAACCATTTGACAGGTAACATTCTTGCTGAATTAGGAAAGCTTCAAAAGTTGCAGTATTTGCGCCTCGCTAAAAACAGTTTCCATGGGGACATCCCGTCGTCTTTCGGAAATTTAACTCAGCTAACAAATCTTCTGTTGTCTGGAAACAATCTCCGTGGAAGCATCCCTTCAAGTCTGATGAATTGCCAGAAGCTGGTGGAACTAAGACTCAACCGAAACAATCTTATTGGTACCATACCTAGAGAAGTTACGAGTCTCTTGTCATTATTGTATCTCAATATTTCTCAAAACAATTTGACTGGTTCTCTTCCAGTTGAAATCGGAAACTTGAAAAATCTAGAAGAACTAGATGTTTCTGACAACATGTTGTCTGGTAAGTTTTCGAGCAGTCTCGGTAGTTGCGTAGAAATGAGGTTATTACTTATGAAGAGTAATAAATTTTTGGGGAGCCTGCCTCCTCCTTTGAGTAATTTGAGAGGAATGGAGGAATTCGATGTTTCTCACAACAATTTCTCAGGCGAAATCCCTAACTATTTAGGGGGCTTTGTTTTCTTGCGCAAATTAAATCTTTCATTCAATGATTTCGAGGGCGTGATACCAGAGAGAGGCATATTTAGGAATTCAACGGCATTTTCTGTTGAGGGGAACAACAAGCTTTGTGGCGGAATACCTGAGTTAAAGCTGCACGATTGCAATTCCAAAGAGTTGAGAAGGAAAGGACTTACTGAAACCAACAAAATATTATTATCCGTAACTTTTCCTATTCTAGGACTACTTATGTTGTCGTGTTTCATATATCTATATTGCTTTAGAAAGAAGACGGAAGTAACCTCGACGGCATATTTTGGAAACTCATTTGTGCAGTTGTCCTATCAAAGTCTACTTAAAGCCACAAATGGCTTCTCTCGAGCCAATTTGATTGGTGTGGGTAGTTTTGGTTCAGTGTATAAAGGAACTCTTGATCAAGATGGAAAGTTTATTGCAGTGAAGGTACTAAACATTCGATGTCGTGGAGCTTCCAAGAGTTTCATAGCTGAATGTAAGGCTTTGAAGAGCATCAAACATCGAAATCTTGTAAAGGTACTCACTGCATGTTCAAGTGTTGATTACAATGGTAATGATTTCAAAGCTCTGGTTTATGAGTTCATGGCCAACGGGAGCCTAGATGAGTGGTTGCACCCGAATGAGAAAGACAAAGAGGAGCATGAGAAGTCAAGGAGTTTAAACATTCTCCAGAGGTTAAATATATCTATTGATGTTGCTTGTGCACTTGATTATCTGCACCATCACTGTGAAAAACCAATAGTTCACTGTGATCTGAAGCCGAGCAACATTCTTCTTGATGATGACATGACTGGGCACGTGGGGGACTTTGGACTAGCAAAATTTGTTCCAGAAGTCACCCATGACTCCTCAACAAATCAATCTAGTTCTATGGGAATAAGAGGATCTGTTGGTTATGCTGCTCCAGGTATTTATATCTCATAGCCTCTTGTGTATATTCCTTTATTAGTTTTCTTTCCTAAACACCAAATAGTTATTTGAGATTTCCTCTAAGTCTGAATTGAGATTTAAATCTATGGTTAAATTTATTGAAATTTGAAAGCCTACAAACTCAATTAAATCTAGTCTATTTATTTTGAATTTTGAAAAAAAATTTTTGAAAAATTTTCTGAGACCAAAAATTTTTCTACCTTTAAAAGTCAAAGTACTATTCAGTAGAAGGAGGATTACTGCTCAAACTTTTATTTTTTTCCATATTTATTCTTACTACAATGCCTTAAATCCAGAATATGGCATGGGAAATGAGGTGTCAACATCCGGTGATATATACAGCTATGGTGTTCTCCTGTTGGAGATGTTCACGGGCAAGAGACCTACTGACAAAATGTTTGATGATAATCTGAGTCTCCACAACTTTGCTAAGATGGCTTTGCCAGAACAAGTAGCAAGCATTGTTGATCCAAGTTTGTTCCATGAAAGGGGAGAGGGGGAAGCATCCTCCAGCATCAATAATTCACAGATTCAAAGATTTGCTCGTAGTCACCAAACAAACAAGTGCTTGATTTCATTACTGAAAGTTGGAATTTCCTGTTCAGAGGAACTACCGAGAGATCGGATGTCCATTAATGACGTTGTCACTCAGTTGCATGTGATCAGGAACACTCTTCGTGGATGACTGGTGGACTATTTAGAGACAAAAGATCCATAAATGCAATGTCAGCATGATTTAGGTACGTCCTTGTTCTTGTTATAGTAACTTGAGGAAGTACCTACAATGGCATTGGCAAACCACCATAACTTCTATTGTCAGCAAAGAAATCTAATGAGTCATATCACGGTCCCGGTCAAGCTATGTAGCTAGGAAACTACATAGCTTGACCGGGACCATAATATGAACTTCGTGTGAGTATCCTGAAGTTGCAACATGCAGTTATGGACGTGTGTTATTTTCCTTCTGTTTGTAGGAGTGAATCTATTTATTTGTTCAAGAGCCAATAAGTTAATTCTGATTCTACTGCAGCTTTGTCTCTTTTTCCAGGTGCTTGAGCTTCGATTAATCTTGAAGAAGTTTGTTGACTCACACCTATTCATGTTGCACATTTTATTGCATGCCTATTGTCAATGGTATTCCGGTGTCTTCACTTCTCTTTAGCCTTTTCCGTTTCTTTTTTTTCCCCCTTTTGGTTTTTGTATCAGTATAAAAAATATTTCATTCTGTCGTGTGATATCTCTATCATGCAACTTTTCTAGTTTGAATGTACTTTAAGAATGCTATTGCTTCCCATGTAAATTATTTTTTAAAGAAGTTCCACATATTGTCCAGCTTTATTTGACATCACATCATTTGGAACTCATACTCAAACAGCTTATGAATGCATCTACTGTCATTATGAACCTACTACTTTCCCTTTTATTTGCTGTGGGACATCGATTCTTCACATGTATCCCAAAACAAACATTGTTTAGGAATAATATTTGGTAGTTCAAAAACCTAATGCTCCTTCCACACAAGTTCAAAGGCCGAGGTAGCATCCGACGGCCAAGTTAATCCCATTTGTATAGTGGAGTACAAATGTTTACGTATTTTGACAATTACTCAAAAACTAAAATTTGAAGTCCAAACACAGCCTTTGTTTTCAGTGCCAAGAGCTTTCTTTCGGGATTTCAGATTTTAAGTTGGGTTTCCAGATTTTCCTTAGGTTTTAGTTTTGAGATAATTACCATTATATATTAAATTAACGTTAAAATTATTGTTCGTGGATTACAACAATTCTTTTATATATACGTAATGGGTTTATGGATGGTTAATTTTTTTTTTTTTTTTAGGGGGGGTGTGAGAGAGAGAGGGAGAGGGAGAGAGAGTAGTCTGGAATTTTTGAAGTTAAAAAAGAAGAAAGAGAACGTAAAATACCATAATTATCCTAAAACTTGGGGAGCATTTCCATTAACCAATTTGGACGGAGTCAAACGATTTGGTGATATTGAAACCAATGTCAAAGTTTAAGGGGCTCAATGTCGAAATTGAACCAAGAAGGACCAAAATGAAATTCGATCTAATTTCGAAGGATATAAAGATAATTATCTATTGATTTTTCTTGTTAAGTTCGAGATTGGGCTCGGCTAGTTAATTGTAGTTCAAGTCGAGTCCGACTCGAGCTCGTGTTTTTGAAACAGTGGAAGGGTCAGGGCCGGCCCCGAATTTTTAGGGTTCTAGACGAAATCTAAAAAAATAGCCCTTTATATTTTCTAAACATAAAAAAATTACAATAATTTTGAACCTCACAAAAATTACTTAGCATTATAAAAGATCCAATACTAAAAAGCGCTCTTTTATATTATCTAATGGATTTTGTTTATTACTTTTTGGACCAACAAAGAAATTCTGGGCCATAGACAGTTCATATGATTTTTTTTTTTACCAAAAAATAATGCTCTTAAAAAAGAAATGGGCTTAAAAAATAGATTTTCTTATTTCTACTCAGTCCATACTAAATTTTAGCGAGGGATTCTAAATTGTTGCTTGTTTTGGGAGTTCTAGGCAATGGCCTCTTGGGCGTAGCGGCGGCGTAGCCCTTGGGCTAACACTGGGAAGGGTTAGCTCGAACTTGATTCCTTAAGGTACACTCAACCTTGATACAAGCTACAAGTGAGTTAATTTTCACAAGGTCGAGCTCTAACAGTCTAAAGCTCGGCTCCACTCTGCTTCTTTTATATTATCTAATAGATTTTGTTTATTACTTTTTGGACCAACAAAGAAATTTTAGGCCATGGACAGTTTATATGGATTTTTTTTTGGTTGTTTGCTTGTAACTCAAAAATAATACTCTTAAAAAAGAAAAGGGCCTAAAAAATAGATTTTCTTATTTCCACTCAGTCCAGTACTAAATTTTAGTGGGGGCTCTAAATTGTTGCTCATTTTGGGGGCCCTAGGCAATGGCCTCTTGGGATAACCTTGGGAAGGGTTGAGCTCGAGCTTGATTCCTTAACCTTGATACAAAGCTACAAGTGAGTTAATTTGCACAAGGTCGAGCTCTAACAATCTAAAGCTCGGCTCCACTCTGTTTTTTTTTTGCCCAATTAAAACCTTACCAAAATGAAGGCAAATGTGAAACTTACTCAAAAACTTCAAGTACTTCTCTCTGATGTGTGGATTGAACCATCTGAAAATTCATATTCGCTAGTTCTTGTAATTCATTTACCCATGTACTCATACCCTCGGAATCACGAAGGTAGCTCTTGGCCGTGAACCTTTCTAGGCTCTTGTGATATGGATGCCTCAACGTATTACCCACAAATCTAGCTTGACGATGATCAAGATTCATCATCCACCCATCAAGAAGTAGGGAACTAAAATCCGCGGCTTGATCAATGTCTTCCCCCTTTATGCTTAAATGTGAAGCTTCAAACAAGCCCATTAATCCCTTGATGTCTTTACTAAGTTCTGATTTGAATCTTCCCTTGTTGTCCTTAAAATTATTAAACACTATCAAATAAACACAATTGTAGAATAAATTTCTGATAATTTCATTCATTGTAGTCTTACAATAATATAGTACAAACATTTACAAGGAAAGAATCAAGGAAAGAATCAAGGATAAAATCAAGGATATTGACCATATCAAATCAAATCCTTAATTTTAACACTCCCCCTCAAGTTGGAGCATGGATATCGCACATGTCTAACTTGTCTAAAGAGACATAAAAAACATTGCTGGCTACAGCTTTAGTAAGAATATCGGCTAGTTGATCTTCAGACTTCACGAATGGAAAAATAATGATCCCAGCTTCAAGTTTTTCTTTGATGAAGTGCCTATCAACTTCTACATGCTTCGTCCTATCGTGTTGAACTGGATTATGAGCAATTTCTATAGCTGAAGTGTTGTCACAATACAACTTCATTGCGTCCTGATAGTCAACACCCAATTCCCTAAGCAAGTTCCTCAACCACAGTAACTCACAAACTCCAAAAGCCATCCCTCTATACTCAGCTTCTGCACTTGATCTTGCCACTACTGGCTGCTTTTTACTCCTCGAAGTCACAAGATTTCCCCCTACAAAAGTAAAATATCCTGATGTAGATCTTCTGTCATTAGCTGAATCAGCCCAATTTGCATCAGTGTAACCTTCTACCTTCAAGTGATTATTCTCGGTGAACAATAACCCTTTACCTGGAGCACGCTCTTTAGATAGGGGAGAGCCATTTATTTATAGATGAGATTAGGGTTAACCTAATGGGCTCTAACCACCTAGGCCCATTAGGGTTAACTTATACATAACCTAATCTATCCCACATAACAACTAACATCCTCCCTCAAACTGGTGCATATACATCAATCATGCTCAGTTTGTTACATATATATGAAATCTGATTCCCAACTAGTGGATATTTTATATTCCAACATTCCCCCTCAAGTTGGGGCAAAGATATCCACGAGACCAAACTTGCCAATAGACAACTTCAACAAAGACTTCGTTTCTTCTGGCATTGTGGATCATCAAGCAATCATCAACAAGTCACGAAAAAGTGACCAGATTGTATCAACCACAACAACCCAAACATAAGAATAGGAAACCCTAGGTTCGTTCAACACCAACCTTCGGACTGTGGTTAACAACCACAACAACCCGAAGCTCATTCAGCACTAACCTTTAGATCATCAACAAGTCACCAAATAGTGACCAAATTGTGGTTTACAACCACAACAATCCGAACAAATGCACGGGAGAGACAACCTTCTAGATCATCAATAAGTCACCAAACTGTGACCAAATTGTGGTTTACAACCACAACAATCCGAACAAATGCATCGGACAGAAGACCTTCTGGATCATCAAGAAGTCACCAAACTGTGACCAAATTGTGGTTTACAACCACAACAATCCGAACAAATGCACCGGACAGAAGACCTTTTGGATCATCAAGAAGTCGCCAAAAAGTGACCAAACTGTAGTTTACAACCACAGCAAACCGAACAAAAGAACGAAAAATTATATCAGGCCATATCCAAACCAAGCAGCAGTCAAGACAGCAGCGGTAGCGGAGGAAAGAGGCGGCAACGGTGGAATGGAAAAAGAGGCAGCGGTAGCGGCGAGAGAGAGGGGGATTGCGGCGACAGAGGAGAGAGAAAGACAGCACCGGATAGCGGCTGTCAGGAGAGAGACAACAGCGGCGATTACTGACGAGAAGGCAACACCGCCGCCGGTGTGACCAACGACAACCGGCGGCGGCGGTGGTGGGAGAATAATTGAGTTTTTCTAGGGTTTAGGAGTTTTCAGAGAGGCCATTACAGCCCCTTCGCAGCGGAATGGTATGAACAGAAAGAACAATTGTGAATACAGGACCAAACTTCAATTCCTAGGGTAAAGAAGAGGATATTGAAGAAGGCTCTGATACCATGTCAAATAAACACAATTGTAGAATAAATTTCTGATAATTTCATTCATTGTAGTCTTACAATAATATAGTACAAATATTTACCAGGAAAGAATCAAGGAAAGAATCAAGGATAGAATCAAGGATATTGACCATATCAAATCAAATCCTTAATTTTAACAAACACATCATCTGTAACATAATAAGAAAAACACGAAACAATAAGAAACAATAGTTTTAATGTTACATTCCTGGAATAATGAAGTTACCAACCTGCTGTCACATTGTAACCTTCTTGCCTTAGCAGCCGAAAGCAAGTAGAAACCTCATAAAGATCAAAATGAGGATACCCATTAGCGAATTTCCTATGTTGTTTTTCTAGAAATGCTTCAATCTCAGCTTGAAAGTGATAGTCGAGGCTTAGGCGTTGGAGGGCATCAATCATGACTAGACCTTCTAATGTGTTTCCTTCTACTTTTTGTAGCTCACTCATAACTTTCTTCAACTTTTGTTCATACTTTACGTAGAACTCGTCCTGCAACCATATAGCCCAGCTTTAGAAATCCAAATTTAACAGACATAATCATTTCATAAGAATTGTTAGGCTGTGTTTGGATCTAGAATTTGTCAAGGGGCTTGTGAAAAGAAAAAAGGAGAAAACAAACTAACAGAGAAGTTGAGGTGTCCGGCCGTCGGATGATTGTGATGTTTTGTTGGGCTAGAATTAAACATGTGTGATGTCTTCGGAAATGTTCCATTTGGCAGTATTAGGCGTAGATGTAGATGTCTTCACAATTCGTGGAATCTTGTTTGGACCTAGAGCAATTGGAAGATGGGAAGAAGCAGACAAGCCATGGAAGGTTGCCATGAACAATGTGTTTAAGGAAGTTGTTGATGGTATTTCTTTCTTCAGGAGATTGGTGGCATAAAGTAGCTAGAGAAATAGACGACCTTATTTATAGAGTGCGTCCTCAGCGAACTTCTATGCAGATGATTCTTTGATGCCATTGTTTATGTGTTTAGAATGGTGATAACTTAGAATGTCTAGATCAGTTTACACAAACTCCGACTAATTTCTAAAGACAATTTTACCGCCTACTAGTGAGGGGGCTAGTTAAAATCAAAGCAAAGCCTTAAAGGAACTAACTTTATCAGGTTAATAACATCTAAGATGTTTCGAATTGTGACCTAAAAAAGAACACCCCTAAAGTATAGGCTTTTACTGCCGGCCGGGCTCCTTTTCAAGGTGTTAACAGAGTCTCAAGTCCTCTTTACTCAATTTTTTGGCATACCCATGGTCCGGTGCACTTTCAATCGTTAGATCACAAGAACAAGTTTTTATTTTTTGCAAATTCCACGCGTTAAATCAACCAAAAATACACAGAACGCCAGTATACTCCAAATTCAAGTTTAGTTTGGTTCACCTTCCGCCGTTTGGAACCACCTCGAAACCCCACTTCAATAATCAAAATTGTCTATTTTGTTCTTATTAATTTCTCTAGTTATTACGGAAAAATTCTGCTGAATTGAATATTGATAAGTGGATGACCTAAAAATTTAGTTTTTTATTTCAAAATTTTTAATTTTTAAAACTTAAAAACTATTTTTTTTAAAGTAAAAAACTTACCGATATTCTATTGATCTAAATTTTCTCATAATAACTAAATAAATAAATAAAATAAAATAAAATAAACGATTTTAATTATTAAAGTGAGATACGAAGATGATCAATAAAGTGTACAAAGGATTTGATGGGAGAAAGAAAAGCTGTTTTCTGTGGACCAAGCTTCCATATTTTCTGTTAATCTTGTCCAGTTTTGGGCCTTTGTCAGGTTCACTCCACACCCACCATACAACCATGGCCGGTCAGTTTTTCTTGGATTATTAGTTGAATTAATTTGTTGTTGGCATCATTAAATAAATTAATTTTCACAAGTGCCCATCCTTGCTCACAACGTGACAGTGCCCACCCAAGTTTTTGGTAGCTTTCTTTTGTGACGAGAATTGCTTTATGAGTCACTGCTTGGATCAAACTTTTTCGATAATATTTTGAGTTAATTTTCGTGAGTATCCTTAAAAATATATTTTAAACACATTAAATGGTTTGGATCATTAAAATTTAATTAGGAATAAAAAATTTAGATGGTAGTTTAATATTGATCTAAAAACGTATTGATTTATGGAACCTTTTCCTATTTATATATATTAAAGGGGGGTGGGGGGATGAAAGAGAAAAGACTACACAAAGAAAAAATAGGATGGCTTTTGGATCAAAATAATTTTAGCCAGTTTTATGAAAGTAAATAAAGAAAAAAATTGATAATTGAAAGGTTGTCACTAAAAAAAGAAAAAGTAGGGGGAGAGGGAGGGAGAGAGAGAGAGAGAGGTTATTTGCTTGCACCATTAAGGATGAAAGAGAAAATACTACACAGAGAAAAATAGGATGACTTTTGGATCAAAATAATTTTAGCTAGTTTTATGAAAATAAATAAATAGAGAAAAATAAAATTAATAATTCAAAGATTGTCACTAAAAAAGGAAAATGTAGGGGGTGGGGGAGAGAGAGAGAAATAGGTTATTTGATTGCACCATTAAGTATGAAAGAGAAAAGACTACACAGAAAAAAATAAGTTGACTTTTACATCAAAATAATTTTAGCCAGTTTTATGAAAATAAATAAATAGACAAAAATAAAATTGATCATTGAAAGGCTGTCACCAAAAAAGGAGAATGTAGGGGGTGGGGGAGAGAGAGAGAAATAGGTTATTTGATTGCACCATTAAGGATGAAAGAGAAAAGACCACACAGAAAAAATAGGATGACTTCTATATCAAAATGATTTTAGCCAGTTTTATGAAGATAAATAAATTGAGAAAAGTAAAATTAATAATTAAAAGGTTGTCACTAAAAAAGGAAAATGTAATGTAAGAGGTGTGAGAGAGTGAGACAGAGAAAGAGAGAGAAATATGTCATGTGATTGCACCAATTTAGGGAGGAGAGAGAAAAATACTAAAAAAAAAAAAAAGATGAGATGATCATTTGATCAAAACAATGTTAGTCGTTATTGTAAAAAATATCTTTTGAAGTCTCATACCGTCCTCATTTATAATAAAAAAATTTTTATTGTCAATGAGGAAAAAAAAAAACTTACTCTTTCTTATTTTCATAATCCGAGCGTTTAACTATTTTTGCAAAAAAAAAAAATCTAAGTTATAATTCCATTACTTCGGGTGAGTAGAGAAGCCAAACAACCCTCTGGCTAGGAATAGCGCGTGTGAAACTTATTAGTGGCTCATAAAGCAAAGTAGATGTATTCAATGGCAAGTGAAATCAGGTGACTCATTGAATTAAGAAAAACACCTAGAATATTTGAAATGGCAATTTCACACATCCTATCCATCTCCATCCCGTTCCCCTTCACGTCCGGGGCAGAGATTCAGAAATTTCTTCAAAGACCGAATAGGATTCGGGAATTAGTTTGAAAAAAAAATGGAGAACAAGTAAGATTCGAATGTATGTGTTTCCGTCACCGATTCCCGCCCCGTTCCTTATTCTCGTCCCATTCCCCACTCTACCCCATTCCCCGTGTACTTGTAGGAGTTTTAGTTTTTACCTTTTGTCGATTTTTAATTCCAGTCGTGCATCAACCTTTTGCTAAACGAAATACACAATTTGCTAAATTTGAATACTTTTCAATTCGATACTTTTCCTTCTAGCTTATTTTTTCTTATGTCCTAATCAAACAACCAGTCTCGATTTATATGAAACGCAACTCGTTTGTTTTGGTAGTAGAAATTTTGTATAGATTTTACAGTAAGAAATAACGAATTTTGTTAAATAGTAAGGAATGTCACTCAAAAAATTCAAATACAAATAGATATCATTAGTTTTTTTCTAACAGTAACAAAAATATTAGTTTTTTAAAAATAATTTTTAGATTTACGTTCTCTATTTGGAGATCTTTATTCCCCATTCGGAGCGGGAATGGAAAGTAAAAACAATTCCCGTTCGGGGATCGAGAAGGAGATGGAGATTGAATATAGGTTCAAAGATTGGATACGAAGATGATAATATCCACCTCCAATCTGCCCCGTTGCCATTCTTATAGAATACACATGATTTGTACTCTTATTTACAAATTTGACCACGCAAATAATACATCGCTTCATAATTAATAAATTTTAAGTCGATCCGTGCTCATAAAAATATCAAATCATGGTCATTTCAACTCCACGATGACGAATTTTCAAGACTCAATCTCAGAACGCTTATGTAAACTCAAAGGAAATATTTTGAGTTTCTCATGCAATAGTATTATTATCAAACCATTTGATTTGTACTTGTCTTTTCAAACGAAGCCGAAAAAATGATTTGAATTTTCAAGACTCGGTCTCAGAAATTTGTTCACCCTTGCTTTGTTACCCTTTGTGAGGGTGTTCTCATTTCATGTTTTACTTCAATGATTAGAATTTTTCATTTTGTTCATAATTATATAATAGAAGAATATGCTCAAATTCATCTCAGCTCGATACCAACAAGTGGTTGATCTAAAAATTTAATTCTTGAGTCGTGATCTTTGAAGCAAAAATAATAATTTTAGATCAAATACGTCATGATATCCAATTGAGCTGTATTTTTTCATAGTCTCTTAATTAATGAATTTGAACAAGACTAACACTTTTATTATCGACGTGGGGCTCGATATAAGCACATTCTCGGCATGGGTGAACAAAATTTCACACAAATAAGTAGCTCCCCTTTTCTTGTATGGCACGACTCACAAATTCGACAGATAGTAAGTGCGCGTTTGAACAACATTATTTCGTGTTATTGTCATTTTCTTTTTTTTTTAAATTTGTTTTATATTTTCATTAAATACTTTTGATTAACTCTTTGACTTGACAAACAAAATTTGAGAAGTTAAAGTATTTGGTGTTTCGACTAATAAATTATGTTTTATTAAAGACAATGGGTATTGTATTGAAGGGAGGTCAAAGGACACTGGGTACGGGAAGCACTCACGCCACTTTTCTATGGGAGCACTCACGATCATCGTCGTTTGCTCAAATCGATAAATACAACATATTAACCTAATTAATAATTAAATGTAAAGTAATTATTACACAATTTAATTAAAATAATTTTATTACATTAAAAAACTTACAGCAGTGGCTAAGCAAGAAGGTGGAGCTAGAAATGATCTCAACAGAGGTGCATGGCTTGCATGTTGAAATCAAAAGTGTGGGAGGCAAATCAGTCATTTTAACATCCACTAACAAGGAAACTATGGAGATTATTGTGAAGGAGAAGTGGTGAGACACATGGTTCTGTGAAATTAGGGCATGGAATGCTGATGCAGCAACTTGGAAAGATACGCCTAGCTAAGTCGCCTGGGTATTCCTTTCAACGCTTGAAACCTCCTTACATTACAGAAAACTGGAGAGATTTGGGGGCAATTTATTGCTGTAGATGAAGGTACTCTGAAACTCTCCTCCTTTGAGGAACCCTCCTATTTTTTTTTTGGAGAGATTAGCGCGATCTCACAGGAATGTGTGATGTATGACGGGTTAGGTCGTAATGGTGTCCAGGGGCACTCTATAATTTTTCGAAAACAACTACTCACTGGTGCCACGGTTGGGACGGCAACAGGGGTAGATCCAGAGTGGATATCATTGTTCCTGTTCACGATTCCTGAATCCTTATCCCCACCCCAATCCCCAATGAGAATTTTATTTTACCCTCTACCCACGTTCCAAATGGGAAATAGAAATCTCTAGATAGGAAACGGAGATCCAAAAATTAAAAAAAAATTAAATTAAATTTTCTAATTTCAAAATAAAATTACATCATGACTCACTACCATTTCATCTCATTCTCTTCCAAATTAATCAGCTGGTTACCATAATGCAAAACAACGGTGTATCAAATAGAATAGTACAATTTTTGAAAACTCAACATTCAATGAACTTTTAGTAGTTATGAATTTCTTAATCTAACTGGCACTCATGACTCAATCTCCTAGCAACAGCTACCCAATAGAAGAACCTCTTTATGGATTCACTTTACAGTTCAACGAAGATGTATTGTGGAAAGAGAGAGTCTATAGACCTTCACTCTTATCCATGCGATATTGATATTGCTAGAGTGGGCTTTCGCCCATTGTCCTTCAAGTCCCCCTTTATCATCCCAATTGGGATAGCCCAAAAATATGATCGACCAGCAAAAGCGTCATTGATGCGCCGGCCAAATCGATATTTAATATTATTAAAATTGATCCTTAGCTCACAAGTTTAGAAAACCAGTAGAACGGCAAGATAGAGTATCGATCCACGAAGAACAGCAGGAAGGGGGATCACGTAACTGGGAGTTGTAGCGTTTCGGACGCTAGCCTTTGATTTGGTTGGATTTTAAATCTAAATTTTATAATTAAACTAAAATAGAAAACTTAATTGATTAAGAAGGTAGGCTAGATCTGTGGACTCCTTCCTCCTAGATTTTAGGTAATAATATCTTCCCTTTTATAACTCAATCAAGAATTCAGGCCAGAGAATCTTGATCGGAAAATAATTCGATGAAAACTTAATTTAATTCAAAAGATGTATTCGAAATTGATTCTTGTTCAATAAAATGAGGTCAAATCATAGGAGGACATCGACCCAAGTATTAATCGTACCAAATTAATGGCGACGATTAATCAAGAGCATAACACTCCTTGTTTGGTTCGAAAAATAAGAACTTGAATCAATCTTTGAATAAACGGTGAAAAATAATGAGAAGATATTGAAACCTTAATTCATGGGATGAAATTCATCCTTGGATCTTGACTAGAGATTTAGCCTAGCAGATTAAAATTAAAAACGGAATAATAAATTGAAAACATCTTACTAGAATTAATGGACCCAATAAATTTTTAATAATCTTACCGGAAATCTTGAACGAACAACTTGAATAAATTGAGTGAATCTTGAATAGAAAATCACCGGAAATTTATTGCTAAAAACACTCAGTAATTGAATTGAATTATATAAGATAAAGACTAAAAAGAGATACTAAGAGAGATATGTAGATCTAGGTCTCCTAGGTCCTTAAATAAAGAAAACCTATGAGAGAAATTAGGAAAGGAATCCTAATCCTCTAATGAAACTAATTACAATTAGAATAAATAAAAGAAAAAAGGTTACCTAATCCTAATAGGACACTATCTAAAAAGATTAAATAAAATAAGAAATTACAAAAATAAATAAATCTAGTTCACGCGCAAGCCTGACTGGAAGGTTCCAGTCAGGTTTCATATCAGATTTTCTTCTTTCTTGATTCTTCTATCTTTTTTCGTATTTTCTTCGAACTTCGTATCATTCTTGGACTCGGCACTTCTTCCAATTGTACTTCCATCTTTCCTCGGGTGTCGGAACTTCCTCCGAACTTTTGGATTTCACAATTTCATCGGCCTAACACCTCTTTTAACATAGAAAACCTGAAATTGGACAAAAGCTACCAAACGTGCATTATCCGATAAAATTGATAATTAAGTATCGCACGTATGCTAAATAAGACATGTTGAACCGGTTATACGAGGTGTATTACGGTATCAACACTGTGGTTGCCTGTTGTTGGAGTTAAGTTAGTGGGGTTACCTCAATGTCAGGATAGAAGGGGCTACCTGAACTCAATGAGAGCAAACCATTTTGAATGTACAATGCATGTGAAGAGCAGAATCCTAATAATCCTAAGATACGAGACTAGTATGGTACACAAGAATTGATGGACTTGGATAGGTCCCTCTTCTTTGTGCTATTTTCTCTTTTAGAATTTAGATCAAGTATCTCGTATCTAATTGCAGGGGGCGTGGCCAAGAAGCAATTAGCTGACTGCCCCCTTCCACTCGGTCGTTTTTTCGCTGTGTGAACAAGGTCTTAGTATGTGTGGGCATTGTGGGCTTCCAGACCGGGAAGTTGAGGTCCGAACTTTGTGTGGTCTCTTCGGGCAGAGCTCGGAACTCGTCTAAGTGGAACATCTACTTTCATCCTTGGGGAATGCCACTGATGCTATCTTTTCCACCCACACTCTTTTTAGTTCTGTAGTTTTAAGTATTCGAGGGCTTGCTTGTACCTTTTAACCTCAGTTACACAGCTGTAAAGAATGTCGTCTTAGTGTGATACCGGGTGTAGTCTTTCTGTTAGATGGCTTATGGAACAAAGGGAATGGTTACTGACCAAGCTGGAATAGTAGGAAAGGTCGGACCGAGGGGCAGATGAACCCAAGCGACCGTTTTATTGATGCTTCAAATTTTTGCCCTCCCAACGTCGTTCTAAACAATCTAACACCCACCCAACCAAGAATTTTTTCAAAAAGTGATGTCTTCCTTTCACTCCATGAATCACCCACAAAGTCTTCATCCAAATACAGAATTAATGAAGCTTTTTTCAGCTTCTAAACATGATTATTGAACGCTTGCCAAAAAACTACTGCCACTGGCAAGTTACAACAGTAGAAAGAATACGTTGGGGATACACAATAATAGGAAGTAAATGTTTATAAATCCTAGAAGGCAGTGTGAAACAAGTGATTACATCGTAGGAGAGCAAAGCTGACGATGCGTAACATTAACTAGTATAGCAGATGATCAGGCAGCTTATATAGCTGACTTTTGTTTTGCTTTATCGGCACTTTGAATCACAGTTATTTTCTTTGCTTATTAGCAAAACTAGAGTGCACATTTTGCTTACTTCTTTTTTGCATACCAAAGTTAAAATATTTCAAGAAAACTTGGTCTGTTCATATCACCTGAATGCAAACAAGGTTACTCAGCTCGTAGGTTGGATTCAGCTCATGATCCTGAAGAGAGATTGCACTTGAGGTCCTGAAAAAATGAGCAATGATCCATGTGAAGCTCGACGGTTTCCCTTGGTTTTTTCACTTGTTTCCATCAAAATATGTAATATAGGAAAAAGGAACTTGGCTAGGTTAGGGAGAGGATACAAGTACCCTTAATTCATATACTTCTCCACGTAGCCTGCACCTGTCTTTGGAAACACAGAACCAGTTTTTGAGGGCTATAAGTGAATTTGTTATGAAAGGCACAAAAAATCTAAGGTTTCAAAGTCATTGGTCCTTTAAAAGTATTTCTTATAAACCTTCTGGTGGAATCTGAGAATACATCAGATGAACTGAATCATCATATTATATGTACGATGATCTTATCCTTTCGATGATTTTGTTTCTATGATAACATCTTATATTCGTAAACCAACCAGTTCTTTCTGTAATTGCTCTGCAATTGAGTAGCAGATATAGATGACAATCTGTACTCTAAAACCCCAACTACACCATTGCATGTATCTTCATCTCATTTTTTATTGACTAATCCTTTCTTACCATATGAAGTTAGTACTGGTGGTGTTCTTTGGGCCTATCTAAATCTTTTAAGTTTTGGTGCATCTACTAACTGCATGTGGTTTTACTTGCAAATTGGAAGCTCATGAGAATTCATGCTTAAAAATCAGCATTTTCTTAGCAAGAGTTGGAAGTTTAGGACAATGATCTTTCCAAAAGAACACCCAGTACGGATTTTCTAGAAAGACTTGGGTTGGTCTGACAGTTAAGGCAATGAACTTAAATTATTTTCCGAAATCTCCTATTAACTCTTGTGGGACTGGTTAATATGGATTTTATTCCAATTTTAACTGTACCATCGCTAATGAGTCATTAGACTGGTCCTGAAGGCTTAGTCAAGCTTGCTTCCATATAGAAATACTAAGGGGCTCAAGATACAGAGGATCAAAAAACAAAGTTGTCTAGTAAATTTGTCGTCTTCTTTGAATCTAGTGGTCCACTCACTCATGAATGGACCATTTCAATACTTGTTTGCCGTACATAGAAGGGAGGGAAAACGTCCAAGGAAAAATTGTATGTGAAAGAGTTGAACATTACTCGAAAATTCCAAAAAAATATACATTATCTTCATTGATAATTGAAACAAATAATTGCAAAACAGTTTTTTACTATACAATTCAGGAATTGAAATACAAAACATAAACGTGGAACGAATAAACAAGCTGAACAGATTACACAATTCCTTTAAAACAAAATTGCCGCCTCACTGTAGGTGTTCAAAAATTATCTATAAAAACGGTTCCTCAGTCGAGGGAACACCAATCTTAATACTACCTCTCGAGCGTTGTTGCATCTGTTTCTCTGTCACATGATGAACACGAATAATAAGATCCAAATTCGTAGGTGAATAGTTGCTGGAAATTTTCTGTCCTTGAATGAGGCATGATGAAGAGTCCTGAGCTGCGTAACGGACTAGACTCTCTGGTTGTCACGAGACACTCCCTTTGAATTTCCAACAAATCGAAACCAGAATCTTGTCGTATTCAAAGACTTTGAGGGTTTGTAGGGCTTTCCACTCGCGCTACCTGAAAGGAACTAGAGTCTAGAAGTAACCTTTTCTCTAAGCTAAGCTGCAAAGAAACAAAAGAACAAGGATTTCATCCAAGGTGCCAGCACAAGCACAAGAAGAGATTTCTTTCTCTTAGCCGCTAAAAGCTGACTGATCTGTTCTCCACTTGCCACATTCAAAGAGTTTGACTTTTGGCGACATTTTGCCTTTTTCTCCCTTCAGTACCACTGATACATGAAATCTTGATCAAAAGTTGTGGAGGTTCTATGAAGGAAAAAGAAGCGATTACAGGAATCTTTAACACTTTTATTTATTTCTGGTCTGCTTTTCCTTAAATATGTCTCTCTACAAATCATGATGCAAATGTGTGACCTTAGGATTTCACAATTGGAAAGAACTCAAATTTCCGACAAGCAAGATGGTCCAACCATGGGAAATGGTGCACATGACTTGATTTTGGTGGTTATGCACAACAAGGGTTCGAATGAGCTTGATGCGGAAGCTTCGAAAATATACTTGAGCTTTGCTTGTTTATTAGACGAGCCAGTCTCAAATAAATTTTAATCCAGCCGATCAAAAGTTGATCTCAAGTTTTGTTTGTTTATGTAACACACCGATCGTAAACAAGCTTCTAACGGGCCAAACACGAGCTCAGACTCAAGTAGTTTGATTGGTTTTCTGCAAATGCCCCAGCAACCACACTGTTTTTATTGTAGTCCCAGATTCCCAGTTTGGATTTCAATTTGGAGAGGGATCTGTCAAGGAAAAAGAACTGATAATGAGTTTACCTCCATAAATTAAAGCTGTATTTCCCATTTACCTGTAGTCCCAGAACATTGAACAAATTCTCCACATCTCAACTCGTTTTGGAGTTCTGTTTTTAGGGGTGACCCTATACTCAACTGGTACTAGAGTAGGCATTAGAGTAGCTCCACTATGACAATGAGACTCCCCCCGTGTGTGAACGAGACTGCACGTTGATGCAGCCAAACGAGAGTGGGGAACCCCTTAGTGGACTTTGCAAAAGGAGAGGTATACAAATATCTGGACATAAGAAAAGAAAGTAAATACTAAACCATGCAATCAAATACTCAGATTTAAGTAGGGTTATCAAGATCACTCAGTCCACCAATCAAGAAGTTCAGTGCAAACTTTTCCCATCACCAAATGGGTCTGTCAATGTCATTCACATACTTCCTGTGCATGCATGCTGTTTTTCTATTGTGCTTGGCTCCGGGATTTCCTCATGTAGCTGCCTCTGTGCATGGCGGGAATGAGACTGACCATGTAGTCCTGCTTGCTTTCAAGGCTGTGATAACCGGTGATCCCTTTGGAGCTCTCGACTCGTGGAATGAATCCATCCACTTCTGTCAATGGGTCGGTGTAACATGTGGTCGTCGACACCAGAGGGTCACTGTGTTAGACCTTGTTGATCAAAAACTAGCAGGGTCTATTCCACCTCACATTGGAAACTTGAGATTCCTAGCTTGAGTCATAAAATCCCCCAGAACTCAGCCTCTTACGAAGACTGGAAGTACTGTCGCTAGTCAATAACTCACTTACTGGTGCAATTCCAGCCAACATTTCCGCTTGCTCTAAGCTCAATCTCTAGCTTTATATGGCAACAGGCTGATGGGAAACATTCCTGCAGAGCTTGGTTACCTGTCTCAGCTTGCATTCCTGGATTTTGGTAAAAACAATCTGACGGGAGACATCCCTCCTACTTTGGGAAATCTATCATCTCTTACAGTTCTTGCTGCAGCCTTTAATAGTATCAGGGGCAATGTACCTGATGCTCTCGGTTGATTGGAAAAATTGGAAGTTTTTGTGTTGGCAGTGAACAAGTTAGTTGGTATCTTTCCTTCGTCAATCTTTAATCTCTCTTCTGTCACTACTTTTGATGTGGTAATGAACAAACTTCAAGGGAACCTTCCCTCAACAATTGGAAAAACACTTCCCAATCTCATAAAACTTTCTATTAGTTGGAACATGTTTACTGGTTATATTCCTATTTCCAAATCAAATGCATCCAAACTAGAGGTACTTGAAATGGGAACCAACGAGTTTATCGGAACAATACCTTCTTTGGAAAAGCTGAATCGTCTTTGGTCGTTAAGCTTTTACGGTAATCATCTCGGAACTGGGGAAGCTGATGACTTGAGCTTTCTGTCCTCCTTAACCAATGCAACCGACTTGTCTTATTTGGGTCTAAGCTACAACAATTTTGGAGGAATGTCGCCCGAATCGTTTAGCAATTTATCTGCTAATCTTAATGTAATACTCTTGTCTGGAAATAAAATATTTAGTGGAATTCCAATTAACGGGTATGCGAAATCTAATCAATTTGCAAGAGATGGACCTATCGAGCAATCGATTTGTTGGTAGCATTACTACCGATTTATGGAACCTTCAAAAGATGCAGGCTTTGAATCTCCCGCGCAATAGATTCTCCGGAAATATCCCCTCATCTTTTGAAAACTTGACTTTGTTAAACTACCTTTCTTTAGATGAAAATAATTTTCAGGGTAGCATCCCTTCAAGTCTGGGAAGATGCAAACCTTTACTCCAACTAAGTTTTGGCGGAAACAATCTTACCGGTACTATACCGCAAGAACTCGGATCCTTCTCATCATCACTGTACCTCAACCTATCTCATAACAAATTAACTGGCTCCCTTCTGGTGGAAGTTGGAAATTTAGGACATCTCGAAGCACTAGATGTTTCTGAGACATGTTATCTGGTGAAATTTCAACCACTCTTGGTAGTTGTGTACAACTATCATTATTATATATGCAAAGAAACATGCTCTCAGGAATCCTTCCTTCATCATTAGGTGATTTTAGAGGTTTGGTCTTATCAAAGCCTACAAAAAGCGACCAATGGGTTCTCTCCAGCCAATCTGATTGGCTTCGGTGGTTTTGGTACGGTATACAAAGGAATTCTTCGCATTGATCATGCTGAAAAAGTCGTTGCAGTGAAGGTACTCAAACTTCAATACCGTGGAGCTTCCAAGAGCTTCATTGCTGAGTGCAAGGCCTTGAAGAACATCAAACACTGGAATCTTGTAAAAATTATCACAGCATGTTCAAGTGTTGATTATCAGGGCAATGATTTCAAAGCCCTGGTTTATGAGTTCATGGTCAATGGAAGCTTAGAGGGATGGTTGCATCCAAATTAGAATGAAGATGAAGCACCTGAGGAGTCGAGGAGTTTAAGCCTTCTACAGAGGTTAAATATCGCATTTGATGTAGCTTCTGCACTTGATTATCTTCACCATGATTGCTTGGAACCAATAGTTCATTGCAATTTGAAGCCGAGCAACATTCTTCTGGATGATGAAATGATAGGACACGGTGGTGACTTTGGGTTAGCAAGATTCCTTCTAGAACCAACCAATATTTCTTCTGCAAATCAATCAAGTTCCATTGGCATAAGGGGCTCGTTGGTTATACACAGCCAGGTAAATGTACGTCTTAGGGTCTGTTTGTTTTTCCGTCTCACCTTCATTTCCATTTGATTCACATCTTCATTGAGTCTGCTGTATCACTAAAACAAAAGCATGAGAATCAATGTTAAAAATACAATTTACTGCTTGTAACATAAAACTAAAACGAAGGCTCGAGTTTCCTTAATATTGTCAAGCCACGTAATCTGAAAAACAAGCAACAAAAACAATTCATGCTCTTAACTTTTATCTGTTTCTTGCCTATACCATGTCCCCGCATCTTTTAGAGTATCTGTGGAGTCATTTTCTTATACTTCCCTTTAGTCGTTCATAACTTTGTTGAGTTTGGGTTGGTTTTATGCCATAAATGTGGTCATATATATCAACATCAACGTATCATTAGCTCGGCACCAAGAGTTAAAGCATAACAAATAATGAATGATATGCAACTTCTGTTTGTCTCCTTTGAAAGTTGTCTATAGTAACCAGAGAAGTTAAGAAACTTAACTCCTATTTAAGCAATCGTCATTTCACGTTGTCAAGTTAACCAATTATGCAGCCAACTGATTATCTAGTACTTGCCTTGCGTGGCTGATAAAAGTTTGTCCAAATTGAGTGCAGGTTTTCCTACTTCAATGAGGAAACTAGAGAGCTGTCAATTTCATCCTACTGCCAATTAAGCAGTTCTTCTACTCTTGCCCAGTTCTGGGTTGGATCCAAGAAGTAGCATTCGCTTTTTAAGAGGATTCAAAACTTTTAGCTTGAAGAAGCCGAACCTAACATAATTTTAATGAGAAAGTTTGGGTAATTTCATAGTTAAATTCAGATAAAATTTGCGCTGAAGCTTGAATTCAAAAGAGGATTTCTGAACCATCAACTATTTGGTTCAATAAAACAATCGAGCATGTTTCAAGTTAGGCAGTTTTCTAACTACATAAGCACATAAACACGTATACTACATCTAGAAGAGACTATTCTTTCCCATCTTTTGTTAAACAATAAGTGTTTGCAGTGCTCTAAACTTGTTTCCTCCAAAGTGTTGTCTGCAGAAGTTACATTACAATTCTTTCTTATGTTCGTAAATCTTTATAGTGGTGTTTAATGTCAAGTCTCAACGGTGCATGAATTGCAGAATATGGCATGGGAAATGAGGTGTCAACATCTGGTGATGTGTATAGTTATGGCATCCTCTTATTGGAGATGTTTACAGGGAAGAGACCTACTGATACCATGTTTAGTGACAGCGACTCTCTACAACTTCGCTGAGACGGCTCTTCCTGAACAAGTAGTGAAGGTTGCTGATCCAATGCTGTTTGAACAAAGAGAAATCGGGGAGGCAAGCTTAAGCATTCACAAAACTTGGAACCAGAACTCACCCAGCAGTCTCAAATTCAAGAGTGCTTGATTTCAATACTTAATGTTGGAATCACCTGTTCTCAAGAAGTGCTGACGGATCGACTTGACATCAAGGACGTTGTTGTAATGCCCCATGTAAATTACTGACCCAACAATTTATTGAAGCCCAACCACGTGGCCCAAAATACTTAAACCCAAGTTGTTAGTAGTAGTTTACATAGTTCCTTATATACTCAGGATCACCCATGTAGACTTTCGATGTGGGACAGGACATCACAATCTCCCCACCCTTAAGACCTTGTGCCCTCGCAAGGTTTGAATACTAGAGTCACCACGGCCTAAGCCCCTGGTCTGTTCTCTAGTGACCAAACAAAGTCCCGACTCCACACTCGATCGTGTACATGGGTCACTTTGATACCATTTGTAACGCCCCATGTAAACCACTGATCCAGCAACTTATTGAAGTCCAACTACGTGGCCCAAAATGCTTAAGTCCAAGTTATTATTAGTAGTTTACATGGTTCCTTATATACCCAGAATCACACATGTAGACTTTTAATGTGGGACGGGACATCAAAGTTGTTGCTCAGTTGCATGCAATTAGAAATACATTGCTTTAAGCTAGAAAAGAAGAGCTAGAATTGCAGAATGGTAATGAATTTATAATTTATGGGTGTGACTCCTTCACTTTCTTAATGACTTCAGGGGAAAAAATGGAATACATTTAGTTCTGAAGCCACAACAAACTACCATAATCCAATAAACATTCCTTTTGCCTTTATTTTTCCAATTCCTTGGATCAAACAAGGTTTTTTCTGGCGAAAGTGTTTTTTCTACGATAGCATTAGCTACAAGAAGAAGAAGATCTATATGAAACACCTAACATTTTCATGTCTTAAATGATAAGAACTCAATTACTTGTGGTTTATCCAGTAAGGTAAAGAGAACACTAATTTCCAAGCTTCAATATTTCCTCACATGTACTCATTTTGTTCATCCATTTACGGTTTTATGATCTAATTATTTTTCTTTTTCATGTCATAGGTTTCTGAGGTCTAATTGGTCTTGAAGACTTGTTGATGCTGCATATTCATACGGCATGTTACAGACAACATCTTATGCTTTGCTTCCTTAATTTTTTATGAAATTTCGAACTCTCGGTTATACTAGTGTACTTAAACTTCTGGTTTTTTTCTTCCTATCTAATACTCATGGATTTCAAAATCCACTTGTACCCTTTAGCATCTGTTACACTAGTCTAAAGGATTCCGTATTCGACTGTTCATTTGAATCCCATGTATGAGTCTTTTAACCGGCAGACAAGCTAACCCGGGTAAATGACATAGGGAACTGGTATATATAGCTTCTGAGGAGTAGGCACGTTGTCGTACTTCATATATTGTATATTCTATTTATCTATATTCTTCATTCATTTTGTTGTCTGATTTATGTGATTCATAGTTTCTGTGATTCAAAGGATTTCGGGATTGACCGCGTGATTTGATTGCTAACAAATCTGAGAACAAAGAACTGATAGAGTGAAAATCAATGAGCCCAGTGTTAATGTGGGAGAGAATAATGTGCCTCTGGTGGGAATTGTAGGGAATAAAGTCAACATCAATAAATGTAAAAAAGTAGCAACTTTAGAATATCAGATAATGCATGATTTTTCTAAAAGAAGGGTAGGCAGGATTTTAGGTAGCTTTGGGGATCACTTCGAATCTGAAAGTGCAGCCCCACAGCACCCAGATGAATACAAACCGAAATCAATAGCAAGAATTGAGACTCTCAATTTCCATTTAAGGGTATTTTTATTCCGGTTACTTAAAATATCGCCAAGGCAAATGTTTTTTTGTTGGAATCTCATGTGTAGGGACATAGATATTTATAAATTTAAAAAAAAAAGATTAGCTACATCATAAATATTTATGAATTTAAAGCTGTGCAAATTTATGAATTATGTATACTTTCAATCATTTTTTTTTTTTTTTGCATTATTGATGAGTAAAGAGAGTCACTAGATACAATGTAGCCAGATGACAGATAAAGGGGAAGTTAGAGACAAAATTGAGATAAAACTTGAGATCCAAAGTTTTGATCCTAGCACGTGCCTACCTGAGCTGTGATGTCAGGGCTCGGGTGAGAGGGCCGCAAAGGCTAGAGGACAACGATTAGGTGATTGACAACCAATATCAATGGTTTTGGATCGAGTACAAATGATCTTGTACTCATGCCTCCATCTTTTGAATACCAACAATCATGGAGAGACGGGGAGTACATGATTCCCAAATCCTATTCACAAGAAACAAAGGGGATCTAGTGGATCAGTGGCTTCAAATGATAAGGAGTCATCGTGGGGCATAGCAAGAATGGGACCACTATGGTCAGATATTTTGAAAAAGGGACATGTGTCGAAAAGGTATTGGGATGCCTGACACCAAAGTACGGGCTTAGTATGCCTATAAATACCAGACACTAATGTCAATCAAGAGATATTTTTTTAGAGAGGGAGATTTTCTCCCTCTAGAAATTTTTGGAGACAAATTTTTGACACCCAACTCATAGTGGGAGCCAAGATGGCTTGAGAAATAGCTTGTCAATGTCCTTTGGTCTTGCACTTAAGAGTTGTCCCCTATCTACCTCCTAGGTTCATTTTGGGATTTGAAATTTTCGTCATTTTTTTCTAGTGTCTGTCTTCTTCTTCACTCTTTCCACTTCTCTGTATGTTCTTAACTAATCAGAGTTCATTGTTCTTAACCTTTCCAACATATTCCTTATAATATTCTCTTTGTATATAATTCATCTCTTATGCACTTTCTAACAATTGACCCTTAAGTAGGTAAGTTTTATCCAAAGATCTGATCTTATCTACATTGTTAAAGTTTAATTCCACTCTTAACATCACGTTACAATCAAATTGGCCTAAGACTTTTCATCTTTATCTGTTTAGGTCTAGTCTCAAACTTTTCGCAGTTGAAACTTATTCTCTTATTTTTAGAATCTGAGTCAATTCTTTTACTGCTTTTCTTGGGTTTGCATACACAACCTTCTGTTTGGTAACATGTCCGTCCAAAAAAAATTCATCTTGTCAAGTTGACTTCTCACCTGTTTGTTCGAGAAAATCCTAATAAAGTTGATTAGATTTGACCAAATTTCACGCATTTGTAACAATAATTTTGTAGTATATGTATTAGTTAGACCTAAGGAGACTCTTGTGAGTTGGGTCACAATAGTTGTTGTGTCCTTTATACGAGCTTTACGTGAATTAAAACTATGATTTGACTCATTTATTTCATTCATCGTCGAATAGGTAAATCTTGAGAAAAATTCGATTGGTCATTCATCAATAATAGTATCAACAAACACGCTTGTCTTAGAATTTATTCTCTTTAAGACAAATATATTTCGTTTATGTTTCAATCGATGTCCAGTTGATTTAATTGGTTACGATAATAACGTATCAACAAGATAAACAAAATGAACCATTCAAATCATGTGTTTGAGCTTGGAGTAAGGCCCACACTAGAAAACAATATCTCCTAATTTTAGAAAACAATACGGATAGAAATCCAAGAAAATTTGAATACCTTCCTTCCCACGAAAAATTGAAAGATTCTAAACATAGCTAAGGCCCTGTTTGGAACCCACGGCAAGAAAAAGAAGCTAAAAAATATCCAAGGGAGAAATTGAAAAAGAAAGTGAGTAATAATCTTTTTTTTTTCGGTTTGGCTTTTCGCTATCCTATTTGGGCATACAAATTTCTTTAAATTCAAAATATTTTGTGTAGAAATTTATAAGATTCGTAAAAAGATTCACAATATATAAAAATTCATATCATTAACTAAAAAATTCAGAGCATCAAGACAAAACCATAACATACAAATGTCAAGAATTTTTTCATGTCATGAATTTATATCAAAATGTTATGAATTGATATATAATAAATTATAAATTTAACATATACTGCAAACACAAAACAGAAAAAAGAAAAACAAATTATTTCCCTTCCCTTTCAACTTCTTTCTCTAAATTCCAATTATTGGTATTATTTTTCGTCCTTGTTTGAATTTTTTTTTGTAATTTTTGTATTTTGCGTTAATTTTTTGTTAATTTTTTATCCTTCTCGACAAGATATTTCAGAAAAATAAAAAATTATATCTAAAACTTAAAAAAAATTCAGAAAAATGAAAAATAATACAAAATATAGTCTGTTTTGAGAAATTTTTGGTCTTTACTGAATTTTTAAAATTTTTAAACATTATATTTTAAAATTTTTTATCAAGACGAATCAATAAACTCTAAAAACTAGTAAAAAGTAATAAATAAATAAAATTCAAATGAAGACAAAAGAATTTATGTACATAATTTAGGCCCAACAGGCTACAGGCCGTTCGTACCTACCAATGCCGAGTTATTGACGCTTCAACTCGCGGCCCCGCGTCTCGTAGCCCAATGCTAACGTGTCAAATCCCCACCACCGGACGTGCCTCACGCGTGGCCGCTCGTCGCGTGAGTCCAGCTGGAACTCACTGGAAGTCGGCTAGCAGGAACCTTATCCTCTTTGTTATCAGACCAAACGTTAATGTCACGGGGACTTGTACCCTGCTGCGTTACCCACATACCAATTGCGATGATCATCCCTCTAGTTTCCTAGAATCTCAATTGTGTCCCTCGAAGAGCATCCACGTCAGTCTTCTTATTTTTTGAATCAAATTAGAGAGTAATTTTTATTTTTCTACTTTAGAGAGCTATATTTTTTAAATATCTCCTACATCAAACTCTCTATTTTATTCCTATTTTATAAAAATATTTTTTTCCTTTCATATTCTATTCAAATGTTTTTTTTAAAATTATCTTACTTTGTCACGGTTATATTCCATCGGCTATATTGTAACGGTTATATTTCAACTGCTATGTTGTAATGGCTATATTTGTAACGGTCGTATATTTTTGTCCAATATAAATAAGATTATTTGTACTCTACTTTTTGTCTATCCTAGCCTATTTTTTTTTTTAATTTATCTTCTTATATTCGATATGAAATCCCACATCAGAATATGTATCCATATAACTTATCATTTACATTCTCAGTCTGCCAAAGCAAGGTCAATTCCTACTTTTTCAGAAAGTGATAACTTTAATGCATCACAAAATCAAAACCAAAATGGAAGAAGAAAGAAATGAAGGGAAAAAAATGTAGGAGGCTACAGTGACTCCCTATGTTCCTTAACATAGAGTGTCACTGCAGCAATAACAAAATAAAGAGCAGATCAGGATAAGCTAATGTAAAGGCTTTTTAAAAGAATTCCTCCTCAAAATAGGAAATGATAGATCAGAAGAGGCTGGTGTGAATGCTCTAATATTAGTTGTAATGAGTTTTTACATTCAATTTTTCTTTTGCTCTCCATATAAGTTTTTTTTTAACAAATTGATGTCAAGTAAAAGTTGATAACCTCTCTTATTAGATGGAAATTGATGTTCCAAAATACTATTTGGTTGGTTCTTTTGAACTTGATTTTCAGTGATGGGCAAATAAGAATTTGATTCACATTTTGTGAGATATGTTTTTTACAATCGGTTTGATTTTTTATGAAATAGTTAGTTATATGCCCCTTGAAATATGTGATGACTTTAATGCATATGTTTATAAAACTGCAAACTAGAGCTTAGAAAATCTTAGTAAATAGTAACTTATCTAATGGATCGGTTTCACATCCTTAGTAATCATTTCATCTTAATTTCTTTTATTTTCCTCTGGTGTGATCGATTTGGAAGGCAATAAAAGCCACGATAAAATTGAAATCAGTCATTACCTTTCTCAACATCTCAAAAAAATAGCTTTCTCCATAATTTGTGGTAGTTTGTAGCTTGACAGAATGGGGTGGTTAGTTTGTTTCCTACCTCTTTTCTTTCTTTTAATTGGATAGTTACTGGGCGAGTCATAAATTCACGCCCATATAATTTATGACTGATTATAATGTGAGATGATGACAACTTTACGATAATGGTTGAAAAATTTCAATTTTGCTAGAACGAGGAATGACTTTAGCTATTATAATAGCTCAAAAGTGTTACAATTTTTTAGTGGTTCACATGGACTATTTCATGAATAATTGTGAAATGCACATATTACAATTAGACAGCTTCGGGTTCATTACATCATGTAAATTTATCTGTAAGTCCATTTTGTAGATGGATCATTTGTGAAACTTATTTTAAAAGATGATTTCCGTGCAATATAACGCCCTGATTTCGAGAAACCTTAATTTAGAAAAGAATTTGAATTAGCAAACTAATTTTTATTTCATAATATAATAAATGAGGAGTTTGAATTACAAAATACTAAATTAAAAGGAAAATACTTTCTGAAATGAGAATACAGAGCACTAAAACCTAGTCAACGTGAAACATGGTGCTATCAAATTTTCTTTTGGGTTGTTGTTGTCGGTGATTGGAAGCTCGGGGTTCTCCGTGTGCGTCTTCGGTATATGGAGTGAAATGTCAAGGGTAAAGAAATTGCAGAGAGATGAGGCTTGGTAAATATTCCTATTTGTACGTCCCAAATTATGTAACAAACCAAAGTATGCATGTACATAAAATGAGCATATAATAGTACAATATATGTTACAGATAGTAAGGTCAACAGGTTGGGGTATGAATTATCAATCGGTTGAGGTATGGATTAGCAAAGCAAAATAAGGGACAAAATGTCAGGTCATCCGGTTGGATTGTATATGTCATCAGGTTGAAGTATGTATTGACAACACAAATGAGATACCAAATGCAATATCAATTGGTTAGATGGTATGTCATGAGGATGAAGTATTAATTCAAGGCATGGAATACAAGCTCATTTGGATGAATGGTATATGTCATCAGGATGAAATATTAACTCAAAGTACACAAATGCAAATTCAATTCATCCGGTTGGATGGTATATGGCATCCAGATGAAGTATTACTTTTCAAAACAAAAAAGATACAAGATGCAAGTTCATCCGTTTGACCGATAAATGTCAACCGGTTGGACAATCATCTTCTCCATATTTGAAAACTGGGTTTGTTTTAAATAATGGAGTTTAGTGAAGCTCAAAAATAACACAAATTTGAGAAGAGAGAGGAAGTTATTTACCTTGCAAGAGCTTGATTGGATTTTGAATTAAAGGAATTGAGCTTTGGGCATCCAAGAATGGAACTTCGAATGATTTCACCTTCTCTCTCTCTCTCTCTCTCTCTCTCTCTCTCTCTCTCTCTCTCTCTCCTATCATGGCAGCTCTATACCTACACTCTCCAATACCTTTGTTATAATTGATTTGGTGGGAGGAATGAGAGGAGACGAAGTCTTATATAGGGGTTAGGAGTGCCATGGTAACAATAATTTTCCCCACGTGTAAAGGTTGAGCGTTGGATCGAAAGGGCAGAGGAGCACAAGAGGCTATAATCAAGGGGTGGATTGTAGAGCATAAAGAAAATAGATGACCATTGGGTGAGATGGGTTTCTTCTTGAGTGACTTTGAACCAAAACCATGGGGAGGGGTGGTTTTATAGTGGGGAATTAGCTAGGAAGGGTGGATCATTGGGTAAGAGAAAATGAGTGCTACAAAAATGGAGAGAAGAGTAAAACAAACGTGGTAAAAATTCCATTTTAGGTGATGATGGATAAGTAGAAGAAAATGGTCTGGTGTAAGAGGATCCATAGTAGACAAAGAGGTGTGTTATGACACAAGGTGTTTTCATGGAACATGGGCCAAGTTCGAGATTTTATTATTTTATATTTTTGGTTTATTATAGATCTTCATCGATTTAAGATTATTATTTAATTGTGGTCCAATTGCAATGATCTAGAGCGTTGGCTTGATGTGGGATTTTTAATAGTTTAAGCGGGGTTAGTATAATTAACCTAATTATGAGTATAAAAGGATTAGAAAATCCTAAAAATCATATTTTGTCAATGTTAGTCAACTTATTATAAAATATAGACACCCTAGTTTTGTTTGAGGAAGACAAACGAGCTTGTAGACAGAGAAATCATGCGAGGAGTTTAACTAGAAAGTTGTAAAAGGTGCCGAGAGCTTCACATAGAGTCCAAGATCAATCAAGTATATATGCAGAGAGTTTTAGAATCTTTCAAGCATTACAATATTTTTTGCGTTTTCTAGAATAATGTAGGATTTCATGTTGTTTAACATTAAGATATTGCATAGATTATGTTTGGTTCGATGATATATGTATTATTTCTAGTGTGTGATCGAGTCGTGCATGTTCTGTGTGAACTTTGAGATATTTTGGACAGTTAGGTTGGAGAAATGTAGGTCAAAACGAGGGTTGTCCATATTTTATATGCAAAGAACAAAATCTAAGAAAAATAAAACATAGCAATAATCTGATTTTGAAAAATTTCGTTAGAGTTATTCTGAAACTTTAAAATTTCTAATATTTTTACCAAGTGTTGGTTTATGTGTTTTCTATATGATTTAAAATTTCAAAGTCTAATTACACGCACAAAATTTTACAAAAAAAATCGTGACTGAGCTGCAACAAATTCGCACATGTAAAAGCTGCACTGACACACTTTGGAAAAATAAGTATAAGTTTTAGAACGAGTATCAAATTTGCGCATCGTTTGTTTTGTTTTAAACTAGACACATAAAGCTTCAAAAAATATATTTTTTGTATCTTAATTTCCCCCAATCAAAATTAGTTTTTTGATTGAATTTGACGAAGCAGGTTTGGTGTTTCAAAATGAGGTATTCAACTTTGAACTGACACGACGGTGTCGTTCGAACTCTATTTTTAACCTATCACCTATTGTTTGAAAGTTTATACAGTGTAGTTTCTATTGGTATTTAACCCAATACCTCTATTTATAAATTATAATATTTTAGAATTATTAATGTTGAACCTAACTATATAGTTTTGTCCACTCGTGTGACCTACTGAAAGACAAAATATTTCCTTTTTACTTTCCGGCATGTTTCTTGCCTTCTTGTCCATTTGTAATTACTGTTTAAGTTTGGAATTATTTATTGTGGGTTCATACAAGCATGCATGGATGTCGAATACCAAGCAAGAGATGACCCGACAATCAGAGCAGCCCGTGAACTCTACTTGGACTCCTTGCGATTTCTCCGGTGAAAGACTCTGAAACAACTGGGTAAAAAGATGTCTTGATGGTCCAAACAACCTGTGAATTCTATGATAGGGTGCTTGATGTGGGTAGTCTACGATCCAAGGCATGACGTATAAAAAATATAAGTAGAACTTAGAGTTGTATAAGGAAGTAGAACTTTTGATGTCAGGCATGATGTATGAAAAATATAATGTCAAGGGCATAGTGGTTGGAACATGTTATACGTGAGCCAATGTTGGGAATGCTAATGGTTAGGAACACTGTTCAGTAGAGAGATTAATACCATATCGTACGGGGTCATCACAACACGAAAATAAATGATTTGACTTAATTACTAGCAATGCTTGTGTTGACCCAAAATTGCAATTTTAAATGGATTTTTGACACTTAAAGTATTGTTAGACACTTATGTTAGAACTTAAATTCTGGACATAAACTTTGACTTTAAGAAATTATCATATGGATTATATTCCGATTTACTTATCGCACTTATTTATTTACTACTTTTGATAATTATTACTTGCTCATCTCATAATCATGTATATTCTGGTCTATTGCCTATATTGGAAAGTATGCGTAGGATTTATTTGTTGATCTTTACCTCTCATGGTGAAATTTTCCTTCCCTTGACATTTCACGTCAAGTACTGAGGTTAACAGGGAGGAGACTGACAACTAGATCATTAAAGACAATGCCAAGGAAGATCAGATTGCACCCGAGTTCACATAGACTTATTTCTAACTCTGTATTTCCAAATTTTATTGTAATTTTCCTTGTATTTTTGGTAATTGTAACTAAACACTTATTTTAATATGTTATAAAATGGAAATCACTTTGCTGGTTTATATTCATTTTAATTTAATGTCTCCTGAAATTCGTGGCATTACATAATGAGCACAAGATAGTTCGCCAAGTTAAACCTCCTTACCTAGTAACGCTTCAATTCCATTCATTTCTCTTGGCTTTCCCTTGGATTTCCTTTATTTAAACCCTAAAACTCTTGGTTTTTCCCCTCATTATGTTCTTCACACTCATGTTTTTCCCTACAAAAGTCAACAAATCCTCACCACTTTCATCACCAACGTCAGATAGAACCACCAACGCCAAAGAAAGAGAGAAATTGTTGAAGATGAGGAAGAATAAGCAAGGAAGGTAGGGGAAGAGCCAAAATACCGACGAACTGCCACCGATTCGCACCTGAAAGACACGTACAACTAGAAATCCTACCTAAACTCTAGGTCATATTATTTAGTTGTGATTTGTTAATGCATCAAAACTTTCCTCCATTGTTGTATGCTTGAATCAGTTAGGGTAAAAGTACGGTCAGTCAAGGAGCTCAGACCGATCAAGGGTAATGGCTGTCGTTTGACACATTTGGTTTTCAAAATGGATAAAAACATCACTCTGAACTCCATGTACACTTTGCACAAGCAAACACTTTGTACTGTTCTTAAGTCTACTAATCCCCATGGGATTTTGCGAGAGCAAGATTACCAAGTGAAACCATAGATGTTATGCCGTTATGCTATATCCGCTATATCGTTGCTATGTTATTGTAATGTTGGTGAACCTAGTAGATAGTTGTCATGGTACTATTTGTTCATTTTGTAACCGTTATACGGCCCCTTTTATATCATAAATATTTTTATGCTAAAATTGGAGAAAACCTAGAGTTATACATTAGGGACGTTGGAACGAACGACACTCGAACAAAGCAACGAAGGGTGTCGAGTGGTCGGTATTATGTAACCACTTGTATAGACAAGTAGGGATAAAGAAAATGAGTTGGTTTGGGTGGTAGCTACTATGCCGATTCAATTAGATGGGGTCGACTTATTGTTCATGTATTGAAAGATCCCTAACTAGGAAGAGTTGGAGACAGTTGAGGGTGACCTGGGACCGTCTGTACCTAATGAGGGTATAGGTTGGGTACAGATATCGGGGACTGACAAACATTATTCTGGACGGTCTTGAACCACATCGAGGAGCAGTTAATATACGTTGGGCTAGACCTATTACACCACGTGCATGGAGATCTAGGTAAGGTGAGGTGGAAATTGACTTTGTAGAACGACAAGAGGTCCTTCCCTTACAAGGTCAACAATGACTTAGCTGAGTATATTACCTAGGTTTGAGTTCATCAAGGACCCATTGTAGATAAGGGTTGGTCAATCCCAACTGAGGACCTTATGCTAGAGACAATGGATAAGACAGAATTCTTGAGGAAGAGATTCCTAGATATACTAAATAAAGAAAAACAATGAGCTGATGTACTCCTTTATTTCTTCCATATATTTATATTCTGTCTATGCTGCATATATGTTAAGTTTATCGAGTAGTATTTTTTAATGAGTATCACAACTTATAGAGCAATTTTTCTTTCTTTTTAGTTTCATGTTAGATGTAGAAGAACAAGTAAAGTTGCAGTCCAATCAAGAAGACTCACACTATAACCTGAACTTCAATTACACCTGGATTCCTTACCTATAGTTGCTCTATATTAGGTATTTTAAATTATTTTACCACATGTAAATCTAATTTGGATGTTTTATTAAACCAACTACCCATGTTATCTAAATGTTATTCCGCATATAAATGATGGGTTTTCTCTTCAAAATTATTATATTACTTAATCAATTCAACAGAAGTGTTGCTGAAAATCAGGCGTTACAATAAGGATTGTGTTTGGCTAATGGAGGAGAAACTAGACTAAGGTGGCCTGGTGGAGGAAAGGAAAAAGTTGGATATTGAAGGAAAAAAAAAAAGAAAAAAAATGTTAAAAGTATGATGTTAGGTACGGCAACTAAAAGAAAGAAAGAAATAGTTCCTACCTCGGAAAGAAATGAGATGATTCATTTTTTTATTGTGCGCTTTCTGCGAAAAAAAGAATCTATTCCTGTAGATGATTGATTTCGAAGGACAACAACGAAAATTGGGTGAAATTAGAGGAAAAATTATTGTAGTTTGTTCTAAAATTTACAAACATTGCAAATTTGCAATTGTCACGATTATCGCGTGCTAGACTAGTGTATTGGCCGGTGAGGTTAAAAGATCAACAAGGTAGCTCAATTTAATTTTGTTCACGTTGAACAAATATTTTTGTTCATTCTTCATCATGTGGAAACACTTTAAGATCCCTCTTGATAATTAAAATCGTTTATTTTATTCTGATTAATTTATTTAGTTATCACAAAAAAAAAATAGTTCAGTTAAATATTAATAAGTACTTGATCTAAAAATCTAGATTTTACTTAGAAACTTTTAATTTTTAAAGTTAAAAAAATTAAGATTTTAGATTAAACATTTACGATATTCGATTGAGTTAAATTTTTTCATGATAACTAAATAAATTGATCAAACTAAGATAGACGATTTTAATCATCGAAGTAGAATCTAGAGGTGCTCTCAGACGGCAAAATATGAACAATTTTTATTCACCATAGGATGGACTAAACTGGACTCCAAGTAATTGCAATTGTATCTCTCTCTCTCTCTCTCTCTTTTTATATATATTGTAAAAATACGCATTGATTCCATGAATTTACCTAGTTTCTAATATATTAAATATTAGGGCAATTTACAATACGTCCCCTAAGGTTTTAGATCAATACACTAACCTCTTTTATAGTTTAAGATTTTATTTTAACCTTCGCTACTTTTAAAATTATTGTATAGTCGTCTTTCTTATCATAAAAATCAATAAAATGCTACCAGTTAAATTATTAAAATTTCAAGTTTAATTTTAAAAAAGAATTAATTAAACTGTAAGACGTTCTTTTTATAACGTTTTAAATAACTTATGCTATAATTTTGGGATTTTTTTAAAAACCGAAGCTCGAACATAATTTTTAGGATTTGTCTACGCTTCGATTTTAAAAAACCTAAAACATTCAATATAATATATTTGGAATGTGGTAGGAATTATACTGTAGTTTATTTTGCTAAAAAAAATCTTAACTTGAAATTTTATTAGTTTACCTAACGATGATTGACTATTTTTAGAATAATGGAGGTAGGTGCATAATTGTGAAAAAAAAGGATTATTAAAGTAATTGTTTAAACTATACTAAAGGTTATTGTATTTATTAGAAACATTAAGGGCGGTAAGTGTAATTGACAACCTAGATGTTATTCGCTGGATATTCACATCCAAGACTTCCTTGCATGCTAATTATGTATATATGTTAAAAGACAGAACAAACCCTAGATTTTTGTTGTATTCAACACAAACGTTTGGGAGTTGGAAAGGAAGACTGGTTTTCCATGATCAAAGGCAAGAGGTCTGTATTTTCCGACTTCTTCATATACTTTGCGTATGTGATGGATTCAAATTCTTGAATTAGGGTTTAATAGGGTTCAGTTTAGTTTGATACGGGTATTGGTCAGATCATTTCTTTTGTGGAATCAGTTACATGAAGATCTTTTTTATTGATTTCATACCTTAGCTTTCTTAATTTTCTCTGCATTGTATGGTCTTCGATTCTGTTTCTGTTAATGGGTCTGATTTCGATAGATAAATTTATGGTGCTGAGTATTTTCTTTCACTTGATATGAAAGAGTGGCTCGATTTCTACGCAGATAGTTGGCAAAAAGAATCTTCCGTTTCTGGGTTTGTTTGTTGAGATCTTGACGGGTGTCTGCAGATTGATAACAAGATATTGAGGCAAAAATGATGTCCAGATCGTATACCAACCTATTAGATTTGGCGTCTGGTAATTTCCCCATAGTGGGTAGAGAGAGGGAGCGGCGGAGGCTTTCTAGGGTAATGACGGTTCCAGGAAGTATAACTGAGCTTGATGATGATCAGACTCATAGCGTTGCATCGGATAATCCTTCTTCGCTTGCTTTAGATAGGATGATTATTGTGGCAAATCAGTTACCTTTGAAAGCAAAGCGTAGACAGGACAATAAAGCTTGGGTTTTTAGCTGGGATGAGGACTCTTTGCTTTCGCAACTCAAGGACGGTTTATCCGACGACATGGAAGTTTTATACGTTGGGTCATTGAGGGTTGATGTCGATCCAATTGAGCAGGACGATGTTGCCCAACTTCTGTTGGACAGATATAAATGTGTCCCTACGTTCTTACCGCCCAATATTTTGGAGAAATTCTATGATGGTTTCTGTAAGAAGCAATTATGGCCTCTTTTTCACTACATGTTGCCGTTTTCGGCTGACAACAGTCGCCGGTTTGATCGGTCTATGTGGGAAGCCTATGTGTCTGCAAATAAGTTCTTTTCGCAGAAAGTAATTGAGGTGCTGAATCCGGAGGATGATTTTGTGTGGATTCATGACTATCATTTGATGGTATTGCCCACCTTTCTGAGGCGACGCTTCAACCGCTTACGGATGGGGTTTTTTCTCCACAGCCCATGGCCCTCATCTGAGATTTATACGACGCTTCCTGTTAGAGAAGAGATTTTGAAGGCTCTTCTCAACTCTGACCTTATCGGTTTCCACACATTTGACTATGCCCGGCATTTTCTTTCTTGTTGCAGTCGGATGTTGGGTTTGGAGTACCAGTCGAAAAGGGGATATATAGGCTTGGAATATTATGGAAGGACAGTTGGGGTAAAGATAATGCCAGTTGGGATTCACTTGGGTCAGATTGAGTCAATGATGAAACTTGCTGATAAGGAGGGGAAGGTTGAGGAGCTCAGGAAGAAATTTGAAGGAAAAACTGTATTCCTCGGAGTTGACGACATGGATATTTTTAAGGGTGTTGATTTGAAACTTTTAGCAATGGAGCAGATGCTCAAGCAACACCCAAAATGGCAGGGAAGAGCTGTGCTAGTTCAGATTGTGAATCCTGCTAGAGGTAAAGGGATAGGGCTGGAAGAGATACAGGTAGAGATACTCAAAAGCTGCAGGAGGATCAATGAAGAATTTGGAAGTCCTGGGTATGAGCCCATAATTTTTATCGACAGGCCGGTATCCATAAGTGAGAGGATTGCTTATTACGGCATTGCCGAGTGTGTTGTTGTGACAGCTGTGAGAGACGGAATGAACTTGACTCCGTATGAGTACATAGTTTGTCGACAAGGCACGATTGCTACGGAATCAGGTTTGGACTTGAGTGGACCCAAGAAGAGCATGTTGGTTGTCTCGGAGTTCATTGGGTGTTCTCCTTCACTGAGTGGCGCAATTCGTGTCAATCCATGGAATGTTGAAGCTACTGCGGAGGCAATGAATGAGGCTATATCGATGGAAGAGGGAGAGAAGCAGTTGAGGCATGACAAACATTACCGCTATGTTAGCACCCATGACGTGGCTTATTGGTCAAGGAGCTTTATGCAAGATATGGAGAGAACTTGCGCGGAGCACTTTAGGCGAAGATGTTGGGGGATTGGTTTGGGATTTGGTTTCAGAGTTGTGGCGCTTGATCCTAATTTCAGAAAGCTGTCGATAGATACTATTGTGTCGGAATACAGTAGGGCGAAGAGTAGAGCCATACTTTTGGACTACGATGGGACTGTGATGCCGCAAAACTCCATTAACAAAACTCCAAGTGCAGCTGTGATCTCTATACTCAACAGACTATGTGGAGACCCTACAAATACAGTGTTCATTGTCAGTGGAAGAGGGAAGGATAGCTTAAGCAAGTGGTTATCTCCTTGTAGGAAGCTTGGAATTGCTGCTGAACATGGCTACTTCTTGAGGTTGCTTTCTTCCTCTCCCTTTCTGTTGGTTCTAAAGGATTCTTCGCTGGTTAAACGTAGCTTGTACTACATAATTTACGATACCAAGTTTTATTCATCAGAGAAATGTTTTTGGAAGTGAAGTGCATATGGAATAGCATTCGCGAAATCTATCTGACATGCTTAGTGTGCTTTGCACACATGGTATTCTTCGCTGTTCTTGATCCAGTCCAGTGTAGGAAATAGCATTTCTTGGACTTCGTCAAGGAACTGTCTTCTCTTTGTGTTGGCATGTTGGATCGTTATACCAGTAGTGTTTAAGCTATCTGTGCTTACGTGATATCAAAGTATTATCAAAAGAATCTCCTCATCTTGTTACTGAATCACTCGTTGACTATGGAGGTTTGTGTTCCATAATTTTAATAGAGTAGGATGGGTGGGGCATGGATGTAAAATTTCCAACATTGCTTACCTGAAACGACCTTGTAATGCCTTAGCCCTTACTCACAGCTATGAGACTATATTGGTGCTTTTTTTGTTCAATTAACAACTTTAGTGATATCTTTGCCTGGCCATGTATGCAAGTGTCTGTTTATTAATCTTAGCATCGTGTGGACTGTATTGATGCCTTTGGTATGTAATATATGTTGAACATTCTGCAGTCTCAATTTCTGTATGTGCAATTCCTCATTTTCCTTCAGAAAGTGTTAATGTTAATTGTGCAATATCTCAGGTGGCCACAAAATAAAGATTGGGAAATTCATGCTCAAAGTTCTGAATTTGGGTGGATGCAAATGGCGGAACCTGTAATGAGATTGTATACTGAGGCTACTGATGGTTCTTCTATTGAAACAAAGGAAAGTGCTTTAGTCTGGAAATACCGCGATGCAGACCCAGGCTTCGGATTTGCTCAGGCAAAGGAGATGTTGGATCATCTAGAGAGCGTTTTGGCGAATGAACCTGTAGCTGTGAAGAGTGGTCAGTTCATTGTGGAAGTCAAGCCCCAGGCATGTATCATAATATTCAGAATTAACACGTCAACTTTTATATTCTACCTTATTCTTATGGTTACAGTTGTGAGACTATGAAGACTGTCTAAACATGGAGAAGAAGGAAATGGAAGGCTCAGCGTTGCACAAATCCATCAACCTTTCAAGGATAAAATATTCCCATTTATTCTCTTAGATATCTTGAAATCTTATTTCATGTTATTCAAGTAAGAGCATCTACAATGGTTGACATACTATTTGACTAGTTATTGCATACATCAATGAACAGTTCTGAATTGCTACATCATCACAATGTTGTTCCGTGGTGTGGTCCCATTGCCCGCACGCGAGAGAGAGTAAAAAATTGCACCCCAAATAGCATACCATTGGAGCTCTAAAGTTTAAAATTAATGCTTGATTTAGCGATAGCAAGCCATTGGAGAAGCTCTAAGTAGAGGACCAGAGTTTTGGTGCATGCACTGAGCATATTTTAAGGAATGCCGTGCAATATTCAGAAAGTTTCTGGCAGACAAATTTGGAGACTTTTCCCGTGTTTGTTTTCTTGGTGGATGCTGGCATTGATTTCTTGGTTTATCTATCTGATCAGTGTTCACAGCGTCTTGCTTTCCTCAATTTTCGCTTTAAATGCAAGGTGTTACCATTTTTTTTGCCAATCATTTTTAACTGTTCACCAGCTGTAGTGCATTCCTGTAAGCTCTAAATTGTTTTTTTCCTCTTTTCCAGGGAGTAACCAAAGGGCTGGTGGCAGAAAAAATATTTACATCCATGGCTGAGAAAGGTAAGCGGGCAGATTTTGTGCTTTGTATTGGTGACGACAGATCCGATGAGGACATGTTTGAAATAATTGGTAATGCTGTGTCGAGGAATATCCTTTCATCCTACACTTCAATATTCGGATGTACAGTTGGACAGAAGCCAAGCAAAGCCAAATACTATTTGGATGATACAACTGAAGTGATAACCATGCTTGAATCTCTTGCTGAATTCGCTGATTCTCCAGCTACCTCTGAAGAAGACTCTGATGGGTCCCCGTGATATCCTCAAGTTTTTCTCTTGATTGAAGTTCTTTCTCCAGTGGACCAGTGGAATGTAAATTCCAGATTGGCAAATGGATATGCCTTGTATAGGTTGTCTGTTTTTGTCGTAGTTTTCTTGTCTTGTGTCGTTTCCCTTTTTTTGGTGGTTGCACTTTGTGGTCCTTTTGGTTCAACTTGTATTTTAGGTTGGAGAAAAGCTGTGAAAATGTTGGTTATCATCCCTCTGAACAAACCAGGAAGAGGAAAATAAATCCAGAAGGGAGAGGGAACCCTGTTCGGCTTACATCTGAAATGTGATGGTGCAAAGGAAATTGAAGTTTGCTGAGTGTTAATTGCAAGCAACATGTGGTATCCTGGACTGTGAAAATGAGAATGACAGAGAAGCCTTATGAATTGATTTTAAAGCTATGCTTTTTACTCGAATCCCTGTCCAGATCAGGATCAAAGGAAATTTTGATCTGTTGGAAGATTTCGAACACCTCTCTTAAAAAAGCTGTAGATGTTGCGGGAAAAATTGTGGAATTGGTTATCTCCAATATTTTGCAAGTTAGACATGAAAGTTGAGGGATCGTTTGTCTGGATTTATGTAAAAATTTGTACGGATTATTAGCCAAGTAGGTTCCTTACCAAAGGTTCTTCTCCCCTCGTGTTGAAGAAGTAGCTGTGGTACTTTATACGGAGGAGTGGCTGGAAATCAGAAGATTTGGCATTCTTATACCTGCATCTGATGAACAAGGTCTCTGACTGTTGGTTCAGCCAATGTCCGTCAATGCTCATCACATGAAGAGCTGGTATGGGCTTCCTTTCTATTCTTTCTAACAACTCTGTGTCTATAAAGATTTGTAGCAAAACAGCATATATTTTGTACTTTTTGTTCAATGGATGGTCGGTTTAGTATATCATTAACCATGTTGAGACTCTCGTCCTTTTTTTCAATTCAAACTTTTTCTTGTAAATAGTTCTCGTTGTGTAGTAATGAGCTATGCAACATTTAGTTTTGTAAATAAAATGCAACATTTGTTTCTCTAGTTACCTTTTCACTTCAAACTTTTAACAGTCAACTGGCTGGGATTTTCATTACCTGGTTTCTTATTAACAGAAGTGGGGGAATAATATTCTTGGTGCTTGTAAGTTAGATCAACGGCGAGGAATACTTGCAGAATGAAAGAACTTTATTAGTTAAGTTGATGTAGTCGGAACTGAGATATCGGCTGGCATTATATGTTGGTCCAGTGAAATTGATAAAACTTTGATCAAGTGGTTAAATTTAGTTGTTGCACATGTTTAACTAGAGAGTAGGTGTGTGGTTGGGAGGGAGCAAGTGTTCTGAAACTGGAAAGGATTGTTCATTGTGAAGTTTGAATCATAGTTGCTGGCCTGGAACTCTACTAAAACTTGGACAGCATTATTGGGTTACATTGGAACACCGCCGTGATGCTCCAACACATTCGTTCAATACATATTCATGTGGAACTTGGGCCTAAATGTGAGTTTACCGGGACTACACTAAGCGGTGTATGAACAGAACGAGACCCTTTGAAAGATGAGACTCAGAACAGAGATCCAATCTAGCACCACCGTTTTGAATAAAAAAAAAAGGAACATTTCAGGTATAGCAGAAGAAAGGTATCAATTAGTTGTTGACTTTTATAGAAGCCAGGGGGTGAAATAACTATTAAAACTGATTTGGTTTTTGTTTTTGTTTTGATGGAAGTAAACTAAATTCTTTTTCAAACGAACCGAAGTTTCTAACACTAATCTTAATCTATGTTAATTTTATATTAGATTTTTGTGTGTTTTTGTTTTAGAGTTCTGTAAAGGAAATTTTTTTTTTAAATATTTTTATACTTCTGTATTTTTATTGTTAAAACTATAATTTTTTTCTTTTTCAAAGTTAGGTTTAGTGAATTTTGAATATTGGAAAAAAAAATTTGGACATTAGTTTTAAGTTATTCATGCTATTTATGTTATTAAATTTTGTTGAGTTTTTTATATGTTGTTTTCGTATAATTAAGTCCATGGGTTGGGTTAATTTTTTTTTTAAACAGATATTTTTTTTCATTCACACCCCAAAATTGAGTAAACTGAGTAAATCAAATTAAATTGAATAAACCAAACCTGACTCAACCTGAATAAACAATTTTGCTAGTAAAACTATCAAAAAAATCAAATCAATACTTATTTATGTCAAACTACGAAACAAACCAAGAATATGATTATTCTCCTTCTATTTAATACTTAAAACAAGTTATTTATTTCTCATCCTTAGTTATTATTCTATATCCCCTAAAAGGCTCAAACTCATCCCCTCAAAAACGAATAGTTAGTGTTTATCAGATAATTCTTTTATCCTTCGATTTAATATTTCTTTTATCTTTATTTAATTCTATTTACTTTATCAGTTTTGCATCAATTATGTACTTTATTATTAGTTTATCCATCTTCAGAAGAAGAAAACTAAAAAATTACGACCAAGTAAAAAAATTCAAGAAAGAAAAAATAATTAAAAAAAGACAATTTGTAGATTATTTTTGTATTTTCTTAATTTTTTTTAAAAAAATTTAACTTTTAGGATTCCTCTCATTGAGAAAAATTAATAATTTAGAAAATTAAATACAAAATCAACAAAAGTAATTTTTGAAAAATGATACGAATTTAAAACATTTGGTGGCCTTACATGTGGGTGTTTACTAATCTCCCTTCAAAACAGGAACCAGACTACTTACTACCTTTTTGCTACACACACACCCTTTTAACACACTTTTTTTACACAACACCCAAAACGACGTCGTTTTGGGTGTGGACCAAATTAAAAAAAAAAAAAAACAGAAAACCCAGAATTTCAAACCCCACCCCCACCGTCCCACCTCCGCCTCCACAATCGACGGCCACTGCCATCATCTCTGTTCGCCGATGACCACCACCATCGTCGTTCGCCAACAAGCTTCGAAGACGGGTCTGGAATTCCACGCGAGGCCGCGAACGGATCTCTGGTCTCTCTCTCTCTCTCTGATCTCTGGTCTCTCTCTCTCTCTCTCTGATCTGATCTCTGGTCTCTCTCTCTCTCTGATCCCTGGTCTCTGGTCTCTGATCTTGGTAACCCTACATCTCCAAGTAAGTTATTTTTTGGTGTATATTACTGGGTCAAAATTCCAGTGATTTTGAGGATTAATCACTTGTATATTCATGTATTGCTCTTTTAATGTCCAGATTACTGTCTCACGCTCGAAGGAGATCCTTGCTATTATTGTTGGAGAGCCTTGTCCGAACTCAACGATCTGTAATTGGAGATCTAGGGTTCCAATTTCAGGAACCCTAATTCGAATTTGAACAAATCCTGGGTTTTGGGTGGTCTCTCTCTCTCGTCTTCGAAGCTTGTCGGCGAACGACGATGGTGGTGGTCGTCGGCGAACGGAGATGATGGCAGTGGCCGTCGGTTGTGGAGGTGGAGGTGGGACGGTGGGGTGGGACGGTGGGGGTGGGGCGGTGGGACGATGGGGATGGTTGTGCGGGGGAAGGAAGAACAAAGCTGGGTTTTCTGTTTTTTTTTTTTTTTTAATTTGGTCCACACCCAAAACGACGTCGTTTTGGGTGTTGTGTTAAAAGGGTGTGTGTGTAGCATTTTTGGGAATAGCAACGGACAGATCAGATGTACTCTCTGAGTCCCGGTTTATTTACCCACTTTCACTATTTTGGACCTCTTAAAAAATAATTTACATTTTTTAATTTATAACTCTTTTTATATTCAATATTGATCTTGTTTGGTAGATGTCGATTAGTTCTATTAGACAATATTTTTATAATCATCTAAAATATTTATTAATCATTCAATGTAGATAATTCTTCAAATGACATGTATGTCGAAATTGAATAAACAAATCAAAACGGAGAGAGTAGATGTTATTGTCCCTGTTTTCGATCTCCGAACCTATAATCAATCCTTATCCCCGTCCTGATTTCCGAACGAGAATTATTTTTACCCTCCACCCCTGCTCCCAACGGAGAATATAAATCTTCAAATGGAGAATGAAAATCCAAAAATTTTAAAAGAAACTTATATTTTCGTTAATGTTTAGAAAAAAAAAAAAGCCTAATAATATCTACCTGCATTTGGATTTTTTGGAATGATATTCCTTATTGTTTAACAAATTTCATCGTTCTTTACTGTAAAATTTAAACGAAATTTCTGTTACCAAAATAAAAAAGTTGCTTTTCATACAAATCGAAACTTATAACTTGATTATAGACGAGAGAAAACTCAGTCAGAAGAAAAAATATCAAACGGAAAAGTATTCAAATTTAGCAAATAGTGTATTTCATTTATCAAAAAGTTGATGCGTTACTGAAATTAAAAGTTGACAAAAGGTAAAAACTAAAGTCTTAATCGAATTATACATGCTTACAAGTACACGGGGGAATGGGATGGGGCAAGGAGTAGAGCGGAAACAGGGAACGAGGCGGGGATCAGAGACGAGACATATATCTGAATCTTATCCTTTGCTCAACTTTTTTTCAAACTAATTTCCGAATCCTATTTGATCCCCGAAAAATCTCCGAAGTCCCGCCCGAAAGGGGAGAGAAATGGGCAGAGGTGGACGGGACGGGTGAAATTACCATCCCTACCTAGCAAAGGTTAGAATCACTCCACAACTTCAACACACACAATATTCTCTCCTTGCTTTTAGCCTCTCACCCTCCTCCTTTTCTTTTTCCATTTTTCTTTTTCTTTGCCGGAATTATTACTTGCAATCTATGTACTTTGATTTATTCTAACATAAACTCAATCTATAAGATCCAGTAGAATAAGTGAAATAGATAAAAATAAATCATGATTATCCAACTCCCGGTCGGAGCTGCCTTGGTAGGGTAACAGCCGAATACAAGGCATAGAATCAGAGGAATGCGCGGGTAAAAAATAAAGAGAATGGAAAGTCGGGTTCTTAGCCTTGGTATTCTTAGCATTCGGCTTCTTAGCCTTGGTAGGGTGCTGAGTAGGTTGCTTTTGTTGGGCGCATCACTGGTGCCTCAAGAGGCTTAGCGATTTTCCTCTCTTCATGCATTTTAGCAATTTCTGACTGCAGACTTGCAAGATTCATAAATAGAAATGAGAATTGATACCAGAAACAGGAATAACCAATTGACCTTCCGCTACCAGTAGTCACCACAAGAACATGTCCCATTTTTGAAATGGTGAAACCTACTGGCATCTCGGACAACAATTTCCCGGTTTTTAATCTCCGATATGTACTTGATTGCTACATGGCAGTCACCACAAACGCGCAAATTCTTCATCACCCGTATAGGAAAACCCTCCGGGGTGTTCATTAGAGCAAAAGCAATTGCCAACTTTTCACTGTGGTGTGCCAAGTTGTATTCCTTCTCTTCGGCATCCATGTCGTGCAAAACAGAGGCAGTATCAGGCACATAACCCCTCAGCTTCATTTCCCAAGTCAAATCTTTCAGGTACAAATCAATCTCCATTTTCTGCGGATGGGATTCATCACCCATACAAAATTGGTGAACTTGGTTCTTCACCTCAAACCAGCTTATACCTGGCTCCTTCTTCACCCTCCTCCCTCTCATTGCTTTCCTCACTTCCGAAACCTCCTTCCATCTTTTAGCCGAGGCCTGACTATTAGACAAAAGCACATACGAAGCTGAATCATTCGGATCAAGCCTAAGAACTTCTTCAGCTATTCTTTCTGCCTTATTGGCGTTTTTATGGATTTTACAAGCTGATAGTAAAGTCTTCCATATGATAGTATCTGACTTCACAGGCATGGTTCTTATAAGAGATTCTGCTTCGTCCAAACGTCCGGAACGCCCAAGGAGATCAACCACACATGTATAATGTTCTAGTCGAGGCTCCAGTTTGTATTTATCTACCATCAAATCAAAGATCTCAATTCCTTCATCTTTCAGTCCACAGTGACTACAAGCATAAAGCAAGCTCAAGAAAGTGACATCATTCGCTTCCAACCCTTCTTGTTCCATCATATTGAACAACTTGATAGCTTCCTTTCCTTTCCCATGAAACCCATAAGCAGCAATCATTGAGCTCCACACGACAACATCAGCTTCTTCCCCTTCGAAGAAAGCTTTTATGGATTCATCCAAACAGCCACCTTTAGAGTACATGCTAATTAGTGAACTAATTACAGCCATAACCGTGCTATAGCCAGTTTTAATAGCCTCTGCATGAATCTGTTGGCCTTGCCCAAGTGTTGCTAACTCCGAACACGAACTGATCACACTCACAAACGTAATCTTGTCAGGCCTAAAACCTGCCATTTTCATCATAGTATACTGGTCCAAGGCTCCCTCAGAAAACCCATTTTGAGTTCTTCCAGCAATAAGAGTGTTGCAAGCGACCACAGTCGTTATTGGCATTGCCTTGATCACTTTCTCTCCTTCTCCCAAACTTCCAGACTTCATGTACATGTGAGCCAAAGAATTCCCAACAACCGAATTCAACTCCAACCCAGATCTCACTGCGTACCCATGAACCTGCCTACCTGAATTCAGATCTTTCAAACCAGCACAACCTCTAAACACACTCCCCAGAGTGAAAGTATCCGGCATAAACCCTAAACTACGCATTTGCCAAAACAAACCCAACCCCTCTTTGTTAAACTTGAACTGGGTCATGCCTGTAACCATCGCATTCCACGTGGCGACGTTTCGCTCCGGCATTTGATCAAACACCTGGCGCGCACTCTCCAAATCACCATTTTGTATAAACCCACCTATCAAAATGTTGCAGGACATGATGTTCCTCCTCGGCATTACACCAAACAGGCTAACGGCAAATCTTAGCTCTCCGATTTTGGCATAAACATTGAGAAGATGGTTGGTGACAGACTTGTCCGTGAAACAACCAGATGTGATGATGAGAGAATGAAGCTGTTTGGCGAGAGAAAGTGATTGGGTCTGAATGCATGCTTTGAGGAGGAGAGAGAAGAGAGGTGGGTCTGACCATATCTGTGATCGGAAGGCTTCGAATGCCTCTTTGATGCGGCCTTTGGAGCAGAGGTTTGTGAGTTCGGTGGGTGTTTCAGAGGTGTTTGTGGCGAGAAAGCGAGGGGTAGGAGTGTGGAGTGAAATGGAGAGGAGAGGCCTGAAAAAAGACTTGCCCATACATTTGGGTTGGGTCGAAGGGTTAACCCTAGTATACGGTCTGCTAGTAGTTGCAGTAATTTTTAGTTTTTTTTAAAAAAAAATTCGTAAAGTCTATTTTACCCCTTCAATTGGGATTGGTCTAAATACACTCACATCTTTAAAATTCCGATCAACGAAGAACATCAATTAAAACAGATCATAATCTCCACAATTCATAAGTACCCATTGATATAGAAATCTCCAAATTCCCTGTCACATTTTGCTTCTCAAAGTGCAATTTCTGAGAAAAAAAATACAACATGATGTAAGGGATCAAAGGATGTTGTCGGACACCGCAAGTACAAATTTTGTTCATTATGCGTTCAAAAATTCTAGTTGTTGTGATGTTCTTGAGACCCATGAAGTAATTTCGACCCCAATAAGCAATTCACATATGGTCAATTTGTTCCTAACTATAAGTGGGTGATTTTCTCAATCAATAAAAATTTAATATACCTCAATAATTAATAGGAATAATATTTTCTCTCTTTCTCTTGAAACTTGTAATATGTAAGTCAAATAACCTTAAGAAATAGAACAAATTTCATACTTAATTAGATACGAAGAACAAACCTTAGTTCATGCATTTCTACGAAATAACACCACATACCTATTGTAATCAAGCAACCCAAAGTTAGTAGTGGTTTTCCTTACCTTAACTCCTTTAAACTAACCAATGGAATGACCACAGATTGACGGATCTAGCCAGGACAAAACACCTTCCTTCAAGAATTTTCCAAGAACACTAAGAACTCACTTTCTCTTTCTAAAATTCTTAACCTTTTTTGCTTCTGATACAGAATTGTAAATGAAATTTGTCTGATTACCCTTAGTTTAAATAAAGATTTACCCCATAAATCTATAATCAAATCATATAATTTCAGATTTTAATTCATGAACATTTTTCCCTATTAATGGCCTTCAATAGCATTTTGCCCGTTCAGGAATTCAAACAAGTTGTTCGAGCAATCTACAAAAATAAAGCTCGCTCAAACGGCCTACAGCTCGCTCGAGCGATCAACTAATATTCAAATACAGAATTTAAGAAGAACAACATTAAATTTATTAACAAAAAATTAATTAAAATCCTGAGTTATTACACCTTTTGTCCGAACAGCTATGTCATTGCGAGTTATTAACACCCATAGAGCTCGGCTTAGAGACGCATAATCTCTCTTTTGTGCCAAGAGACCAACGCATTTTTTTATTTCGATTAAGAGACCAATATCTCTGATTTCATTTTCTCTATTTCTCAAGAAAAATAAACATTAATAGGCAAGTCACTTTATCTCTGATAACCAAACAATTTCTTTCTCTTTCTTTTCTTCAGCACCATTCAAGATTTTATTGGTTATTAGACAAAAAAAAAAAAAATTACTTGAGATTATTTTACTTCACCTTCCCTCAAAGTTGTCAATCTCGTACCGGCGGGTGTACCGGTTTTGTTACTGGTACCGTACGTACCGGTACCGGTGTGTACCAGTACCGGTGTGTACCGGCGTACCGTTTCGGATTTATCGCTAAAATTAATTTTTTAATATATTTTTTAACAAAAAATTATACTAAACATAAAAATAAAGCATTACAATTTAAAAATAAATCACAAAACATAAAAAAAAAAAGATAATTTTAGCCTAAAATTATGTCTAATTATCCAAAAACACATATTAATTGATTTTTTTAATTTTTTTAAATATAGACCGGTACGGTACGGTACCGGCCGGTATTGCTCGGAATAGGCCGGAACAATCCGGAACAGCCCGGAACAGCCCGGACCAGGCCGGAACACTTGTCGAAACGGTACTCCGGTGGTCCGGTACTATTATGAGGGCAGTACGAGACGTATCGGCCGGTACAGGACGGGATTGACAACTTTGCTTTCCCCCATTACATTACGAGTTCAGAATTATTAAAAAAAAAGGTACAATGTAGCAACAACTTACTATTTTCTTCCAACTTTTAAATGCCCCTTAAACAACTGAGTTAGAGCATTTTCAATTCTCACTAAAAGAAATTATTTAAATTCAATAAAATATTTGAACAAAATCTTCATTTAACGGCATAGTTATAAATATGAAAGAGAGAGAGCCTTCAAAAAATTTAATAAAAAATTGACTTTCTCAATTTAAATAAATAATTTAAATATGGGCTTAAGTCAACGACTAGAGTAAATTTAGATAGTTTTTACTCAAATTTTTATGACTAACAAAAGAAAAAAAAAAAAAAGAGTAAAGGCTGAAAATGCTCTAATACAAGTACCAGAGCCTTGAGTTTTTCCATCCTTTTTCCTAGATAAATTTTTCTTAGCAAAAAACTGAATGGATAGGTAGGAGCTGAGGAAAAAGTGACTCTTGACTATAGATCAAAATAAAAGTCAGACATAACTGATTCGACCATCCGAGTATAATGAGGTCCAAAATGGAAAATCAGTATCCAATAATCTCAATTATGGTATCTATTCCTACTTATAAACCAATATTACACATTTATCATTGACACAAATGAAGATGCTACTGCATTTGCACTATTTAACCTTTGCTATTTATACAGCCACTGGAGACGGGACGGAAGGCAAGACCCTGTTTTCAACTGGGATTTCAACAAACTCTGCGAGAATTGCCCTGAATTCATCACCGGTCATTGTTTCCTTCTCCAATAGGACTTCCACAATCTTGTCAATAGCCTCGCGGTTGTTCTTTATGTGCCTCAAGGCAATCTCGTATGCTGTATCTGAAAGTCTCTTCACAGCAGAATCAATGTCCTCTGCCAGTTTTTCTGACATTGAATTTCTTGCCATCATTCTCATGATCACATCACTCTGAGCTGAAGAATCCATAAGTGACCATGGACCGATATCAGACATTCCAAATGTGACCACCATCTGCAGATATATCAGTTGAAACCCGTAAAATTTCTAGAATTTGATAAGTGGAATCATCAAGGAGAACAAATGTTTCTTAACAGAAGAATCGTGGACACAACATGGACACAGACATGGAACATTATATCTCGAATTAGTATCCGGCTTTATAGGTAAAAATCACTGTATACAAACACAAACATCATATCTACCAAATTAGGGATGCAAAACATGAACAATTCTGAAATTATATACAAACTGGGACAGGTTTAGGGACTTTATTCTCAAGTCCTTTGATGAGGATTGTTTCCCGGGGTTCATTGCTGTTCATTCTGAAATTACAAAGCCTACTACATGGATTTACCTGTCTGGCCAAACTAGTGATCTGTTGCAAATCACCAGCTGCACCTGTAGTCACCTCAGGCTCACCAAATATCACTTCCTCAGCAGCTCTGCCGCCAAGTCCACCAACAATTCTTGCAAATAGCTGTTGCTTCGAGATCAAGGTGGGGTCATCTGCAGGAATAAACCATGTAAGACCCCGAGCCTGACCACGTGGAACAAGGGTGACTTTTTGGACAGCATCATGCCCTGGGGTAAGAGTACTGCATCAAAAAGAAACCAATTACTCAGTGAGAGTACCAGATTAACTATTTTCCTACTTGCTGGCGATTTGCGAGGCCAAAATGTATTAACTTTTCACACAGACAGTTTTCACACTTGCATAATAGGGAAGCCATGTGCTGCAAGCCAAGCATGTTCTTCCTTTTTAACACAAGTAAAGTATCAAACTAGCAGCAATTACTGAAAAAGGTCAAAATCTTTAATTTCTAAATCTGGGTGCACCAGATAATGTCATTTGGAGATTAACAGTAAGTTGAACAGACTCCTTTCTCCCTACCAAGAACACTAGGTGAAGAGATGGACAACCAAATGTAACTGTGTGATCTGTGTGTATCATGAGTCACATTCCTATACAATTCCCCAGATCGTGTCTGATAAGCAATTTGTCAGGCCACTCACTTGGGTTGCCTTGTCAAATTGCTTATCCCCTGACATCAAGGCACAAAGCAAACATTGATAAGGCATGCTGATACATCAATAAGCACATAAAATGCTGTCCAAGACTCCAAGCAAATGCACTTAGTTCCACTTCATAGTCATTGTGTTTGTATTTCACAAACTCAGCCAATGAAGGCCAAACCTAGCAAAGCAGTAAAAAACTGCAGGGATGACCTATGGAAGGGATGGTGTTCAAATAATTACTCCCATCAAACAATGGACCACTCAAAATCGAACTACCCTCTTTTGCAACTTAAACACTGTAAGGACATACAGAATAAAAAAAATGGAAGATCACCAACTCCGAAAAAAGGAAGAAATCAAAATTATTCACAATATTGCGCGAGAATTTTGACACTTACCCACAAACTGCATGTCCAACCTCATGGTATGCAACCAAGCTTTTGCTCTTACCATCTGTCATAACCGTTCCTTCCATTCCAGCCACAATCCTATCAATTGAATCATCAATCTCTTTAGATGAAATTGCAGTTCTGCCACGTCGACCAGCCAATATAGCAGCCTCATTCAAGAGGTTTGCAAGATCAGCTCCACTGAAACCGGGAGTTCTCATGGCCACCACATCAAGCGACACATCAGCATCAAACTTCTTATTGCTGCCATGAACCTTTAAGATCTCCGTTCTTCCCCTTATATCCGGAACATCCACAGAAACCTGCAACAAATACTCAAACTAAGCATTCCCAGGATACGAAGTAGCAAAATCTGTGATAGCCTGATAGGTCATGTTTTCTCACCTGTCTATCGAATCTTCCAGGTCTCAATAAGGCAGAGTCAAGAATATCTGCGCGGTTAGTTGCTGCAATTACAATAATACCTGTGTTTCCTTCAAATCCATCCATTTCTGTCAAAAGCTGGTTAAGGGTCTGTTCCCTTTCATCATTACCCCCTCCAATTCCAGTTCCTCTCTGCCGCCCAACAGCATCGATTTCATCAACAAATACAATGCAAGGAGCATTCTCCTTAGCCTTTTTGAAGAGATCGCGGACTCTAGAGGCACCGACACCCACAAACATCTCTACGAACTCTGAACCTGATATGGAGAAAAAGGGTACTCCCGCTTCACCAGCAATTGCCTTTGCCAGAAGGGTCTTCCCGGTCCCAGGAGGGCCAACAAGAAGCACTCCTTTAGGGATACGGGCCCCAACCGCAGTGAACCTCTCAGGCTTCTTCAAAAACTCCACCACTTCCATGAAATCTTGCTTTGCTTCGTCTACGCCGGCAACATCGTCAAACGTAACGCCAGTATTAGGTTCCATTTGAAACTTGGCCTTGGATTGACCAAAGGCAAGAGGAAACCCAGGTCCCCCAGGACCTCCCATTCCTCCTCCAGAGCGTCTAGAGAGAAGGAACAGACCCCCAATTAAGATCAATGGGAAGGCCAGATTTCCAATCAAGTTGAACAATAGAGAACCTGAGTCCTCTTGAGCATTGTGCGCAGCAAAATCAATGTTCTTTTCCCTGAACTTTTGAAGGAGCTCCTGGCTTAGTCCAGGGAGTTGGACCCGGACTCTTTGCACCCGATTTCCCAATTCAGGAGAAAGAGCTTCAACAATAGCAATTGTACCATTCTCATATAGATCTACTCTTTTCACCCTGTCCTTGTCTAAGTACTCCAAGAAGCGAGAATAAGACATCCTGGAGGAAGAAACCCCTTGGTCATCCGCATAGGCATTCCCACCACCTAGCAATGCAGGCAAACTTAGTCCTGCATTTCCAAGTAACAACTTCAAAAAGCCTCTTCTTTTTTCATGCTGCCTTTGGTCAAGAGATGCGGTCACAATAACTGTTTTTGATGCTTTGCCGAAGGGTGGGATGCCAGAGGACGGAAAAAGGCGCCTTCCATAGATTTCTTTCCCCAGAAGCGGTTTTGTAATGTGGGTAGATAAACCACTTCCCACTAGGCACGAGGATGATGATGCCATCTACAATTATCACCAGGAATAAGGTGCCAGATTAAAACTATGCATATAGGCACGTATAGTAGTTTGTTACCTAATTTTCTAACAGAAGATATCACTATCCACAACAAATTTCCATACTATAAGATTGTGAAGGATAATAAAGAATGAGCCGAAATCACTTGCGAGATGCAAAGTTTAAAGAACTAAAAATGATGAATGCACCAACTATAATAATACATGACCATGTCTTCGGAGTTATTATTCTCCATTGGCTCTGTGTTTCTTCTGGTGTTGCTATCGTATGACTTTATTCTAGATTAATGCATCAAATGAAAATTTGGTCAACTAGCATTACGGGATTAAAGGGAGCCAACTTAAAAATTGTTACTCCCAAATAACGATAACTCTAATTTGAAAATCAAATTAGATGTCAATACATTCAAACTAGATCGAGTTATAAGACCTTCAGCGAAGTTATTGCAAGGAAGCAAGATCCCTAGGTAATTCAACTATTCAACACTAATTATATGAAGGAACTGAAGAGATTTGAAATCAGCAAGTATATGCCTTATCCCACAATTGATTTCTGAATCATGAAAACAAGAGATTTTTATCCTAGAGAATCTAATTGCATCTTCTAGGCATAGCAAACCAAACCCACAGATCAAATGAGCAATTCTCTAATGATGTTCTGCCACTGTTACTGAAGTGCAGAAGTGTAGGAACAGAAAAAGTACACTTCCTAAAGAAGGAAAAGCTTGTGTTTTGAAGCTTCCTACAGAGACACTCTCAAAATGGACTCTTCAAACTGAAAGCTTATTGAAAGCCAAAAATAACAAAAGGAATAAAACAAACTCAAGGCTCAGTTTGGATAGCAGTGGATTTCAAATGAAGGAATTTTACTTTGATTACCCAATTAGAATAGTTAAAATCACAATTTGATAGGTTTACGCATTGTCATATTGATTTCGGCATTGAGTTTGGGAGATTTCTCTTGAAATGACTGTTTCAAAGAAAGTTGAAATACATGTTAAGGATTACCACTATACAAGGACCAGTAGATATCTTCTAAGTTCTACCTTACAGTCCATCTTCCATTATAGTTTCACAAGCTACGTATAATTAAAGCTCTATGGTATTGGTGAAAACAGTGAACTCAAACACTACATCCCTTCAGGAGAAATCTACATATATCCAATGGAGCATACGAGTTACAAGAGAAAGCATTAGATTCTTTAGTTCTACCTTGCTACGATTATTCTTTTTGGAAGGAAATTATTACCAATTTCAACTAAATGCACCAATACATGTTTGTACAAATTCAACGCACCCAGATCCAGACCCATTAACTATAGAGGTTTCAACAACATTTAGCATTAAAAAATTGATGCCAAAAGCTCCTGTTAGCTTTAGAAACTTCACAGTAACACGCACAAAACAAATGAAACTAGCTACTCTGCAGGAGCCGATACAAGACCAAAAATATCCATCAAAACCTTTTTAAAACAAAAATTCAGCAAACACCCAATCTCAAGAAAGGTATGATAATCACAAACAACAAAGAAAAGGAAAATAGAAATCAATCAACAACAGGTAACTTGCCAAACCCATAAAATTGAGTCAAGTAATAAACTTCTAAAGCATAATACAACAAAAGTTAGATGGGCTGCCACAGATTTGAAGTAAAGTGTGAAGGAGAAGAAGAAGTACCTTGAATCAGATTGAGTTCCGAACTGTGGCGGATAAGGGTATTATAAAATGGTGGGGCGTGGTACAGGGGATGCCGCGGGTGAAGGAGAGAGAAAGGGGTGGTCACGTAATTTACAGGCAGTGGGTGTGGTTTACAAATGCAAACGTGTCTATCTCCTGAGGGGTTATTGGTCTTCCTTTTCCTTCACTCGTTTGATTTCTTTCCAAATTCTTTTGGCCTTTGCCCCAAGATTTCATACGAACCAAGTATAGGGTCGTGGTGCCGTATAACGATTTAAGTTATTTATTTTATCAATTAAATTGTGTAAATTATTTATGCAAAAAATCAGTCAGTTCGAATATCGACCTTGATTTGAATAATTTATATTTGTTTCTAAAAAATGAAAAACAAAGCTTAACTATTTGAACGGATAATTGAACTTTGTTTAATATTTTCTAATATTATAGACCAACATATTAAACACTTCTATAAATTTTATAACATCGTGAAACAACATGGTTTAGTTATTAGTGTCAGGAAAATAAAATTATTTCAAACTCAATTTCATTTTCTTAGACATAAAATTCATAAGGGTTGACAAATCAGTAGAATTTGCAAAAAAAATTCTGATGAAATTAAAGATAAAACATAGTTACAAAAATTTCTTGGAAGCTTAAATTACATAGCTAAAGTTTACAAGATTTAACAAAAGATGCAAAGATTCTATACACTAGATTATAAACATCTACTCCAGTTTGGTCTAAAGCACATACTTGAGTTGTACAAAAATAAAATTACATTCCAAAACAACTCTCATGTTTATGTCTTTCAATCCCCACTTCTTTCAAAATTGTAGAAACAGGTGCTCTGACATTGGATGTGGTGGTTGATCGGCTCACAATTGTGTATATCGTTGCGGTACTGAGCTCAGTCATATTTAAATTCCAACTCCTTCTCTTATTTAGTGGAATTGTATAGCAGAGAAGTTACCGGTATCGATCCACGAGTAATAGCAGTTATGGCTTAGGCGAGTCTGCTTGCACGGTTCTGGCGTTTAGAACGTCAATCCCTGCTTATTCAGATTTGTAAGTGTGACTAAAAGAGAAAATACTAGCAAGGAAAGTTGTTCAATGACGGGAGGCATGATTTTATAAATTTCTTCATCCACAACCTAGGCATTAGATATCTTCTTTGCATCACTCAACCAAAAACAAAGTTTTACGTTCTTGGCCGGAGAACATTTCTATGAAAACCATTTGAATTTCATGATGTGTTGTACAATGAGATTGTTCATCTAAAAATAAAAGACATTGATCTAAGTATTGGATATACAAAAAGCACTTTGTGAACATCCAATCAAAGATTTAACACTTCATTTAGCTTCAAAAGGAAGAACAACATTCATTCTCCAACAAGGTTTGAAAACCCTAACCAAAGATACCTTGTTTGCCTGGGTCATAGGATAAAGATCATCTCAAGACCGAGCCTATAAACTCAGCCTAACATAGTAGAATGGAAACACAAGCTAGGAAGAAAGAACATAAACATCTTAAATATGAACATACCTTGTATTAAAATGAAAGTAAAATGGAATCTACAACTTCTTCAAAGAAATTTGATTACAAAATAAAGAACACACCAAAAACTTGCAAAAGAAGTAGTTAACTTTTGTCTTGAATAATATCTCTCTAACTTAGCTCTTAACTATCTCTAGAACTTCCATATCTAATGTAATAATAATACTTAGTTACAAAAAAGTTTGACTTTTGCCTACATAATCCCCCCTCCAAAGGTCCAAGTGAGATGACATAAAGTCCCATAATTTGTGACCTGAGTTGTTTTCCAAGTGGACCTTGCCCGAGGCTCAAGACATATCTCAAAACATCTTCAATTAGTCAACAAAAAGGGTTGTTGAAATCGTGAGTCAATCGGCCAACCAACCTCATGGCCAGCCCAATAGTGCTTAGAGGGGCAAGAGCCCTACGCTTGGAAAATTTTCAAGTTCAATTCATACAAGCAATTACGACATGTTGCAAGGGAATGTTGGAAACCAAATACATTCGTTCATGCCCATCAAAGCAAAAAATGAAAGTGGATAAAAAAATTTAAAGACGGGTAGTACAACAAAAAAGAAAGAGTACTACCGACTCCCACAAATCATTGGTACGACCACCAATTGGATCAAAGTTCATGTACCAACCATCATTACTTCAGCAAATTCAAGTTTAAAGTTTCAAACAAACCAAACCGAACTAGTTATTACAACTCCTGAGCTCTTACACTTGAGCCGGCGGTGGATCCCAATTTTTCTCAGTGGGTCAATCAAAGCTTCATTGTCGATGCATTCAAAGTAGACAAAGAGGCTTTGGCAGTGGTTGCATTGGACGGACCGAGGGCTTTGGTTGGGACTCGATAAGGAGGCATGTCTGTATAGAGGCTCAATTCAGTTAGCACTTGGGCTTTCGTTATAGCTCGGAGCCAACTAGCTTTGAAGGCAGTTTCTTCTAGCCCGACAACTTGGGCATTGATCCCCACCATTTGCTGTTTATATCAGCTTCGCAATTGGCTCTCCATCATCATTGCCGTTGGAGTCTTCCTCATCAAAGCTCAACAATTTTCTCTCTTGACTAGGCTAATACCTTCTCGTCTGAGCCTTGGCTTCTGTAGCAATCAACTATGATGATGCTCAGTCCTTTTTCATCTCTTCGTGGACCCTCTGCTTGTCCTTTAGCTTTTACTTGTACAACTTCAATTGGGCCACGTGTTTCATAATGCCAGACTTGACTCTGGTCATGTGTTGACAGGTCTGCATGAAGAGCAGGTGTTCGGAAAATAAAACCAAAATTGTACTTATGAACAACACTTACACCATCATGCCTTGATGCCGAGCCAAACCATTGTTGTGAAATTCACCTCTAGGTCCTTTGGGATTTTCTCAACGTCCTTCGGTAAAAGCAATTCGTCAGCGAGGGCAACTACGATGAGTCAACTATCATCAATCGAGTCCTTGACTATCATATCCTTCCCTCCAACTTGGAGAGTCAGCACATACTTGGGCGAGGATGTTGAGGGACTAGGAGCCAAACATTCAGTACCTAGAGCGGTTTTGTTCCTTGAAGGAGGAAAAGGTTCTTGGCTCTTTTTGATCCTTAGATCCTAACTCATCTTAGTTTGTTGTTTTGTTTTTCAAATTGCTTCTTCTATCTGTTTTTCCCATGGGCTCTTGGATTGAGGTTCGGTTGGGCTGGTGGTCGGTCTAGTGCCGACTGCACCACTAGTAAGGGCCAGTACATCAACATTCTTCGTCTTCCCCAACATCCTAAGCTGTTGGCGTAGACTATCAATGGATAAGCCGATGTCAGATAGGTCGTCGTCGTCGGATGAGTCATTTCTTGACACAACGATGACGATATCAAAAGTAGCTCTGTCTAGGGGTTCTCTATTGATGTCGAGGGGAGCACTAATAGAAGATCAGACTGTCAGGCTAGTAGGAGTTGGTTCTCGGGCATTTGAAGTTTCTTCCGGATCGTTGGAGGCCCGCTCTTGGCCGCTCATGCTCGCACTATTGTTGGATTGGGCTCAAGCCTTGAGTACAGACTACTAGGATGGTACATATCGCAATAGTCGAGTGCACTGCCTTCCCTTATTCGAGACTTGATTAGCCCTTTTCTTCAATTTGTCAATGACTCGGGCACATGCAACATATGAGAACAATTAGAAGCTGAACATGAAAAAAGGTGCAAAAGAAAATTTGAAACTACTTAGGCTCCAAATGGCCCTCGGCACCAGAAAGTCTCTCTCATCCCCTACCCCAAATTCAAAGTCTCCCCTAACAGTCACAAACTCATTTGCACACTTGTCAGTGTCCAGGAGTCTAGTGATTAACTTCCTGATGTCAAGCCCTATGGAAAGGCACATCCTCTTCGACACCCGGGTTATATTCACAAAGTACAGACCGAACAAGTCTTCAATCTCGAATTGGATGCTGAACTTCTCTCTTAGATCGGCAACTCCCATGATGGTTCAGTAGAAGTTGATTGACACTTAGGATGTGGTGAGGCTCAGAGTGGACAAAACTTGCCTGAGGAAATGGTGAAGTGGGAACTGAACCCCTCCTTCTATGATGACCATGAATAGCATAATGATCTGCCACTCATCGGCCTGCGGGTGCATGCTCAGTCTAATTAGGTCAATGTGGATGTTATTGGGGATGTTGTACGCCTCTTTAAACATGGCATGGGTTTCGTTGTCAATAAAAAAAAAAACTTGATGTAGTTGATCTCTTCAGCATCTAACCCTTCTAAGGGAAAACTGGCTTCGAACCATTCGAGGCTCATTTAAGTATCGAATCCTACAACTTGTGCGGATTCAACCTCTTGCTCAGACATCCTACCAAATAGTGCAGGGGTGTTGTGAGAAGACAAAAAGCTAAGTTACAAACTACTTGGTTGGACACTAGTAGAGTTCGTTCGGTCAACTTGAGGATCGACTAACTTATTCGAGCTGATGTAACAGCCCCAAACCGTTCAGTTTGAAGACAGGAAGGGTTTTGACCTTGAAACCCATAAAATTGCATAAAACTTGCAAAAAGGATTAGAAAAGAAGGAGATTACAAAATACAGAATGCACAAGTACTGATTTCATGTCTGGAATGATCAAAAGAAGTAAAGTTACAACACATCTGAGTTGGAAAGATTGAGTGTGATGGAGGACAGTGCTTCCCATAGAGAGATTGAGAGAGACCGTGATTTTCTCTCTCTAGGACCAATATATTTATACCTTTGCGCAATTTTTGAAAACATGCACACGAGAAAAGAAACAGTTTGACTTTTACCACTGGATGATTGGCGCATGGCACAATTAGGAGACGAGACGGTTAGTGTAACCTATCCCTTCAGTCAATTAGATGTTGCCACGTGGACCATAGCTGTTCGACGCTCAGTATGGATGTTCAGTCTCCAGCCAGCACTGGTTCAATTCCTCATATCAAACTGGTGCCTAACAGAGGAGGGACTATCGTAGTAGGCCAAACACGCACAACGTGGGCTTTTGGCTCAAATGTGTGTTCAACCCATCTTGGTGGGGGATGGCCTAGATCGAGCTATTTCAGATTAGTTGATGTCAGGTTGTAAGGTTCGATAAGCTCATCTGACATGCCTCAAGGCTTTCCAAGCGCACGACCCCAGACTAGGACAAACCTCTTTCATATGGTCGACGCACAGGATGAATCACGGAATGAATCTTCCAAGTCACACTGATAAGCCATGTCGCCGGGGGCTTGGTGCTCAACATGGCTAGAGCGTGGTGTGTTCCCCAGATTACGGGTAGGAAGAGCTGACATTGCAGTTGTAGGAGATGGGGCGTTGGCGCCCAATTCGCACGAACATGGGGCACGTGGCGAAAGTGCTGTGAATTGAGGTCCGCGACATGACAAATCCAGCCAGTGTTTCCATGATCTATTGGGTTGCTCTATATATAGAGCAATGGTGCTCCATTCTCAGGTACGCGTGTGAACACAACATTCAAGCTTTCAAGTTTGTTTACCTTTCTCACAAAAACTAACTTAAGTATTGGAGTGCCCACGGGAGACCCAAACCTAGTCAGCACTAACTTAGGGTTGACTGTTTTGCAACAAGATAGAGGAAGAGAAAAGAATTCAACAAGTGGGATTCAGACTCCACGAAGACACATGTCAGACTCTTCACAAGTGGTGTGTGAGACTACCTGGTGGAATGAGCCTCTGGTGTGAGGAGAGGATTACCGAGTTAGTTCTTTGAAACTCAAGACAGAGTGGTAGATTCGCAGTGGGATAAAGCGGCAGGTGTTGCGTGAACCTCACATTGGGAAAAGGGGCTGATTGTTGGAGTCTGCCCAAAGTGTGCCCAACCTTTTGGCTTCAGGCAATAGGTAGCTGCGGACACGAAAAGGAGCACGCATGGTCACCATGCCAGAGCATTGAATGCTCTTCGCTTTTTTCTTCCTTACCTTTGTTATATATGTGTGTGTGTTTAGATAACAAAGAGTGGTTTGGTGGTGAGCGGCAAAAGGCAAAGTGTTAGATGTGAGAATAGAGGAGTGGAGTCGAGAGTTTTGTTTGAACTTTCTCCTCCAAGAATTTTTGTAAGCTATATTGTTTGTGTCAATATTAGTGAAATTTCTCTCAAGTATTGTTCCATAGTGTGTGTGTGATTCCTCGATTCCCAATAGCTCATTGAAAAAAAGTTAAGAGAATACGAAGCTATCTTAAATGGACAACAATTATGTACTTTGCTATCGAGGTTTAGACTTGCACTTAGTTGGCTATAGTGATGTTGAGTGGGGCAATGACTTAGATGAATGCAAATCAACATCGAGACATGCTCTTTCTCAACAATGGTGCCATTACTTGGAGTAGAAAAAAGCAATCGTCCATAGCTTTATCAAGCATCGAGGGCGAGTATGCAGCTTGGTCATCAACAATACTGAAGGATATTTTTCAGCATCTTGTAGTTTTTGGCAGATGGTTCAGATCATGTAACAGTGCACTGTGGTGGTGCGCTACCCCCTTGCCTATGTTAAGGAGTATCATGGTAAAATCAAACAAGTTCATATATGTTATCACTATATACGAGATATGATTGTGCAAAATGAAATAGTGATCCTAAAAACATGTCTCTACGAGTTATATGGTTATTGATCTTGTGACAAAGCCTATAGTTGGAGATTTTTTTCATGCTCATGTTAGGAGTTCAGAACTTTGTACACTATGACTGTTTATTTTCTATTAATCAGTACTTATGGATATTAGTTATAACATATGATGTCTTATTTTTTTATATCATGCCTACACTACAAGAAAATACATTTTTGGCGACTAAATTCGCCAACAACATTACTATTAGTTGCCGAAATGACACATTTGTCGGCCAAATTATGTGTAGTCGCCGACGGTTCAGTTAATTGGCGACTAAGGGCAACTCCAATGGTCTGAAAATGGCCCTTGCCATTGCCATTTTTTGGCAAAAATTGCAAAAACCAGAGTCCAATGGTTGAAATGGCAAGGGCCAAAAAATGGCCGTTGCCATTTTTCTAGCCATTTCTGGGCAAAAATAGCCGCAGAAATGGCCCTTGCCAAATCTGCCAAGTCACCCCAACCAACCCCTTCCCAGCAAAATTTATCCCAACTGCTTCCTTCCATCAGCAACAAAATAAAAAATGAACGAACACCAACACCATCAGATTACCGAAAAACAGACCCCAGGAACAAAATAAAAAAGTATTAATTAAAATTGCTTGTGTATTAATTGAACGAACACAGCAACAAAATGAATGAACACCGATATTTCAATTTCATTAAAAACAACAACTAATTTCATTAACATTAAAAGGAACAACTAAACTTACCTACTACCGTTACATGGAAAAATAAAAACACGAAGACTAATCATTTCAAATAGCTAATAGAATTACATAATCTCATTCTTGATTAAAGCCTGTGAATTCTGGAAAGTAAGGTTGGGGAGGTTGGCGTGCGACCATTTTTTCCATGATATCATTCTTCAACATCGTGTAGTAATGCCGCGTTTGAGGGTCCGCAATCTGAAATAGGTCCATGTTCATAATTTGCATTTCATTCTTCATCTTTTCATTTGCTGCTATTTCCTCCATTCGCGTAGTTTTCATTCTTCCATTGAATTCAATATATATTTTATTTATATTAATTCATTGTCAAAATGTATATTTTAAATTTAAAATTTATCGATAATTTGGATTTACTATAAAAATTATAAAATTATTAAAATATTTTTTTTCAATAATATACGAATCTTCGTACAAACATTTAAATTTGACTAGGACATGTAGTTGGTTAAAGTTAGTTATGAAAAAGGATAGAATGGTAATTGTTTGAAAAAATGGCCCTTGCCATTTTTCTGAACTACCGAACTCAGCATTGCCATTTTTTGGCAAAAAGCACTATTCCTGGCCAAAAAATGGCAATGGCAAGGGCCATTTTTTTGCCACCATTGGAGTTGCCCTAAACTTGTTTGGTCCCCGATTCCTCACATATTCGCCGACTAAAGTTGGTTTAGTCGGTAAAGGATTAGAAATTACTAACTAACTGTGGATTTGTCGCCAAAGGTTTAACGCACTAAAATTTCCCGCGGAAGAGAATGTTTGGAGGGAAACTTAATTAATTGGGCGACTACATATTTAATCACCAAAGCATAAATAATACCATAGTGGGCGACGAAATACTATTTTGTCGGCATATATTTATAACTTTTATACTTGAAATTTAGTCAGCAAATGGTGATCAATGCCCGACTAAAGTTTGCCAAAGGGTACTACGTAAAACGATGTCGTTTTACCAATAACCATTCAAACCCTAAATCCTAATTTCTGTTCTCACTTCTCACTTCTTATTACCCTCCTCTCTGTCATCCTCTCGCTGTAGTCTCCGTTTGTCGCCTCCTTGTCCAGTCGCCGTCGCCATCTTTGCTCTTCATCTCCGTTCTGCCAAGGCTGCTACTCCCTATCGTCATCCGTCTCCGCTGCTGCTCGTCGTTTCGTTATTCGCTCCTCCTTCACTCTCTGAGTTGTTCGACCATGAGTTTTGATATCGAATCTACTGTGAACCTCTCTTCATTGGTATAATTATAACTTTAATTTGGAGTATTTTTATGCAATGGAATGTTGCTTTTGCCTTTTTGAATATAGCATATTGCCATGGGCCCATGGATATTCCATTGTCCGTAGATTGTTTATACTTTTTGCTTTTTGGAATACGTGCTTTTGACCTCGGTTCGTTTATCCTACCTAAAAGGTAGATATTACTGTGGATTAAAATATGTTCTTGGGAGTCCCAATCAATGCTCTTGAAGTGCTTTTGGTTTAATAAATCTACCCAAAAGGCAGACATTTCCCTCGGTTGGTACATATCGATCTTCTCTACGTACTACCCAAAACCCTTGTTCACGTTCTCATTTTACGAAACCAAAACCAAACCAACCTTTTTTAGCATTAATGAAAGTAACTACTGACCAAACATTCACTGGACAACCTATTTTGTTTAAATGTGAACGTACTTTTCAGGAGCCCAATTCACACATGTTTTCTGTGGCTTGATAGTTTTTACAAAGTTACATCATTCACTATATGTATGAATAGATAGACATATAATTGAATTTATTATACTTTCAGAATCAAAAATATATTAAGCGTAACATGTGTATATTATGAATAAACAAATTAGTTTGTAAATAAAAAATTATCATTATTTTTTTTGTAACGTAACGAAGTTCATTTTGCGTTGCATCGGTGTGTATGTCTGTTTAGTTTGTATAAATTTACATTAGATGTAATTGACTGATTCTTTTATGTTGGTAAGAGTTTTTGTCCACATTTAAATAAAAACATAGAGAGTTTATGCGTGATGTTGGCAACTTGTGGGTTTCAAATTTTCAATAAGTGTGATTCATTTATACAGCTTATGGGGTTCATCTTTATGTGCGATTAGTGTTTAAACCTAGACCCTGAAGGCATTTGAATTTATAATTCATTCACCAATTTATAACAAATGACAGCTCAATGCACTAAACTATAGACATCAATCCTGATTTCGTGAGAAATGGAATGACGGAAAACCATTTGACAAATTCTAACATTGTTGTGTTGTGTTAATGTTATTTGTGACCAAGACAGATTACGATGCTATTTGTGGTTTAAGTTTTTTCACACACGAAGAGGGACTAAAGTTGCCAATTAATCTAACGTTGTCAAGTGGGTTTGGGATTTCAAGAAAATTTACTATGCTGGTTAAATATTTAAAAAAGTCTAAAAATACAGATGTGTCCGAACACATCTGTATCCCTAGCGTTACTCTAAAATTTTTGCATAATACTCCGAATTACTTTCGCATGTGTACTTAGTGTTCGCACAGTCTATTACTTGATGAACAAGAGCTGAGAATCAATGGAGAGAAGATGCCCGGGTTTGATTGTGCCTACTATAACTCTATTTGGCCTCTAGTTTATATTTATTCAAATTTTTTGTCTTTATTCTTTTTTTTTTTTACATTTGTTATTTAAATCTCAATGTTTTGTAGTTTATTGGTCCGTCTTGATGAAAGGAATCTAATGAGTATAAAATTGTGTCCAAAAGTTAAAAAAAATCACTAAAGACGACGAATAAGTACAAAAAACTTGTTTTTTTATTTATTTTTGTCTTTTCTGAACTTTTTTCAAATTTAGCCGATGATTGATAAATTTTCTGAAAGCTCTTGTCGAGATGAACCAATAAATCAAAAAAAAATTGATGAAAAACAAAAAATTACAAAAAAATTTCAAATAAAGACGAAAAAAATTTCAATAAATAAATACATAAAAACCACAGCCCAAATAGGGCCTATGTGTTAGTGGGAGATGTAATTCAATTATGCAAGTCCATAATTGAGTTACATATATTTTAAATTTTTACATTCAATTATGCTTAGTGGTTGCACGGTCTATTATCTAGTGATTTTTTGTATGATTGTTCATTAAATTTTTGCATTTCTCGTTTGTCTTGACGATAGGAATTGAAAAAAAATACAAAAATGTGATTTAAAATAAAAAAAAAGTCTAGATCGAAGATGATGTTAAAGACACTAAAAATTGTTATTTTCGAATTTTTTCGTCATTACTAAACTTTTCTGTACTTTTGGTCATTATTATTTTATTTTCTAGATGTCTCTCATCAAGATCAATGATTAGTTTCAAAATATTGACATGAATTTCAAAAAATTAAAAAAAAACTAAAAAAATAGTGACAATAATACTTAAAAGTTTATCCATAAATTCCTAGATTGCCATAAAGCTACTCTTCAAGTAAAAACAAAATAAAAGAATGCTTTCATATTATATTATGTTGTAGATAACTACAAGCCTAGGAATGCTGACATATAAGTACTCTATACTCACCGTTCTAGAGATGGAATTGAGATTTCCATTTCATTTTATGCGTCATATCAACAAGTCCTTATTTCAAATGCCAAAGTAGCAAAAAACAAGTTTTAGAACTCGTAATGACAACCAATCATATATTTTGAAGTTGTGTTCTAATAGATGTCTGATAATCTATTGTATCTATATGCCTCAATGCGGATAAGAGAAAAAAAAAAGACACAAGCCACAAGATGAAGATGTCTATAATCAAAATTTGTATCAATTGGTCGACTATCCCTTTTTCCCCTCTATTTTTACATATTGATAGCTCAGGACAAATGGCTATATTGAGAATAAAGATACTACCAATTGCAGTACAAAAACTTAGTCTCGAGCTGAAATTTATATGGTAATAGTACCAATTGCAGTAGCGCTAAATTAAGGCAATACCTCTCTTATGTTCCCTGTCATGCTACCCGTATTAAATATCCCCTCTCAAAAGCTCAATCAATAGATCAACGGGTACGTGAGCGCGTGCAATGTTATTGTTTGGAGGCACTGAATTCTCCCTCATCCGCTCGCAAATAGCAAACCGACAAACTGGACATTGCCCATGGCTCTTAACCCATGGCACAATGCACTCTTCATGAAACATATGATTGCAGGGGGTGCGAGTAACAGGCTGTTTAGGCTCGAAATCATCTAAGCAAATGGCACATTTCTCTTCGCATTCCATGTCTCCTTTCTTGTCGAATCCACTATTTCGGGCATTGGCATTGTCCCTGTAATACAGGCTGAGTCTCTTTGCTACTCTCTTTGGGGTAGGATTGTAGATTTCTTTCTTTAGCTTCTTCAAGGCCTTGTTTTGCTCATCTTGGCTTAATCTTGACTCGTCTTCCTGTGTTGGCAATTGCAAGCTCCTCGTTTCTGGTATGAACCATGGGGGAGATTCAGGAATGGATTGCCTGGGCCTTGCGTGGATGTAATTTCTTGGAATCTCATCCACTCGGAGAGGTAACGGAGAAGAAATAGGTGGTCCTGGAAACCTGCAAATTCCGTCTATGTTATATGACTCGTGTACTGGCGTCCGGATGGTATGCCTAGTAGTCCAATTTATCTAATTATTATATCCAAAGACACGGTTACGAAGGAAGATAATCATATTTCTTAGGACAGCTATTTTTTCCCAAGGTCACATAGAACACTTCATGCATAGGTGTATGGTAAACTCAAAGAGCCTATATACGTTCGTTATGTGAGTGAGCTACACCATATTTTGTAAACAGATCTCATGTTCTTAACTTCTTATCCAAGGGTCAAGTGTATGATATGGGTACTCAACACATTTCGAGAGAGTCAATGCAAACATAGGTATCAGTCATCGTGTGCCATTTATCAAGTAAGAGTGGATTGACAGATTAATAAACAGGAAAATAGGTCTCCTTATGGTAGCCCTCACATGATTTCCACAAAAATGAAGCTTCCTAAATGGTAAATTAATATTTCTAGTATGAATACTAGTTATGGGCTAAAGACTTCTCAACATAACAGCATGAGGAAGAATAATGGGCTTTTTGTGTCGTTAGTTTGTGCCATTTAGCAGATTGGGGAGGGGTGGGTTCATCCAGGGTTCCAACCTTGCGACTAATAAAAGTTAGTGTATGGAGGACATGTATTAGTTAGTTCAGCGAGATGCATTTGATATGACTTTATCACTCTCCAATGGGGTTCCTTTCATAAGAAAATGGAAACTACAAGTGAAAAATATGCATAGCAAAAGCCAAATAAAGGATGACTACAACCATCTTAAATTGCCAACCAAAACAAGCTAAAAAGAGCCCATGAAGTATTTGCCAACTGAAACTGCTAGAAATCATCTTTCTATAAAGTTTAAAACCACATAATACAGATTTGGATACAATCAGACAATCACCTGGATAAACCCCAAGTTCCTCCCCCTACTACTCTCTCATCCGTATGGAACCATGGCTCCTGAAATCCCCCTCTGCCATTCTGCAAAATCACCAGCAAAAACTGATACTAAGATCCACTTTTTAGAAACTTGTGACGTAGTTCAAAAAAAAAACTTGTTTATTTGAAAGGAAACTAACCTGACCAACCCAAAAATGGGGCATGGGAAACATGGGGTGCACCCTGTTCCAGTCACTAGCATTAGGAGCATTGGCATCATATCCTTCTCCCTGCCACCTATGCCCCACTGCTGGCACTGGTGTGAAATTGTTGGTCCTACTCCTGCTGCTCATCGTCTGTCAGTTGTACTGGTTGCTAAAATTGTGGATCTGGTTTTGAAGAAAAAATGGTGGCTAGGGGCTTTGGAGTCTAGAGACTATAAGAGGTTTTATTCCTTACTGTTTTAAATGCGACACACCAGGAGAATAGCATCTTTATTGTGATATTTCTTTGTCTATGATTTATTTTCTGCGCTGACATGTAGTGTTATTCTTGTAACCCCGCTGAAGAGATGCTCCATTATAGTGGGTGGTGGTGCCCAAATGAGAAGATAAAGTAGACTTGAAGAAAAGAATCAAATTCTTTCACAGTTTGTGATAAAAACGTTAGGAATTTTCCACTGTGTTGGAAATAACTGCTACTCCCCAAACTCTATCCATTAGAGCTGTGCAACCCTGACACAGCATAGGAGAGCTGATATGTTCATTTCATTGTTAGGTTTCCCTATGTAGCGCATTGGAGAATTTCAAGATCTCTTTTTTGAGGAAAAACTAGCATCAGAAGTGAGAAATTTTTACTCTGTGGGCTCTTGTGACAATGGCCAGACGAGTGGCATGTTTCGGAAGTCGTATCATATAGAATGAATCAATGACCAGATCAATTTTTGAATGTAAAACATGCTACTTCATTTCCTGGATTGAAGAAAGAAAGTTTATGCTTCACTCCTAAATCCATAATTCTTGATCCAAACATAGCCTTATGAATCTGGTACATCTATAAGAGCATATAGGACCGTTCTGAAGATCTGTCACCAAAATTTGAGACGCATCACAATCACTTCCTGCTTTTTATATACCCTATATAAATTCTTAAAAGTCCGAAATTTATGGGGTGAGCCAAGGATCCTCAATTTTCTGCAGGTCAACAATCAATTTGGTTCACTTTGGTACTCCCCAGTTTTTGGTGCTAAAATCACCTCAAGGTCGTCGGTTCAGTTTGAATCATACAAAAGCAAACACCTTCAAAATCCACAGGAACACAACCAGTCTTTCTTGAAAACCATTCTTAACAGATAAAAGCTTAACATAATCTACCAGAGCTGAAACCAGAAAACATTCTTAGCTTAACGAAAACCATCTATCAGCTTAAATAAGTCTCAAACTGATGTAGGAAATGTGAAAAAAACAACTACTGCGAGAACAGATAAAAAAGGTGTTCATAAGATTCAGGAGAAAAAAACGAGCCAACGAAGACTGAGAACATAGAACCTATGTAGCACTGACACGGACATTACGCCGACACTTTTAACACATGATTCTCCAAGAATTGGACGACACAACATGTTGGGGACAGGCTTCGCAAGATATGTGTAATTTATTACATAAATACAAAACCAAAAAAAAAAATCATGCCTCTTATTACAATACATATGCCATATATCCTATCATGCCTTTCCAAATAAGCAGAATCAAGATCTAGAGCTTTCAACTCAAGCCCCACATATGAACATTAAAGTGGTCTTACTTGAACCTTTTGACTCGGGATTCAGTAACTAATATATGCACATTGTTTTAGTCAAGTGCATGTATGCACATTATTTTAGTCAAGTCAGGAAATAATATGAACTCAGCAGAAAATTATACAACGGCATTTCGCCAATCAGGTTGCAAGCACCTTCCACAAATCATATTTAGTAGAACAACAAGAAAATCCACAAAAAAGGAAAACATATATAGGAAAGCACATTGAAAATATAAATAACTAACGCCAAGCAACATCAGTAACCCTCAAACTTTCAAAATCGAATAACAGGCAAACCCAGAATCATCAACTGGAAATGGCAGTCAAATTAGTGAATGAAGCTTCAGATACCAACTTCTGAAGATAAAAAAGACGACGTTTTATTGTTGGTGTTTATGCAAAAAGAAGAAACGGTGAGAAAGGAGGACTGCTTACCTGGCCAACAGAGAACCTATCTCAATCTGAAGCCAGTGTCAACGATGGAGGTAATCGGTGGTGTTGAAGGAGTGAAGCATCAACGTTGAGAAGGGACTACAAAGAAGGAGAGACAGAGAATGAGGAGAGAAGGGGGAAGAGGGAAGAGACCTGATGTTCCAAATTTTGGCGTGAGATCGTACATAGCGAGGGAGGACGACTGCCAGCAAAAACTGAGCACCGCCGAGTGGTTTGAAGAGTCTCTTGGAACATTATTTTTTTACTTGGCTAGCTATTATAGCCAACAGGCCTCATTTGCCTGGCCTGTTGGAGTTACTCCTATGGCTCCAAGTTTAGTTCGGCTAGGGTCGTGGCCACTTCATTTTTGTTTACCATCAGATCAATGAGAGAGAGAGAGAGAGAGAAGAATTTGGTTTAAGGATTAAGGATGAATCCGCAATGTAATTAGTTCCCTGTGACGGAGTTCTGCATTTGTGAAGATGTTTAGAACATACAAACACTAAATACCAAAGGCGGGCTAGCCCCCATATAACCCCACACACCCCTGGTGTCTTGAAGAACAAAATGCCAAACTCTTGGATGGGAGTCTTTGCAAAACAACATAATGTCTTTGCACATCATCATATATAATTGCAGTCCCATTCACATATCTTTCAACAACTTGCTTTGGTTCCTACTAAAATTTCTTGCTTAAACCACACCTAGTTGGCACCTATCTATACATATATACATGCATACTATACACACGAGTGAATAGTTTATTTGCAATTCATTTTTGAAAAACAAACTCAAAAATCACAAACAATTTTACATTAACGCCTTTTGATACCTTTTTCAAATCTTCTTTTTTTCCCTGTGTTGATTCTGCCAATTTATTCGTTATTAATTGTATCGTTTATTTTTCTTTATTATCAGTCAACTACTTTTCAATACAAATTTTATTTCGAACAATTGTATAATCATAATCTTCCTCCTCTTTCTCTACCATGCATCGCATTAATAACCTCTTGATTTTCTTTCTCTAAGGATGTGCTTGTGAGGAAGTGCTACAATACGCATCTCTAGTTGGGTGCGTATGGTACACACCCCTTTTTTTTTGCTCAGCTACGCACCCCTTGTGTCCCTTCCCAGCCACGAGCACCAATGAATGGATTATGGGGCAACTAGTTGTGTGACTAATTGTGTCCAACTAGGTGGTTTAAAGAAAAATCAGGAAACAAAAATTTCAAAAAGCTCTCCTACAAGCTATAAATACCAAAAATAATATGGAAACAACATGAAGTAAGTCTTCTAAAGACTAATTATGGACCAAGAAAAAGGGATCCATTTAGGTCCCAACATTAAGTAGTAAACTTGTGCAACTTGTGCCAAGTCACCTGTGTAATTTGGGATCTACGCAAAATATGTCTTAAGGAAACACAGTACTGCTGACAGTGCACGCATCCAAGGACATAGGCAACGCTGAATCCAACTAAACCTCAAGGCAAAATGGCAGTTTCATGCCAAGGCAAAATAACGTATGGAGAGTTAAAAATGTTTTTTGAGGCAAGAAAATTCAACCAAAAATTTAAGGTCTTGGGAATATCATTCCACTGGTGGAATTTTGGTGAGATGTGCAAAATGAGGCTATTCGTAGTTTGGAGAGACCTGTCAAATAGTCAAGATTTCACAAAAAGAGCTGTTTTAAACTTTCACACAGTCAACTCTGCTCGATGCAAAACCTTATATCAAAGTCTCAAAACAACAATGCATCAAAGACATACTTTAACTTTGCAGATTGAGCACCCCTTCAATAAATGCTAAAAGAGAAAGTGGGCAACAACAGTCATATGACTCATATCTAACAAAGCACACACTGAGCAACACTGAACCGTGTGCCACACAAAGAATCAATAATGCAACAGGGCATTGTGGCAACATTGTATTAACTATTAACAATATCATTAGATTATACTAACAATATCATTAGATTATACTAACAATATCATTTGAATATCAGGCTTGACTTACAACAAGCATATACTAAACCATACAAATACAGCATACTACTCCCTATGAAAGAGGGAAAGTCTAAGCCAAAGAGGAAGAGTAATACAGTTTAACATACAATGTGTAATCGACGATGATTACAAACATTAGCCATATAAAAGGTAATTGGCCAAGTGTGTTCTAGACAGTAGACATAGTCATCAACCATTGCATACTAAGATTTTAAACCAGAAAGTACTTGTACTAATAAGCAAACACACAGCAAAAAGCAACACAAAATTCCAAACCAAGCTTCGAATTTGAAATATTTGTATCTAACGGTAGCGATCACAATACAGCAATTTCGCAAGTAACAGGCATAGTTTAAACTTTAAAGGTAACAATAGCTCTAACGGAGATGTGATTTCTTATGTCAAAATTTTACACAACTTAGAAAGAAATAACTTGAGTCCAGACTTTTGTTATCCTTAAAGCATCATCAGCAATTTTGTGTTTACCATAGTGAAAAGAAAAACAACTGAAAACATGTAGATCCAACCATGAATCTAGCCAACATGAAGTAGAAATATCAGAACCATTTGGCCAAGGACAGAACTGAACTGGAACAAAAATAGTAATATATTAAGATAAACCAAAATGAAACAAAGTTCATCCAACAATTTCAAGGATATTGACTTGATAGATGCCTACCCAGAACCACAAAGGTGATATCTATAACAAAAATTCCAAAAGCCCTCTGGATTTAACACGCAAAATGCCCCTTCTGCAAATCAATTAGAACCAAACCATTTTCATCAAAAGCATAACCTTATACCACTGGTTACCTCCTGCGAAACCCTAATCGTTTGAAGCTTTCATTGCATCCAAAGTCAGCTCCGTCTGCTCCTTGATCAATTCCACCCGCTTCAGATGTAAAGCAACCTCATCCACATGCAAATTCTTCCACTTCTTCTCCAGTTCCATTGCCTTCTCATTCCCAATTAAAGTCATCTTTTCCACCATAAAATCCTTCACGGGCTCCTTCATTGACAAATACGAACACTCCTCCATCTCCACTGATCGTTTTAACCAAGGGAACATACACCAAAAGTCCTCGACTTTATCAACCTTTATATCCTTTATTTCCCCTTTGAATCCCTCTATCGATCCAACCTCTTTCCCATTTTCTTTAGGCGAAGCCACGGCATTTTGAACCTTAGCAGTCTTTCTTGCTGCTTTACTGCCACTCTTACCATTGCCATCAACTCCATTATTTTCCTTTCCACCACCCCATATCTTCATTGACAGTTCAAAGCACTTGTGTTCATGGGGCTTGGAGAAAACAGGGTTCTCCCCTTTCTCAGCATTGTTTTTGTACTTTCTCTTCAGCCTCCTAATCTTATCCATCAACTGATTCTTCGAAACATCAACATGAAGAGATTTCTTGATAAATTCGTGGAACTCGCCCATATCTGCAGTCGGGTCGGCCCCCTTCTTGGACTGGTAGTCGATCATCCCCTTTAGAATCACAATCTCATCGTCCCCGCTCCACAACCTATTAATCGCACCACCAGACTTCTTCTCTTCTTCATCACCATTCGAAACCTTGTTCTTCTTCTTTTGCGACTCGGTGACATTCTTTTCGCTCTCGGCTGCAGGGCGTTTAACAGCAGCTTTCGAGGTGGGCTTCTCGGGCTTCGTAAAATTGTCCATTGGCTTGGAAACAATGGGCTTGACGGTGAAGTCTGAGGCAGTCGGAGAGGATTGGGTGCGGCCAGAATGGATACCCGAATCAGATCCTTCGCCAGATTCCGACGACTGGGGCCGCGGGGTTTTTGTTGTTACTGAAGTTGGTCTTTGAACAGAGGGTTTAATGTTCTCGTCCTCCTCTTCTTCTTCTTCATCTTCAGATCCTTCTTCCTCTTCAGATTCTGCAGCTCCTTCGATTTGTTCTTGAGTATGGTCTTCTTCTTCTTCTTTGTCAGTCATTTGTTCATCTTCTTCAGATGCTGAAGAAGATGAAACGGAAGGAGGCTTTTCCAGTGGAACTCGCTTCGGAGCCAGCTTTCGAGACATAGAATATGGAGGGGGGAGGGGGAGGGGGAGGGAGAGAGACGGAGACGGAGGCTACCAACGGCGGGCTTGGAGGGTTTTGAAGGTTTTGTGAGAAGGCAGTATATATATAGTTTGAGGGTTTTGAAGATGAGTAATGTCCCTAAAATATATTTAAAATTTATAAAATTCTCTAAATTATTTATTTCATTTATTTAGTACTTAAACTATCAATTCGGAATAGTTTTTGGACACAAACTCGTGAAAAACCATTCTTAGCAAATAAAAGCTTAAAATAATATCCGACAATTGAAATCAGAGAACATTCTTAGCCTAATGAAAATCGTCTATGAGCTTAAGGCCCTATTTGGCCAAAAAAAAAATTTTGGCTAGTTTTTTGTCTTTATTCAAATTTTTTTTATATTTGTTATTTTTATGTCGTTTTTTCGTGGATTATTGGTTCGTATCGGCGAAAGGAATCTAAAAAGTATAAAATTATGTCTAAAAATTAAAAAAAAATCACTAAAGACGAAAATAAGCCAACACGGACGTTGTTTTTGACTTGTTTTTTGTCTTTTCTGAACTTTTTTCAAATTTATCCGATGATTGATAACTTTTCTGAAAGCTCTTGTCGAGACGAACCAATAATCATCAAAAAATTGATAAAAAACAAAAAATTAAAAAAAATTTCAAATAAGGACAAAAAACTAAACAGTGAATAATCCAATAATAACCACAGGCCAAATGGATACTAAATAAGTATCAAACAATTTGTTAAGTCTTAAATTGACGTAGGAAATGTGGGTGGGGGTAAGAACAGACAACCCTTTCACAAATCATATTTAGTAGAGCATCACGAAAATCCACAAAAAAGGAAAACACATATAGTGAATGAAGACAAACCCAAACTCGTCAATTGGACACATATAGCGAGGGAGGATGACTGGCTACTTGTAGTCAACGATAGCTGAGCACCGCAAAAAATTGAGTGGTTTGAAGAGTTTCTTGGAACGTTCTTTTTCTATTTGGCTAGCTATAATAGCTAACATGCCTCATTTGTCTGACCTATTGGAGTTGCTTTAAGTACTATATCCTCGTCGTTCTAGAGATGGAGTTGAGATTTCCATTTCATTTTATGTGTCACGTCAACAAGTCATTATTTCAAATGCCAAAGTAGCTAAGACAAGTTTTAAAACTTGTAATGACGACCAATCATATATTTTGAAGTTGTGTTCTAATGGATGTCTAATAATTTGTTGTAACAATATGCCTCAAAATGAAGATGTCTATCATCAAAATGTGTATCCATTGGTCGACTACCCTTTTTTCCCCTCTATTTTTACGTATTGATAGTTCAAGACAAATAGTTGTATTGAGAACAAAGATACTAACCAAGAGTTGTTCCATAAGTACAAAAACTTAGGTGGTGTTTGATAAAACTGAAAAGTTAACTTTAAAATAAAAACTAAATAATGAATTTTTTAAGTATAAAAGTTTTTTGTTATATACTGAAATTTAAGTATTAAATTATTTAAATTGTTTGGTTTGTACAAGGATTTGAAGTTTAAAGTTTACTAATTTTTCAACTTAGCCCTCTATAGGGCTTACGACACACCAAGCCCCTCTTGATGTTGTAGGCGTTGTGGTGGTGGTGGTAGTGGTGGTCAGAGACAGTAGAGCAGTGATTGGTATAGTGGTGGCGGGTGGCAGTGGTGGTTAGTCGCGGTGGTCAACAATGTGGTGGTGGTGATGGTGGTTAGTGACGGTAGTCGACAATGTGGTAAACAGACTTTTCTTCATAAACCCTTTCTGACATGTTCAGTATTTTTAATTAAGTATTAGTAGCTACTTGATAGTTTACTCTTTATTTTACTAAAGACTTAAAGTACTAAGTTACTCAAAGTTTCATTATTAAACCGACTTAATACATTTTTACTTAACATATTCTATTTAAGTGCTAAAAATGGTTATCAAACAACCCCTTAGGTACTGTTTAATAAAATTGAAAGTTGAGAACTTAAAATAAAAAATTAAGCACTAAAAACTGAATACATAATTTTTTAAGCATAAAAGTTATTTGTTGTGTACTGGAATTTAATTACTGAACTAATTAAACTGTTTGGTCTGCACAAAGAATTGAAATTTGAAGTTTACTAATTTTTCAACTTAGCCCTCCATAGGGCTTGTGACACACTAAGCCACTAGTGATGTTGTAGGTGTCGTGGTGGTGGTGGTGGTGGTGATCGGAGGTGGTGGAATAGTAGTTGATAGGGAGTGACGATAGCGGTTAGTGGCGGTGGCGATTAATTGCAATGATAGTTAGTGGTGGTGATTGGTGACGGTGGCGGTTAATAGCAGTTGCCAACAATGTGATGGTGACGAGCGGTAGTGGTGGTTAGTGTGATGGCAGAAGGATATGGTCGGCACTGTAGTGGTAGCAAATAGCAGTGGTGGTGGTCAGCAGTGTGGTGGTGGCGGTGACTAGTGGTGATGGTCTGCAGTGTGGTGGTTAGTGGGCGGTGGTGGGTGGTGGATGATGGTGGTGATTAGTGGCGGTGGTCAGGAATGTACTAAACAGATTTTTTTTAATAAAATTATTTTGAATATATTCAACTTCTTTAATTAAGTAGAAAATAACTACTTAATTGTTTACTCTTTATTTTTACTGAAGACTTAAAGTATTAAGTTCTTTAAAATTTCGTTATCAAACTGACTTAATACCCTTTTATTTAATCTATTCTATCTTAAGTATTGAAAATGAGTTATGAAACAAATCTCGAGACGAAATTTATATGGTAATAGTAACAACAACAGTAGCAGTAAATCAAGGCAATATCTCTCTTATGTTCCCTATCATGCTACCGGTATTAAATATCCCATCTCAAAAGCTCAATCAATTGATCAACAGGTATGTGCGCGTGTGCAGCGTTATTGTTCGGGGGCACTGAATTCCCCCTCATCCGCTCGCAAATAGCAAACCGACAAACTGGACATTGTCCATGGCTCTTAACCCATGGCACAATGCACTCTTCATGAAACATATGATTGCAAGGGGTGCGAGTAACAGGCTGTTTAGGCTCAAAATCATCTAAGCAAATGGCGCATTTCTCTTCGCATTCCACGTCTCCTTTCTTGTCGAATCCACTATTTCGAGCATTGGCATTGTCCCTGTAATACAGGTTGAGTCTCTTTGCTACTCTCTTTGGGGTAGGATTGTAGATTTCTTTCTTTAGCTTCTTCAAGGCCTTGTTTTGCTCATCTTGGCTTAATCTTGACTCGTCTTCCTGTGTTGGCAATTGCAAGCTCCTCGTTTCTGGTATGAACCATGGGGAAGATTCAGGAATGGATTGTCTAGGCCTTGGGTGGATGTAAATCTCATCCACTGGGAGAGGCAACGGAGAAGAAATAGGTGATCCTGGAAACCTGCAAATTACGTCTATGTTATATGACTCGTGTAGTACTGGTGTCCGGATGGTATGCCTAATAGTCCAATTCATCTAATTATTATATCCAAAGACATGGTTACGAAGGAAGATAATCATATTTCTTAGGACACTATTTTTTCCCAAGATCAAAAGGTGATTACAGTGTCACATAAAACATTTCATTCACAGTACAAGTGTTCATGCATAGTTCTATGGTAAACTCAAAGTTCCGATATACATTCGTTGCCTGAATGTGCTACACCATATTTTAGACATGGATCTCATGTTCTTATCCAAGGGTCAAGTGTATGATATGGGTACTCACGCATTTCAGGAGAGTCAATGCAAACATAGGTATCAGTCATTGTGCCATTTATCAAGAGTGGATTGAGAGATCATAAATAGAAAAATAGGTCTCCTTACGGTAGCCCTTTATCACGATTTCCACAAAAATGAAGCTTCCTAAATTGTAAACTGATAATTGCAGTATAAATATTAATCATGGACTGAAAACCTTCTTAACATAAAGTCATGAGGAAGAATAATGGGCTTTTTGTGCCGTTAGTTGCGCCATTTAGGGGAGGGGTGGGTTCGTACAGGGTTCCAACCTTGCGAAGAATAAAAGCTAGTGTATGAACATGTTTTACGGCGAGATACATTCGATATGTCATTTGATTCATCACTATCCAATGGGGTTCCTTTCATAAGAAAATGGAAACTATAAGTGAACAATACGCATAGCAACAACCAAACAAAGGATGACTACAACCACTTAAATTGCCAACCAAAACAAGCTAAAAAGATATCGTGAAGTATTTACTAACTGAAACTACTAGAAATCATCTTTATATAAAGTTAAAAACCCCATAATACATATTTGAATACAATCAGAAAATCACCTGGATAAGCCCCAAGTTCCTCCCCCTACAACTCTCTCATCCGTATGCAACCATGGCTCCTGAAAACCTCCTATGCCATTCTGCAAAATCACCAGCAAAAACTGATATTAAGATCCACTTTTTAGAAACTTACAACGTATTTTAAATAAAGAACTTGTTTATTCGAAAGGAAATTAACCTGACCAGCCCAAAAATGGGGCATGGGAAACATGGGTTGCACCCCGTTCCAGTCACTAGCATTAGGAGCATTGGCATCATATCCTTCTCCCGGCCAACTGTGCCCCACTGGTGTGAAATTGTTGGTCCTGCTGCTCATCGTCTGTCAGTTGTACTGGTTGCTAGAATTTTGGTTCTGGTTTTGAAGAAAAAAATGGTGGCTAGGGGCTTTGGGATCTTTAGACTAATAGAGGTTTAGTTCCTTTCTGTTTAAATACAATACACCGGGAGCCGAGGTTAAATCGCAATGGGCCAACTCACCCAGCCGTGATTCACAACAGAAGAATAGCATCTTTTTGTGATATTTCTTTGTCTATGAATCTTTATTTTCTGTGCTGACATTTAGTGTTATTCTTGCAACCCCCACTAAAGAGATGCTCCATTATAGTGGGTGGTGGTGCCCAAATGAGACGATAAAGTAGACCTGAAGAAAAGAACCAAATTCTTTCACAGTTTGTGATAAAATGGTTAGGAATTCTCCAGTGTGTTGGAAACAACTGCTGCTCCACAAACTCTATTGCTTAGAGCTGTGCCAACCAGACAGCACAGGAGAGCTGATATGTTCATCTCATTGTTAGATTTCCCTATGTAGCAATGGAGAATTTCAAGATCTCATTTTTGAGGAAAAACTAGAATCAAAAGTGAGTTTTTACTATGTGGGCTCGTGACAATGGTCAGACGAGTAGCATGAGTTAAAAGTCGTATCGTATACAATGAATCAATGATCAGATCAATTCTTGAATGTGAAACACGCTACTTCATTTCCTGGATTGAAGAAAGAAAAGTTTATGCTTCACTCCTAAATCCATAAATCCTTGATCCAAACATAGCCTTGTGAATCTGGTACATCTATAAGAGCATATAGGAGCGTTCCAAAGATCTGTTACCAAAATTTGAGACGCATCACAATCACAACAGGATACAATCCTGTTTTTTATATACCCCTTATAAATTCTTAAAAGTCTGAAATTTATGGGGTGGCGCCAAGGATCCTCAATTTTCTGCAGGTCAACAAGCAATTTAGTTCACTTTGGTACTCCCCAGTTCTGATGCTAAAATCACCTCAAGTTCTTCGGTGCAGTTTGAATCATACAAAACCAAACACCTTCAAAATCCATAGGAATACAACCATTCTTTCTACTTATTCGAAAGATAATGGAAGTCATTAAATATGGTAGTATGAAATCAGAACCAATTCATTCAGAGAGAGAGAGAGAATAGTCTTATAATTCAATGAAAGGCAAAAGCCACAAGGAAATGGTGAACTAAAAAACCACACCCAAGAGCAAAATCTCATCAATGATGCAGCATGGAGGCATATATTCTGATCACCATGCCATAGCAGCACTTGAAAGACAAAGAGAAGGCCTGGCCGGCGTACAATTAAAAAGGATTTGGTTGCTTCCAGACTTCATGCGTCCCCCTAAAGAGTGTACATAATGTCAGGCCCAATTAGCATAAGTTGCCAAGAACTGAAAAAGCTCAGAACAAGAAGTTGGACTGCATTAAGTACCTGGCAGTTGATTTTATTATGACATCAACCAAGATAAGACTTCCAGCAGAGGGTTACTTGCTCATCTTTGAAGATAAGTAGAAGTTCCAGAATATAGAGCCCATTGACATGAAAGTAACACGAGCTGGAAGAGGAACAACCCTAAAAATAGGCCACACTGAATTGTCAAGCATGTTATCCTCACATTCAATCACAGTTGAAGTTCATACTACAGCAGCAGCAACAGTAAGACAGAGGGAGGAAAAAATGGAAGTCTAGTCACTAAAAGAGTAAATAGAGAAAAGAAAAGGTTCTCTCACTTCCAGAAGCTTGATTTTGGTGGAACACTGCATAAGTTAAACATACACCTAGTTTTGTTTTAGCGTATGTTAAACACTGTGTATGAGTTTAACTTGCGCAGATATAGAAGTGAAACAACTACACAGTTACAGCATCAATGGGAACCTTTCTGATTTCCAACATAATTTATCATTCCAGGAAAGCAAATGTTGCTTTTTACAATGTTATTCCAAGATTAGCATTCACAATATCATGTCAATTTCTAAAATAATATAAAGCTTGTCAATTGTAGTCGATCAATCTTCTATTTTTTGTTCTTTACAAGGGTTGTTCTTCTCCCAACTATCCGACAATCATTGGTTCTATTATTTAACGACTTCTGAGGTACTTCAAGGGAGAAGGATATACCCAAAATTCAATGCGCTGACGGGTATCCAGAACCTAAATCCTGAATGAAACAGGACAGAAACAGTTATTATTTGAAAGTGAAATACAATCACATTCAAGACCATCGCAAACACCATATAACCAGCTCTTTACCTGTAAACAATGTGGGAAGGGCATCATTTTTATACTTACTTGGAAGCTCCAAGAGCTTCCCTTGCCACAAATTATTCCATGCAAAAACAACAGCAATTACTGCCGGACCAAGCACAATCTGGTTTAATAAAACCTGCCAAGAACAGCGATCATAAATCGGCTCTTAATATGCTTTGTCTTAAAGAAAACAATTTTAAAAAAAAACCACAAAAAAAGGGCTACCTTGAGTAATAGGTTCTCTACAGTTTGCTTTGGCATGCAACGATCAAGATACTGATACCATGAATAAGAACCAGGGCCGTAACAAAGAAACCCATATGATGTCATCCGGAGGGCTCGTAGAGAATCATGATCTGAAAGGAGGGTCCATGTAACATCCTAAGGAAGCATATTTTGGAAAAGTTAAACTCAATAGTTGCCCCTTGTACTACAGGGATATAAAATGAAGCCTTAAGCTTCTTAAATCGAAGAAGTGAGGAAATTCTGATCAGAGCTAAGGATCTAAACAGTGTCCCTACACATAACTTTAGTGTCTGTACAAGGAAATATTAAGGAGCAGGCTGCACACCAGTCACCACAACCACAACCACATTAAAATATTAAGCAGAGCTATACCATTTAGGAAATTTTAGGTAAGGTGCACAACAAATTTGGGTGGATCAGATATTACTAAATATTTGCACTGGTGCATGGCTTTTACATCCCAGAGGTTCTGTTTTGGCTACATGACTACAACGGCATTCAAAATACCTATACCAAAGACTCTAGTATACACAAACTGTGACTAGACAGTCGCATTTGATAGAACAGTAGTTCAAGTACCACAGGTCCACAGGTCTTTGGTTTTCATTATGGAAGTGAAAGTCTAGGAAGGAAGCGAGCTACGTATGAGCCACTTACAAGAATACAATTTGAAGAGCTTCTACTTAGAATAGCTGTTTGCAACCCATAAAGACTACATAAGAAAACAAAGATATCCAAATGCAGGCTGGCAAGCACAGGAGCCAGGAGCAGATGAAAAAATTATAGAAAACTGTTAGTCATAAACTGGCTTATGAAGAGAAGCAAAGCTATATAAGCAGCAATTTAGCCTAGATAGCATAGCAAAACAAATAAATTTTCATGTAGTGTCTCATGATCATGGTTTCAGGCTATCATCAATACTTGAGAACCACTATAATTCAATGATCCAAAAGCTTATAATTTTGGATTGAGAAAAATACCTATATATCCTTTCGACTTTAGGTACAATTCCATTTCAGTCCTTCTTGTTTCAATTTGAACATTAGGCCCCTTAAACTTTGACATTGGGTTCAATGTGACCCATCCGTTAGGGTCTCTCCATATTTCTAGCGGAAAGGAGCACATGACTTCATTAGAAGGGTATTTGTGGTATTTCGCTTCCTTCTTCTTCTTCAACTTCTGTAAACCAGACACTCTCTCTCTCTCTCTCTCTCTCTCTCTCTCTCACACACACACACACACACACAAAAACACAAAAAACAACAACATTAACAGACAAGTATTCTCAATCAATTCACAATATGTTTTCTTCCTTCATCAACAATCAGAAACCGAGTTCCCAATATCTCCCAATTCACAGCAAAATTGGGTAACCCCACCCCCCCCCCCCAAAAAAAAAAAAAAAAAAAGGAAAAAAAAATCTTTGTGCTAATTCCCACAATCCTTCTTCAACCTCTAAACCCCTTCTCATACTCTCTCTCTCTATCTCCATTGTAGAGGAAACAACTTTAGGGTCTTCCTCTATTAGAACAAAATAAAGATGAAAACTAGTCTTGACTTCCTGATATCCCCCTCTCTCTCTCTCTCTAAACCAAATGCACTTTTCTTCTCTCTAGAAATGTAATCAAATCGATACACCGCTTCTATACATTTGTTTTTCCTTTTCACACCAAAGTCAACATGCAAAACTTGAGGAAACTAAGTTGATTTTACTTCAACGGACAATAAAGGCTCTGAAATTATTGAGAAACAGAGTATACACCGAATTAAAAATCAAGAACAAAACCCAACCGTCTCTCAATCTCACAGATTTGGGAGGGGTCACTTAAAAATTGACGGCTTTTCGAGTTAGGCACTGTTCATTTTCGCATATATCAACGATTGTTGCGGATCTGGATTTTTCATGTTTGTGCTGACATTGTTGCGGTTGACAGTGTTATTGGTGGTGGTTGTGCGGTTGAAATTCCTAGTATTGTTGCTGAGGTTGTTCCCATAGGATCTCTGGATGAGGTTCTCTCTTGGGTTTCGCATTGGTCCACCTGGTGTTGTCGGTTGCGATTGTTTAAAATCCTCCTAGAATCTGTTGCCTCCTGCTCTACTAAAAGGGCGCACTCGATGACTTCGGCGTAGGCTATATCACAACCTTTCGGATGTGGGGGCTGAGTCCCCACTCGAACTTCCTTGCCCTGATGACGTCGGTTGGCAAGTGTTTAGAGGCGTGTCGGGCAAGTTCTTCAAAACGAGCAGCATACTGCGAAATAGTCCCTGTGCCTTGATTGAGGTTCATGAATTCCAGAACCAAGGCCTACTTCACTGGGGTTGGAAAGTATTTGGTCAAAAATAGCATCCTGAAGTCTCCCAATCAATTGTCTCGTCGTCATACGTCGTCTTTACCAGTTCTCACTAGTAGTCTACTTCTCCTTGAAGCTGGTAAGTTGCCAAGGCCACCCGATCTCCACTGTCGGGGACTTGCATAATATGGAATAGCTTCTGCATCTTCTTTAGCCAAGCCTCAACGGCTCCTAAACTGACATATCTGGTGAAAACCTGGGGTCGTCTCTTGCAGAATTCATTGAGTAAAACGCTACGGTTGGGTTGCCCATAGTAGTGAGGGGTGCGGGTGGTTGATACGGATATTGTGGTGGAGGTGGGGCTGTCCGATCTCCAAGAGTTTCGCTCCCAAGGGTTCAGTAGTTCCCGATCTTCTATCATGAACGGCCACTCTTCATAGACATAACGGTTGGTGAAGTCCACATTCCCATGCAGGTCTACAATTTTGCTCTCTTCAGTTGGCTTGGTTGTTTGTACCCACAAGCTCGGTGCGACGTTTCCTACCTTCTCTATGAATCCGGCGGGCAAGTCTAGTGCGTATTGGCCACGTGGGTCTTGATTCAGAAGCATCACAGGTCGCACAAACTATGACTCAGGTCGTACTTTCTAAAAACACCTCTTGGTCGGCGTGATCTGTACGTATACCATGGTGCCTGCTTCGATGTCGCAGGTCCATTCCCATTGTCTCCATCCTTCTCTTTCCATCACTAGCCTCTCTGGCTTGGGTGTTGGCAGATGGTCTAAGTCTCTCTCGGGCTCGACGTCTTCGGCTTATTCGAGGTAGACGTCTATGTCTTCCTCGACACTGTGAACCTATGAAGCACGGGTACTTCAAAAATGGCACCGTACCCGTACCGGTATGGTACAGTACAAGTACGGCTTCAATACGGCAAAAACCGTACTGGATACTTCGAAATTCTAGAGGTACATTTGCCTATTTGGGTACACGAGTAGTACTCAACGGGTACAAACTTGGATACAAAAATGGGTACGTGGGTCGTTTTGAAAATTATTTATATTTATAGGGGTAAAATGTTGAAATAGTAAATTGTTTAAAACCCTAAAATCTAAATAAGATCTTTATCTTCTAGTCTTCTTCTTTGTTCCAGAGTAGATCGTCCAGCGTTCTAGACTTCGCTCTAGGTTCAACTCTCTCTCTCTCTCTCCCCCTAGTTGTATTTTTCTGCTGATACATTAGAGACCATTGGTAAGGGAGAGGGTCTCCAATATTTACTGCAAATGCTGTGTTCTTTCTCTCTCTTCAGTGGTCCATATCATTCCGCAAAAGGATGATGATTATATTTATGTCGCATTGTTGCTTATAGACTGGTGCTTGTTTACTTGAAAACACTAATTTATTTATGTTACTTTTGGTTGGTAAAATAACTTTATATTTTATTTTATATAATGAAAAAATAATAAAAATAAAATAAAATACATTGACATACCCAGTCGTACCCGTACCCTACTTTTTTGAATTTTGTCGTATTCCGTACCCGTACCCATACCGGTGCTTCATAGCTGTTAATTGATTTGTACTGGAACCATTGTACAACTACCTCCCAGTTTGGTAAGGGTTCCTCGGCTATTATTGCTGGTGCTCTATATCCTGGCTCGTCTGCCTCCGGTGCCTCGAATTGAGGTATGTAGTCATCATCAACCGGAAATAGGGGCTCCTCAGGATCTTCATCCTTGCTACTGCTGCTATCATTGCTGTTGTCGTCCAAATATAGTACTAACTATAGTTCTTCCACCGGAAGTTCATCCATGAGCTCATTCTCAGAAATGTCGCTATCAATGTATTGCGGCTCGCGTCTGTAGTTCATCTATAAAGTAATTACAAAATTAGACTTATGTATATCATATTGTTAAAGAAAAGACGTATATGAAATTAACTATTCAAAGTAAGAACGCTCGAAATGTGATCTACCCAAGTCCACTCAACATCGAGAGCGACCTAGACCATCCGCCAACACCCGAACTAGATGAACTACTAAGAAACAGAGTATACACCGAAGTAAAACTCAAGTACAAAACCCAACCATCTCTCAATCTCACAAATTTGTGAGGGGTTACTTAAAAATTGATGGCTATTCAAGTTATGTATTGTTCATTTTTGCATATATCAGCGATTGTTGCGAATCTAGATTTTCCATATTTGTGCTGACATCATTGCGCGGACGGCGTTATTGGTGGTGTTGTTGCGGTTGAAATTCCCGGTATTGTTGTTGAGGTTGTTGCCGTAGGGTCTCCGCTCTCAACATTGGGTAGACTTTGGTAGATCACATTTCGAGCATTTTTACTTTGAGTAGTTAATTTCATATACGTCCTTCCTTTAACGATACGATATACATAAGTCTAATCTATAATTATTTTACGGATGAACTACGGACGAGAGCCACAATACACCGCAAGAACGAGCTCATGGATGAACTACCGCTAGAAGAACTACAGTTTGTACCATATCCGGACGACAACAACAATGATAGCAGCAGTAGTGAGGATGAAGATCCCGTTGAGCCCCCATTTCCGAGTGATGATGACTACATAACTCCATTCGAGGCACCGGAGGTAGACTTATCCAAAGACGGGCCAGGATATAGAGCACCAGCACCAATAGCCGAGGAACCCTTACCAGACTGGAGGTAACAGCACAGTGGTTTCAGTACGAACCAGTTCACAATGACAAGGAAGACACAGACGTCTACCTCGGAGAAGCCAAAGACGCCGAGCCCGAGAGCGACCTAGACCATCCGCCAACACCTGAGCTAGAGAGGCTAGTGATGGAAGGAGAAGGCTGGAGACAATGGGGCTAGACCCCCGACATCAAAGCAGGCACCATGGTATAAGTATAGATCACATCGGCCAATGGGTGTTTTCGGAAAGTACGATTTGAGTCATACTTTATGGAACCCATGATGCTCCTGAATCAAGAACCCCAAAGCCAATACCTATTGGACTTGTTTGCCGGATTCATAGAGAAGGTAGGAAACATCTCACCGCACTCCTTGGTACAAAAACCAGGTCGACTAACGAGAGCAGAATTGTGAACCCACATGGAAATGTGGACTTCACCAACCGCTCTAATGAGATCATGTGCATTGCACATGGGACTTTTCCGTTAGAAATATGGACGGACCTAAACAGATGGGTCACACTGAATCCAATGTCAAAGTTTAGGAGGCTTAATGTTTAAATTCAAACAAGTACTTAAATGAAATTAGACCTAAAGTCGAATATATATAGGTAATTTTCTCTTTTGGATTATATTAATAAAGTTGGTTATTTCATGTTTGAATTGTTTTTAGGAGGGGAATGGGAAGAGACGAGTGTTGAGGGGGAAAGGGCACAAACACTTTGAGAACTCCTATTTCCTTTCTCTTCCCCTCAAATTTGGGATGACAGGGTGGGAAAGTGAAGCGCTTCTTCGTACCCTTTTTTTACCCCCATTATAATTTTACAATCCACATAACAAAAAAGACCTTGGGTTGTTAAAGCACCAAAACAAGGGCATAGGGATATAAAGTGCATGATACACCTCAGTTTCCTCTCTTTACTATGGTTATCTCAAACTCGAATTGAGCTAAATCAAAAGGCTCCACTTTTTCTGGTGAATCAAATTCAATGTGATCCCTAGAAACCAGGTCTACATCCATAGGAGCCCAAGTGCCTGGATCAACAAGAAGTTTCCGCTCAAATCCGTTTGTGAAAGAGTTGAGTGAATGAGAAAGATAATGAACTTGGAACAACTAACCAAAAAAAGGAATGCCTCTTGCTTGGTATCTTCCTTGCTACTCTCATTTCAATCCGCTACTTCCATGATCAATGTAGCAGGATAAGTTTCCTTGCTCGGTATCAAGTATAGCTTGCTTTGCCCATTCACTAGGGATTCCTACTTTGAATAGTTCTTTCACTGAACTGCTTATCATGTGAATTAAGACTGAACGGAACTCAAGTTAGATTCTGTTGTCATGCTAACTCCATGATTTAATAATCTGCTCTGAACATTGAACAACCGATTCTGTAACAAGAGGGTGTTTGGCTGAATGCTGCCGCTATAGTGGTTGGAGAAACAATCAAGAAGCGAGCATACTATATGGGAAAAGCAACAATACACAAACCTAAAAACTTGGATATGTAACTACACAAAAATTCACAACTAATACTTCCAGAACACTTAAAAAACTTCATCACACACTTCACGATCAAGGGAGGAACTACATGGAGACTACAGGGCGTCAAAAATTTCAAACAAAATTTAAGCCTTAGGTATAAATTTTGAAAATTATACAAAAATTATATTTTGGCCCTCAAATTGTATTCGCCCCTCCCTTTTTAAAACAAAAATCTCGGCCCCAAATCTCAAATCCGGTTCTGCCCGTCCTCCCCTGTTCATGACATAACCCCTCATACTATGATTTTTATCATCGTGCAACCATTCGTACCATTTACCCCATCATAACTTTCTAGTAATACAGAAGTGTGTACTGTAGATTTCAAACAGCTACATACACATGTAGGTGTAGATAAAGAAGGGCTATTTGAAGACCAACTGACCATCAATGAATCATGATGAGGATGAGCGAGAGACTCTTCTTTGAGAGCTTTAGCCTTCAACCAGCGCTGGTGGAACTGAGCGATGGTGTCGCCGGTGAGTGCAAGGGCTCCCGCGATCAGCGCTTGCTTCAGGGGAAACCGGAAGCCGGTTCCTCCAGTTGAATCCGCCGAATCGGAGGGTTTGGATCTATCTTTTCTCGTATTTCGTCTTCTTCGTTGAGAGTCAAATGGCGGCAATTTCCAAAACCCACCATTGCTGCAACTCAGTCCTTTCATGGCTGAGTGAACTGAAATAGATAACAATCGCGCGGTGTGTGTGTGTGTACGATGCAGAATCTCTCTAAAAATTACTCCTACATTGCCAGTTAAAAAAAACCAAAAAATTAATAAAAACGATAATTCTTTCATCCCATCTAATTTGTTATTTTTCAAAGTCATGGTATTATCAACGCAATAAAAAAATCTTTTTACGTTACATATTTTTAAAATTTTAATGCTAATTTAAAGAATTATCTGACATTTTCAAATTAATATAAAAATTAAACAATGTTGATAAGAGGATATTGCAATTTTCATTCGATTATGACATATTTCACAAACATGAAAAAATATTACAAAGGGAAAATTACAAGATCATTGAAAATGCCATTGCCATCTTTATTTATGTTTTTACCAACTCAAAAAGAATTTAAGTAATCGTGATCAATTTAAATTTGTATATAACAAATTTGTTAGTCTAAATTGTCAAAATTCACAAATTATTCACTATACCTATCGAAAATTAAAAAATTCAATTCAACCTACTATGCTTATAATTAACATAAGAATTATAATTCTCTTCGACCTTTTTTTCTTTTCTTTTTTTTACGTTTTTACATTTATAAGATTAATAGTATATGTGCATCAGTTAAGGGATGTCAATGCGCCCACAGATGATGGGTTAATGGACATATTCTTGGAGGCTAAATTTAAATTTGTACTAAACAAATTTGTTAGTCTAAATTGTCAAAATTCATAAAATATTCACTATACATATTGAAAATAAAAAAAATTCAATTCAACCTACTATGCTTACAATTAACATAAGAATTATAATTCTCTTCTACCGTTTTTTTTAAGCTTTTACATTTATAAGATTAATAGTATATGTGCATCAGTTAAGGGATGTCAATCCCACAGAAGATGAGTTAACGGACATATTCTTGGAGAAGATATTTTTCCGTTTTACGAAATCAACTGGCAACCCCCAATTTTTTCATCACAATAAATAGATCATTTATTATAAGATGTCCATAGACTTTCGACTAACTCGATCATTGGAGAGTCTATGCTCGAGAATGCTATCAGTCTTTGAACTTACTTTGCAGGGATCTTCTTAGATCAGCCATGTAGATTTTGACATTATTAATTTGGCACCATCTTGGAGAATGGTTCATTTTCCATACAAAAAAAGAAAAGAAAATTGATCGCGAGTGTCTAAATATTCAAATTTCAATTTATGATTTTAACAAAACACGTGATAAGAGGTTACTCATCTCCTTTAGCTCTAAAAAGATGTGATAAAGACATATCAAAGTGGACTACTACTCCCAAGTTCCTCAAACAATTTAAGAAATGATCGATTTTTTCACTTGATTCGACAGAGCAAGAAAACAAGCTCAAATAAAAAGAAGTTGGCCGACCTAGTAGAGTAGTTGGCAAACCATACAAACCAATTGACCAACAAAACCAAAGAGTTGCCCCAACCTAGCAGAAGAGTTGACCGACTAACAAACCAATTGCCCGACCACACAGAAGAGTTGGTCGACTAGTAGACCAGCTGGCCAACCGTACAAAAGAATTGGTTAATCGTATAGAAGAGTTGGTTGACCCAACAAAGTAATTGGCTGACCGTATAAAAGAGTGGTTGCCCTAATAGAATAGTTAGCCGACCAACAAAAGAGTTGGCTAATCACACAAATGAGTTGGCTAACTCAGCAAAGCAGTTGTCTAGCCACACAAAGCAATAGGCTGATTGTGCAGAGCAGTAGGTCGATCCCACAGAAGAGCTAGTCAACCCAACACAAAGTTAGCCAACCCTATAGAGGGTTGGTCAATCCAACAAAGGATTTGAGCGACCCCGAGTTGAACGACCCCACAAAGGGTTGGCAAACCCTGCTGAGATATGGGTTGATCGCGTAAAAAAGTTGACTAATTCAACATAACAGTGGGCCGACCGTACAAAGCATTGGATTGACCGCTCTAAAGAGTTAGCTAACCTAGTCGAATAGTTGGGTGACCCCACAGAGGTTGACCAATGACCAATTGCAGAGAACAATCGACGGACCACACAATACAATTTCTGATTGTGCAAGAGCAATGGGTTGAATGCCTAGAAAAGTTAGCCAACCCCTCATAACAGTTGGTCGACTACACGAAAATGTAAACAAGAAGTCATTTTCTCTCTCTCTCTCTCTCTCTCTCTCTCTCTCTCTCTCTCTCTCTCTCTCTCTCTCTCGCGCGCGCTCAATGAATATTTGGTTATCTTTGTTAACATCACAAGAGTAGCTAAAATGAATAAGTTCATACATTTGAGCAGTTGAATTGTACGAACAACTTATCTATCACTTGATTGCCAAGCACTAAAGTATTGTCGTGATTTATTACTGAGCATAATAAACCTTCTACAATTCACTATATTTTGTGATGGAGTCTTCTTCCATAAGTATTTCCTTGCCAAAGAAAAGAAAACTAAACCAACTTCATTTTCACAAATGGAAAAAAATAAAAATAGATTTGATGGACTATTTGACGGTCTCCAAACAAATCTCCAATCAAATTGACTATCTAACGATCTCTAAGCCAAACTACAGGATGAACAAATTGCCTAATAGTCTGTCGAGCCTTTCAACAACTCAAGTGGACAACCTAACGGATTTCAAGCTAAGATAAAAGATCAACAGACTGCTTGACGGTCTATTCAGAAAACCTACAACTCTAATGGACTGTTTGACGATCTCCGAGCAAATCTCTAGGTCGGATTGACTGCTTGACGATATCCGAGCCAAGATATAGGCTGGACAAATTGATTGATGGTTTACTGATCCTTTCAACAACTTAGATGTGTTGTTTCATGGTCTCCAAGAAAATCCTCAAGTCACATTGACTGCCTAACGATCTCTAAACAAATCTATAGAAGTCGGATGAACTACTTGACAATCTTTGAGCCAAACTACATAATGCATATACTGCTTGGCAATATGACAAGGCCAATCTGCAAATTAGATGCATTGCCTGGCAGTCTTCGAACCAATATATAGAAGTTGGATTGACTACTTAATGGACAAATTGCTTGATGGTCTACGGAGTCCTTCCATAGTTTGGATGGACTAGTCCATCTTTTCCTTGGAAAGTTGAGATCCCGTTTGGATGGCTCATATATTGTTAAAATTGTCTCCCCTCACAGATTGGTTGAGATTGAGAACCCAATTAACAAGAACAGCTTCAAGGTGAACGGCAAACGCTTGAAACCTTTTATTGAGAACTTTGATCCTGAGAAATCTATTGAGAATTTACATAATCCTATGTGTGAGAAATCCGGCAAAGATTTATTTGATCTAGATCCTCTGGGTTAGTGAGCATTCATAAAGTCTAGGAGACTAAAAAACCATGGAGTTTGAGATACCTCTAATGTTTGTCGTGCTTGAACGATATCTCACGATCTGATTAATCAACCCATTCACATAAATTCCGAAAAAAATTGGTTAGCCAAATTGGTTATGGTTGTGATTAACAACAAATTGCATTAGTCAAACCGTCAAAGAACAAAGATTACATACCCACTTAAACAAGAACATACCGAACCCCACTTCTCCTCTCCCCTACATTTGTATAATAAGGTTGGAACCTCGACTTTAACTGTGAGATCGTTTTTTCGTTTGTTGTCGAGATTGAAGAGAGTCCAGAGCGTGTTACGACCCTGAATGTTGCAGGAATGGCGTTGAGGCTCGAACACTCCGAAGTCGGAACACGCCCATCACTATCGCACCTCAAGATTGCACTACTCCTGCCCAATTATAAACCCCCCTTCACCATCTTAATCATCACCAAATGGAACAAAATATATATATTTATTTATAAATGCACATATATAGGGTTTACGCTATGTTTTTTGAGAGAGAAATAGTAAGAGGGTTGGGGAGGAGAGGAGGCAGACAGGCGGCGATGGTGGTGGTGGAAGAGGATGGAGATGGAATGAGTGGGGTGTGAGAGTTGAGGAAGGGGTAGGGTAAAGAGAGAGAGAGGAGGGATGAAAAAGGGTCGAAGCACAAACAGTATGGACCAAATTAAGAGAGAGACAGAGTGTGTGCAGAATATATTAAAAGAATTAAGTTACCAAAATACCCTTTAAAATAAGTCAACATTTAACTTTTCCATTTAAAGATCAAATGTCCGTTAATAATTGGATCTAATTGGAGAAAAAAAATAAAAATTTAACTATTTTGAATGGCTTGTTTACCCAACCAAACTTCAAAAAACAATAAAGTAATTTACCCTAAATAATATTTTGTAACTAAAAACGTCCGTCCACCCAAAGTGTTGTCAACATGGCTTGTTTTCTTTGAGTAAAAGTTGTGTATGCATATCTCTGTCCGGTCTGTCCGGTCTGTGTCAGCATTACTCTTTCTTCAATGGTGTCCTCTGACGTGGCAAGGCGTGCTTCTGACACAAGATCCCACGCCGCCTCCAAGCTGCCAACACGACCGACCTCAACCAAAACGCACCGCTGAACAAATCTCCATCACTGTAACAACGTCGTTTTGTCCTTTCACGTACCGCCGTAGCAGTCGATCGAGACCCCAACCCCAACCTCAGCTTTTTCATTTTTATTTCCCACACTCGCCGTTTCTGTGAACAACCGAGAGAGAGAGAGAGAGAGAGAGAGAGAGAGAGAGAGAGTCGGCGTCGAAGTTGCAGTTGCAGTATCTGCAGAAGTCGTCCGGCATTTAGGGTTTTGTTTAGAACAGCATCCGTTGTGATCGTCGTCTAAGTTGTGGTAGGCCTGACAATTGTACGCGCATTGAAGTGTTTGGGATGAATGCCAATTTTGATATCCGTTTCGTTGTGTGCTTGTTAATCAGTTTGTTTAATGGAATTTGATTGGTTCTTCAATCGCGTATTTTTTCTTTGACCTGTCTAAATTGGTGAAGTTTGGATAAATTCCGTTGTAAGATAATTAAAACCCTTACACTGAGCATATTGATTGCGGTTCTTATTTTCGTTTTCACCTCTTCCATTTCCCCTAATTTTCCGGTTTTAACCGTTTAGGTAGGTGAGAAATGTTGTGGAAAAGCAAAATCTATTTATTTTTCTTTTACGAATTGTTTATTTTTTGCTTGCCTATGCGATACAAGGAAATTCTAATTCTGATGAGTCATTAGGAATTGTTCATCCTTTTACGCAGATTTGATGCTGGGAGTTCTAACTGATGAGTAAAAAGAATTGTTAATGGGAAAATCTGTATTACTTTTTAGAACATGTCTATTGTTTTCCTTACACAACGAACTCTAATTACGTGACACTATTGATCTATATATTTTGTTTTATGGGACTATGGAGTTCTTGTCATAGAAGGCAATGTCTGAAGGCATGTAGTGGCCAAAATATGGCAGGCTTAACTAGAAGTTTGGTCCATCGGCCTTAGGCACCTGAACCGTGTCCATTGGCAATCTGGAATGCCCTTATCATCTTCATATGATGGAATGGGTGGTTATGGCCACCAGGCTGCTTCAGCGTTGTGATTGAAAATCAAATCAGTAAAGTTTGTCACTCTCACTCCCCCTGTTTTACCTGATTCTGCATGTAAGGCCATTTCTTCATTTTTCCAACTGCTGCAAAAATCTTAGATTTGCATGCCTTGAGTCTCTTTTTCCTCAAATAATGTTGGCTACTTTTCACTTGATTCCTTGTATATTGGATAAGGTTTTCTCGGTTTTAGTTATATTTGTTGACTATGCTTGTATTTACTTTTAAGTACTTTAATTTACTATGATGGCGTACGCCGTACTGCACTACGAATGTATGTTTAAAAGGCTTTGACTATTAATATGAACGTGCTTCATGATTTTTTCCATACCAAGGTAGAACTTTATTTATTGATGGATACACTCAAATAAAAGTAAAAAAACAAAATGCATCTAAAGAAAGAAAAATCTCGTAGCGAGTTGAATCTAGTGAAAAAAAAAGGAAGTATACTAATTAAAAATTCAAGCTCCACCATACATGATTATGTAGTGTAAATATATTTTGGACAGTCTTTCCTCAACTCTGAAAGAAGAAAATATATTCATGGTTCTGGTTTCTGCCATCGTTACACTACATCTGTTATACTTATACCCTGCAACTCCCTAGAACTATGTGGGTACCAGTGGTACCATTACGGCGGCTGCCACCTTTATTAAAACATTGACCTCGTTCTCCTAACGCTCAGAGGTTTGTAGATAACTTCTCGTCAGTCACTGCTATAAGGGGAAAAAATTGCATTTGTTTCTCCTATCTTTATATTATACGTATTTACGTCATTTTTGCAATTAGAGGATGTATTGGATTTGGGTTTACTTTTTAGCCTTTTGCTCTAAAAAGGTTGTGTGTATAAGGAATTGTTCTTACTAGGCTATTTCTAGATTATTGTTTTTATATCTTCTTGGAATACGTTAACTAGTTATTGTGAGGGACAAAACACGGCACTTATGTAGTTAACTTGGGGAAGGAACAACACGAGCGACTTGCCGACTCACTCATACGCGACCAAGTCATGATCCACGCCAAGGGCTATGGATTCAATACGAGCCGAGCACTCTAACCAATCCACAGAACAAAATCCTATAATAGGGGTGTGGTAAGAAAGAAAGGGGACTTCTTGGACTACCGCCCTAATTTTGGGTATTACCTATTCCAATTAAGCCATCGGAGGGCATTTCAAGCAAGAGGTAGAGATATCCCTGATGGGCGCTTCCTCATACATATTGAAGTAAGAGATCGAGACAGATTGCCCATTCTAGCTTGAACAGGACTAGGGGGGAGTCCCAGATCATGCCACAGTAATTGCCTTCTGTCAGATTTCGTTAGGGTACATCTTAAGCATATAGTTACTGAGAAGGTTTTTGAAGTAAAATGATCGTGAAAATGCCTGTACGAGGCTTTTGAAGTATATCCAAACGTTGGATATTATCTTAATGGTTGATTACTAACGGTAAAAATTTGTATTTGATTATTCATGATATGGCGGAAGTAACATGTTATGTGCAATCACTTTGTCCATTTATTTTGCAGGAAGATACAGAGATGCAGGATAGTGTATTGACGCTTACGGACCTGGCAGTTCTGCCTGTTAGTGCAGTTTTTAATGCTGTCAAGATGATCAAGAATGAAGAAGTGAGGAAGATCGATCCTCAAGTCATCACGCAAGCGTCATTACTATGTGTGTTTCACTTGCTTTTCTATGCTCGTGTGCATGTTTCTTTCCTGGCTTAGAAATGCTTTTCACTAGGTGTAGTGATTTTCACTGTTCCAGCTTCACGAATTTTATGCATATCTCAGTGTTATGGGGGAGAATGTGTTGTAGGCTTGATATAGGTAAACATTTAGGCAACGGTTGAATACAAACTAAGACAAAAGAAATATTTCCTGCTACTAGGGAGCATGTGAGAAGGCCATGGACTAATGGTACTGTTTCTTGTTCGGTCTTTTGTGGGGCTTACCCAAAGTTATCCGGCGAATTAGCGTTTACCAGTTTGCAAAGCTTGCAAAGCATCTTGGTAACATCTAGTGTGGTTTTGAGTTGTCCTACTCCAGAATTGAGGCATGTATGGGCACAAAAATGCTCATGGACCACGTAACTTTGTGAGTTTCTTTATCAACTATGCTGATACATTTTTTACAAGAAGAGATGATCTTTTCGAAGGTGGAAATAATAGCTTCGGATAACCATGTGTTATTTTGGTGTTGGTTTAAACTGAACTCAATGTGTGATTAGACTACCTTGCACTGCTTCCCCTCTAGACGTAGTTAGATTCATCTATGCATCATTACATGTTTTTTTTTTGCTTTCAGACAATGATATGTTGCATTTCAATAATTCTCTCCACCTCCAAGCTGCAAGCCCCTCGCTCTTTCCTTTTTACATGTTTGCTCACGGGTTATATTTTTTCAAAAATAGGTGTATTCTCTTGGAAGTCATCGTAGGGTTCAAAAATAGGGTGGTTGTTGGCACAGGGATAATGAAATTAGGTGTAGCTGTTTAAGTTTTAGTTTGTATGAAGGATACAATTAATTGAAACTATGTCAGTATTTCAATTTTGATCTACATTCCCTTTGGGCCAGAATAAAATAGAAGCTTATCTACTTTTCTTTTTCTTTTTTCCCGCTTAAGGTTGTTTTAGTCCGTGTTTTCTATTTATACGAGGTTTTTGTTTCAATCGGGACAAATGCAGATAAGCTGCCGATGGATTTTTCATCTGTGGATATCATGATTTTTATCTGTAGTTCATCTGAATTTCCTGATCATCAGTTGTTTGAGGAAATCCCAAGAGTGGTGAAGCCTGGTGGAATGGTCCTACTTCACCAGAGCTCAGAATCTGCACCAGGGGAAATGGTGTGTTGGCATTTATGCTGTTTTTATGTGATGGTAATGTGATATATTAAGTTATATTGGTCTTATTGTTATCTTCTTGCAGAAGACGGCTCTTCTTGAGCGCAAGTTACTGGTGGCAGGATTTATAGATGTACAGATTTTCCCAGTGAAGTCTGTCTTACATTCTGAAGAAGCGCAGTTTTTTGGGGTGAGTTCCGTAGTTTGATCTTCTTCTTTCTTTCTTCCCAAACATAAGCAAATGGGCTTTCAGCTGCTGACTGCACTTTGAATGCACGGCAACTAGATCATTTTTAAATTTCACTCGCAATCTGCAGTTTCTGCTCCTTATCCCCTTAATATAGACCATAAAATGAGGATGTCTGTTGATGATTTGTAACTTTAGGATTGGGTTTTATCTTCTCGGAATCGTTATCCCATAGCTTTTAAAATCAGTAGGAATCTCAGAACGATGATAATAAAAATCTTCCCCAAGAGATGTATGTGATGACTTAGGTTGGGGGACTTTGTATTTGATTTCTCTTGTAAACCATGGATTTGAATTTTTGTGTTCGTACTCGATAGATTAAAGCCAGGAAGCCTTCTTGGAAGATTGGTTCATCCTTCACTCTCAAGAGGAAGCCCACAAAAGTCTTACCTAAAGTCCAGATTGATGATGATATGGATCTGATTGATGAGGATAGCCTCTTGACTGAAGAGGATTTGAAGAAACCCCAGTTGCCATCTAGTAAGAAAATGAAATTGAACTTCTATTGTTTTTTATTTCTCAGTCAGTTCAATAATTTTAGGGACATGTAATTTACTCATTTAATTAGCAAATGTATACAGTTGGTGATTGCGAAATTGGAAGTACAAGGACAGCCTGCAAAAACTGCACTTGTGGGAGGGCTGAAGTAGAGGAGAAAGTGCAAAAGCTAGAACTGACTATGGACCATCTGAACAATCCTCAATCAGCATGCGGCAGCGTAATTGGTCCCCTAAATACATTTGGAATAGTCCTGGTTGCTTTTTCCGATGGCATATGCACAGGATAGGTTTTACCAACTGATTTATAAAAGACTTTGGGTGAACAATTTACAGAAAAATTGTGGCCCATGTAGCCCTCCTTGCTCACCTTCCATGGCAAAAGTTCTGAAAAGTGGGACGTCAATATTTTGGCTTCTGCTCTTCTGACATCTCACAGGGCTCATATCTCATCTTTTAGTTTGAAGGAAATATCAGCTATGGTACTGCTTAGAGTTCAATAGAGAAGAAGAGACTACATTTGGCCATATTGACCTTTATATATTGTCTATCTGCTTTTTGGAGAATCATTCTTCTCAAGAGGGACACAAAATTTCTCAAGTCACCATATGCTTGTCAAAAAATACATTTTTTTGTTTCAAGTTTTTCTTATTGAGTTAATTTGATGTTCCTGATCTGGAATTTTGATGTTTGTCCAGTGTGGACTCGGCGATGCTTTTCGATGCAGCACATGTCCTTACAGGGGCCTTCCTCCATTCAAACTTGGTGAGAAGGTACGATTAAGATAAAAACACAGTTACAAAATATCCAGTTTTTCAATTTTTCTATCTCATTGCAATGGGATACCTAACTTTGAATGAATGCACAGGTTACTCTATCTGGGAACTTTCTTGTGGATGAATTTTAAGAGGTGGAACTGAGATATCCCCCACTGTTCTTCTGAGGCTTTGGATCGTACATAAGTATCAGCAACAGATGTGAATATATTTTTCAGGGGCTCATGGTTGAGAAAGGTATCATCGATGAAATTTTGATGCAGGCCAACAGATTTTGGTTTGTTCAATATGAAAGTTAAAGTTTGTCTTACAATCTCTCACGAAGCATAGAGACTGGATCAAGGAAAACATGTCAAATTTCTTACATTTGGCTGCCGAAAACATTAATTTGTTGTTTTGTTCCTTTGCATTAAGTTGCTCTTGCTGTCTATAGTTTTTCTTTAATTTTGGATGCGTCCCCGGTAGAACTTGCATTGAAAGCACTGGTGAAGGATCATTTTAGTTTTTGATGCGAACGTTAGTACAGATATGCTCCCGAAGAAATACGTCATAGTCTGTAGAAGCCTAGAAGGTGAAAGGGAGATTGATTTATACCGAAACAAAGAACTTATTTAATTGAGACCCAAGATAAGAAATAAAATCATGCTATTGAGTTTTTTTTTCCCTACCGCCTCGACTGTGCTAGAGAGACTTGGAAGGAAATCTTGAGTACCAGTATTCTAACGTTCTAAGTACTGAGCAATTTCTTCTCCTCTCATCGGTAGGTGGGTATGTTGATTTCACAACCAATAGCTCCAGACCTTAAGGCGGCGTTCAAGTGGAAATTGAAATGGGTTGTAAATTCAGACATCACAAGGTTGAATTTTGACAATTAGAATTTTGAGGTTATTAGAGGTTCGCCGGTCATATTTTAGAACCTTAAAAGACTAGTCGGTAATAGGTAGGACATATCTAAAGCTAATCGGATACTCAGTTATCAAAAAAAAAACCCAACAGCTCCAACTTGCATTCCTGGGCAGGTACATGGTAAAGAATTTTCCGCAGTTAATCAGGGCTAAGCTCTGGCAATAGTCATCTTTTAAAGAGATGAAACACAATGGTGGACATAATTTGCAACATTGGTGTGTGTGTATGCGCGCATGTCATGTTGTACAGAAAAGAATCAAGATGCACAGCCTGTAGTCAAATGCGTACTGGAGAAGGGACTTTTCATTAGGGGTGAAACCGGTCCGGTTTGGTCTGGTTTGGCTGAAAAAATTTTGACTTGAGGTTTTATAAACCGAGACCGAACCGAAATATTTTGGTTTGGTTTCTCCAGTTTTGGTTTGGTTTCGGTTTGGTTGGACTTGGATTCAGAATTTAAAAAACTTAAAAAAAACTAAAGCTTAGTAAAGTTAATATACAAAATTATAAATCATAGCAAAATTAAAGTCCCGTAAAAAATCAAAGTAAAAAAAAACTTGTTTGAGGCTTTAAAAAACATGTACCAATTTAGATTTTTTTTTATTTTTAGGGTTTAGTATAGGAACTGGTTTAGTCCGGTCCGATTTGGTTCCTGAGTGACTAAAATTGAAAACCGAATCGAATTTTTAAAAAAAATTTCAAACCGGATCTTAGATTAAAAAATCAGATCAAACCGTCGATTTAATTTGATTTACCAGTTTGGTTTGATTTTTCGGTTTAAACTTTCACCCCTACTTTCCATGCTAGTACTCGGTTCTTTCAAGGGTGCATTTCCATGTGTGAGATATAAATTGGTTGATGGTAGAACAAGCAGCAGTGTGCAATCTTAATTTTGCAAGTTTGTGTTTTTTGATATACAGAAAGAAGGATACCTAAGACTCTGTTCGTTTGGTTATTTCCTAAAAAAATTTGAGAAAATTTTTCTAAATTTGTTTGAGAATTTTTTCCCTAAACATTTTTACTTTTTTTCATACAACATTCATTTCTCTATAAAAGAAGAGAGAGAACACCTCAAAAATGCCGAAATTTAACACCCAAATTTTTTCTGAAATACTTATATCAAACAATATCTCAAAAATTTTTTTTTTTCAAAAATTGTTTTAAAAACACTCAATTTGAAACTGGGAGTTTTGATATAACTTGTCATTTGTTCCAAGTCTCCTCTGCGGGACAACTTAATTTTGATTGCTTAGAAGGAAAACATTTAGTAGGTAGTATTCAATCATTACCTACGTATACTGATGACATCTCCTGGCAGCACCATGAATCAAATTTTCTGATTTCTATTAGAATGATAGAACCTCATAAATACAAAATTACAGGTGAGAATTTCTCCACAAAAATGTAATCAGTTAAACTTGTTGAGACAGAAGAACAAGAAGCCCTTGAGGGCCCACTAATATTTCGCTCAAGAAACTAATCAATCCAAACCAGACCACAGGAGTTACATCCACCCCTGCAAGGGGTGGAATCAACTTACGGGTCGGGCTAAGAAGAGGTTCCGTCGGAGCATAAGCTACTACATATGGAAACTTCTCAACTGGAAGCTTTGGGTACCAGGACATGACTATTCTCAAAATGAACAGAAACCCAAATGCTGAGAGGCAAGGACCTATAAAACCAATAGCGAGCTTTGCTGTGGCAGGGTCCAAATCCACAAGCACCAATTTGTGCATGAAGTTTGATGCAGCATGCGAGGTTTCATGCATGTCTATATTGAGAAACTGGGTTACTCCATTTGCTTCTGAGAGTTCAATTCTAGGAGGGATGTTTGCTCCGATGAAACTACAGGTGCTACTGCATTTTATGCTCCACGTGCCCTGACTTCGGCTGCTTCTGGTGGGAGACCTGACTTTGTCCTGAAACAAAGAAATGAAGGCCATGAGACTAATTTCTTATTCACATGAAAGAATATGCTTATTTCGTCCAGTTTGTTATTGTGCCATATAGATTTGCAAAGCTTGTGTATCCATTAGTGAAGAGCAAGGGGAATTCAAAAATCACTTGAGTTGAAAGTTAAACTTGTTTGATTGAAACTCTGTAGTATAGGCATATCAACAAAAAGCAGAAAACATTGAAATAGAGCCTCGAAGATCTAACTTTATCTAAGACAAGAACCATTTATGGTACGATTGGACCGTATTTATGTTTTTTAGACCAACATACTATAAAAGCTGGCAATCTCACTGTTTCATTTGATACCAACTTGTAGAAGGTCATACCTACTACTACCAGAATTTCGGGGAAAGTGTGGGTAGGTAGGCTTACTTCCAGAGTGTTTTAAGAGGTCGATTCTCAAACCTGTGACCAACTGCGGGAGGGATACCAATATTCATTGCACCAGGTCACAATCTTTTACGAGTTTTATCTTGACAAAATTACACCTGCAAAGATTTAAATTCCCACTAACTCTTAGGAATATCACATAAAACAACTGGTAGATGCTTAAATTTGTTTCTCAAAGGCAGTCATTTGTTCAAGGTTTTTTTGGATATTACGGAACACATACCCTCCACAAGCTAATAGGAGAAAATAAAATCATTTGGCTTACCCCATTTGGTTGGAAGTTAGGGTCAGTTTGGTTGGTTTGGTTTGGTTTGAACTATTGATATAGAATAAAAGTAGCTTTTGTCAAAGACAAGGAGGTGCCAATTATTAATCGCAATGCGATCTTTGTTCTGTCAAAAGTCTTTCTTGCCTTGGCAATAGGTCTTCCTGGAAGCAAGATAAGGCTTCGTCTTGTTTGTTCGTTCACTGTGTGCCTAGAGTTTTGTCTCTGAGAGAGAGAGAGAGAGAGAAGTCTGGGCTAGTAATCTCACAAAGGAATATCAACCTAATTCCTTCTACAAGTATTAGTGACAGTAGCAATGTTAATTTGATGTAGAAGACCTACGGAAATCTTTCTCTGAATCCACTTCAATTTTCCATGGTATGCTTCGTATTCAACCTTTTAGCCTTGCCTTTTTTCCTTTGCTTTTTCTGCAGAAAATATCCACCAATTTCACATTTTGCGTCACACCTGATGTCTCTGCGGGTATATCTTCTCTTTATTATCTTCACTGATTTTCATATGTGGGTTTAGCAAGCTAGCAACTATCAGGAATGGATCCAACTCTCTTTACCAGATGGTGATACTTTATCTGGCATCACTGAGTACTCGTCAGTTGGTGGTTTCCTTTCACTATCTTACTTTCACTCGTCTGACATTTCCTTTGTTGTGCCTTACGTGGCTCAGTTCATGAGTGCTCCTCACTCTCGTTATCGAAGTGCTGCCAAAGGGATACTTCGCTATCTCAAGGGCTCTCTGGAGTTTGGAACCCTCTTTCCGTTGAGGCTTATTTTGATGCAAACTAGGCCACTTACGGAGACTTTTCCCCACTCTACTACAGGGTTTTGTGTTTTCTTAGGTTCCATCCTGATCTCTTGCTCTGCCAAAAAGCAATCAACCCTGTCTCGCTCTAGTGCTGGAGCTGAATAATGATCTCTTGCTCACTTATGTTTTGAGACCACTTGGTGTCGGGCTGTCAGCTCCTCCATGAGATGTAGTTCTCCAATTCCTCTCCTTACCTTACTCTGTGATAATCTCAACACTATGTACATGGCCTCCAATCCCGTGTTTCATGCTCGCACCAAGCATATAGTGTTAGGCCGCCATTTTATTCCAGAACACTTCTTTTCGGCAGCCATCCCATTCAATTTATTCCTCTCCTGATGAGCTGGCTGATAACTTCACAAAGGTTTCACACAAATTTGAGTTTCAGCTGCGCAATCCAGCCTTGTCTCTCTAAAATCATGGAGTTTGCGGGGAGTGTTAAACCATCTTGACCTAGACTTTATTGTGTACATTTAGTGCATTATTCTGGGCTTAATTTATGTTAAGTCTCTCCAAATTACTTCTTTGGTACATATATACAATTCCTCCATTAGAGAGGATAATACAAGGCAAATATTCCTTACACAATGTTTCTTGAATTGTTGTTTGAAAGAAGTTAGGCAAGGGGTAAGCTAAGCTTTATCCAGAAACATGCTAAGCCAGACAAAGAAAGGAAAGGTAATACGAATCTCAGACCTGGCCCACTCAGGATATAAAATGAAGCGTAAGCTTCTTCAGATGTCAAGAATAGATTCAAACATCCTACAGTGTGAAGAAAATCTGATAAGAGCCAACAAACACTGCGCCACATATTAAGGTGTAAGCTGCACACCATGACCAAATAACGATACTCAGCGGAGCTATAACATTTAGGTAAGCTGCACGCTTCAGATATTACTGAATATTGTTTCTCGTGCATAACGTTTACATTCCAGATGTTCTGATTTGTGTACACGTCTGAACAATGGCATTCAAAGTACCTATCACAAAAGCTCTAGCGAACATAAGCTGAGAACTAGACGGTCGGGCACGTTTAGAATGGTATCACATGTATTTGATTTTTTTGTGGAAGTGAAAGTCTTCGAAGTAACCGACCTACTTAGGAGCCGCTTATTGCAAAGCAATTTGAAGAACTTCAACCTAAATAGCTGTTTGAATCCCATAAAGAATCTACATAGCAAAAAAGATGTCCAAAATGCCTGAAAGCATACATGGGTGCGTGAAAGCTTATAATTTTGGGAGTATACAACTAGAGGTAGTCATTTCATGTTTGGGTTGTTTTCAGGAGGGGAATGGGAATAGTGGAGTTTCGGGAGGGAGAGGGTACGAACACTTTGAGAACTCTTCTATCCCCCTTCGAAGTTGGGAGGAAATGGAGGGAAAGTGAAGTGCTTCCCAGTAATCTTTTCTACCCCAATTACAATTATGGCCGATTCAAATAACAAACAAGACCTCAGGTTGTTAAGATATGACAGGGGGTAGTAATAGAAGTGCATGACACACCTTAGTTTCCTCTCTTTATTATGGTTAATCCAAACAAGAGGAACTACAAATTACTCTCCCTTCCCTTCCCTTCCCTTCCCTTTCCCCTTGTAACTAATAATCCCCGATCACTTCCCTCCCCTACCCTCCCCCCTCAATCCAAACCTACTGTGAATCTTGGCTATTTTATCAAGCAGACAAAAATCCTTCTCCTCTATGTCTCATTCATCAAACACAATTCTAGGACAATTAAAAATCTTGTAATCAATAGATTATTTGGGTACGCAAAAATCACATCCATAAACTCCAGAATACTAAAAAAGGAACCCATGATAATGAACGAAACAGAGCAATTTGATCAGGTTTGAACCATGGTTGGAGAAACAATCAAGAGGATAGCATACTGTATGGGAAAAGCAACAAAATACAAACCTAAAAAGGTTGATATTATAGCCGCACGAAATTTCGAAACCAACATTTACCAAGCATTTACAAAAATATTGTTCATACAACGATTCGTAACCTTTCCCGCAAATTCCTCAGAACTCCCTTATAATACTGTAGTGTGTACCGCGTATAGTAGGTGTAGATAAAGGGATGTTTGAAGGCCAACTGACCTTCAATGAACCGTGATGAGGATGAGAGAAAGACTGTTCTAAAAGAGCCTTAGCCTTCATCCATCGCTGTCGGGGCTGAGCGAAGGTGTCGCCGGTGAGTGCGAGAGAGCCCGCCGTTAGAACTCGCTTCAGGGGAAATCGGTAGAAAGTTCCTCCGGTTGAATCCACCAAACCGGAGGGTATGGATATTTCTTTTGTCGTATTTCGTGTTCTTCGTTGAGAGTGAAATGGCGGCAATCTCCAAAACCTGCCATTGCTGCAACTCAGAGTGCTCATAGATGGGTGAATCGCAGATTGCCAGAGAGTCGCGCGAGGTGTGTGCTCACAATGCAGTTGTACCTTTTTTTGTCTGTTACTAAAATGAAAACAATAGACTCATCTTATAAAACTAATCCAAATATTTAATTCATTCTATGCAAATGTAAATAAATACTAGACACAAATTTATAAAAGAGATAAATTATTTAAAAATCATCCTTTTTCCTGCATGACCCAATCAATTTGATCAAGCACACCAAATTTTTTTTTTCTCTCTCTATCCTGATGGGAATCTGACAAGTTGGTTTTTAATAAATCATGAAAAAAATTATCATATTCTCACAATTTAAGTAGAATGCGAGATTTGAAAATTTTCTTTTCATAGTAGCATCCTTTTTTCTTTTGTTGAAATCTTTTTTTATTTTAAAAAATTAGTTAGTCGTTTAGTAACAAGTAAGTTTAATAAGAAGTAACAATAGTAGATATTGATAGTATTTGATGAAAACAAAATAGCAAGTACAAAATTGAGTAATAATTAATGATATATTTTGTTTCAAACCCATAAGATTTTATTCAGCTTTTCTAAGCTTTTCTTTTCCTTATTATTAGATTCTCTCAGTATTAGTATTTCTTTGATTGTTCTTGTTTAAGCAAAATATTAAAGTTTAGCAAAACATTTGAACACTCTTTCTCATAATAGTGGCTTGACTTTTATCATTCACAAGATGTCTCATTAAATTTTTGCACGAAAAACCTTTGTTGAAGGAAAAAGATTATACCATTCTTGTATGTTGTTAAATTTTATAGATAATCTCACTAAAACTTTGTTAAAAAAACCGAGTGGAAAAAAAAACTCAAGTGGTACAAAAGAAAAAATTATATAATCTATTTATCAATTTAAAGTCACTGGTTCTCCCTCGATACAAGATAATAAATTCTTGGGTTAACACATCCAATTATAGTTAACCATGTTCTTGAATATTGTCGTTGATAATGTCTTTTCGCACAAAATCTATCAAATTGTTACTAAAATGTATCTGTTGAACATCAATATCTTCAACTTGTTACTGAACATCACTATCACCTCTTTACTGAATGTCATGTGTATAAAACAATGTTGACAATATGTGCTTTGTTATATCTCATTTATTAGTATAATTTCTTTTGATCTGTGTGATAAACGCAACACTACTTTCATGCACTATTGTCAAGCTATCTTGAATTGAAGACGATCTAATATATTTTTTCTAAATGTGTTTAAATTATAGATCTCAATAAAATGCATTTGCAACTTGTTTTGTGGATCATGATAGTTTCAGGGTGATTAAAATATGTATAGTTAAAATTTGCTCCAAAGGATGCCACGATTTAACATTATCACCGCAAGTGAACATATATCTTTTATGTAATCTCTTTTTATGTGCACCAAATAAATAACTAGCATCGACATGTGCGATTAATAATGGCTTTGATCCATTGGAATTGATTAGGCCCAAATTAGTAATTTCTCAAAATAGCATAATATGTTTACATTCTAATGCCATCGAGTTAAAGTACAATCTTTCGTGCTAAGAAAATGACCAAAAAAATAAAATATCTGGTCGCGTATAATTGCCAAGGTACATATGTCCCAGTCCATCCCGATAAAACAAGGATCAGCGATCGGTTAGTGAGATTAGGTCACTAAGACCTCACTAATAAAATAGTTTTGGGATTTTCCATCAAATAAACATATACATTATTTAAAAACATAATCAGAGTTGTAGAAGCATAATTGAAAATATTCATGTAAAATACCCAAGGATAGTGCCAAGCAACATTGTACAACTATTCAAAATAAAGTTGAAATTACAATTCTCAGTTTATGACCAAACAGAACTCAACCGGAACAAAACTACATTCAAACAGTACAAAACATTATAGCTTAAAAAACTTCAAAACATGTAAAAAGAACACTATGTCAATAACTAGTATATCAGCTAAACACAATCACCACCGTTATTGTCACCTACAAATATTAGTTTTATAAAAATATCATTAGCGCATAGCTAGAATAAGAACAAGTTATGCTAAGTTTACATGCTTGCCATGAATTAGCGTTTATGCCATTTAAAACTCATTTTCTCAATGTAACCATACTACTAAATCACAAATTTCCATGCTCTCCAAAGGTCCAAGGACATTGCTGAGGTCAAGTGTTAAAAACATTTTTCACAATATAACAACACATTTATCATATGATCATTCATACTATACATTCAATATATGGCAGTCAGTCATGTTTAGGGAGTGACTATAAATAAATAAATAGCCGACGTGACATCACTCGTAATGACCACTTTGGCCATGATCCCTCCCTTATGCCTCTCTTCACACTATTCACTAATCCCTTAGGGGGGCCGGGTTTTACCGTTTGAACAATGTACTTCATGATCATATCTTCACATTAAAAAATCCTTATAGATTAACTCATAGCCTATGTAAACATAAAGCATTTTACAATTGAAACTTATTTCATGAAATCATGCTTGGTTTCTTCTTTGAACGCATGCACATTTTATGTTGGTTTAACAAACTATCATACTTGCTTCAAGGTTATCATGCTTGAATATCGAAATACTTAATATTTTTGTGTTTGTACCGTTATCATAGGCTCAATCATAATATGCCATGTAAATCAGTCATGCTGCAAATCATTATTGACATGCATTTTCATACTCCATGATCAAAACCAATATTCTTGTGTAATGACCTAAAATTTTTAAAAATTAATAAAAATAAATTTTTATCCTTAATGGAATTTATTATAATTATTTAGAACTTTAGTTTAATTATGATTTAATTATCAAAATGAACATAGGTGATCGCGGCTATACTTATGCTATCGTAAACTAAGGAGCACCGAATCTTAGGTAAATTCCTTCCCCTAATCTGATGACCTTTGGTGTTGTTCTTTCCCCCATGCTTTCACCAGATTCATCGTCTTTTCCCTGGCCAAACGATGTTCCTCCCTAACCCCTTTCCCTAACCAGGTTCAGTCGGAACCTTTGGCTTCTACCCCTAATCTCTTTAGATCCCACCTCCTATAAAAGCGAGCCAATCCTCCTTCATTTTTTACAAGCTTCGACAAATTGAAAACTTAAAGAAAAAGAGGAGAAGGTCTAGAGAGAGAGAGAGAGTGCGCGCGCACGCACGCTTGTACTATCACGAGGAAGGAAGGTCGAACCATTGTCAGAAACATCACTTGATGATCGAGATCATTCAACTGAGGTAGAATGTTCTAGGTTAAAAATTGCATGAATCAAACCTTGTTTTGCTACTATTTTTGAAAACCTAGAGCCATTTGCAAAGCCGGATGTAGAGTTGGATGAAGAGCCGGTCGACCGGATGACCCGACCATCTGGGTTTTGATTCCTGGTTTGTTTTGGTGTTATGTTGACCAACTGGAAATGTTAAACTAAGCCTCCACACTCACACATGCCTACACATCTACACCGTTGTAATGTCTACAAATTCCCGTGGGATTTTGTGAAAGCAGAATTGCCAATATTGACCTTTATTCATTAATTTTATGACATCATTATGTTGAAACTAGTTTGTAATGTAGTTGGGTTATTGTCATATGTTGTTGTTGAGAACCTGGGATTATGATAGTTGACAATTTGTAGTCGTTATGCTATCTGTATATTATCTTAACTGTTGTTATAATAAACTTGTGGGAAAACATAGAATCCTACATTCGGGACATTATGTTGGTGCCATTGATGCTCAGACCAAGGTGGTGGAAGGATGGTTGAGCATTTATTGTAACTCGGTTCAGTTTTAGAGACAACTAAGGTTAACGGAATATGAAAATGATGTAATGGTTTGAATAATATTGTAATCAATTGTGATGATATTAAGTCTTGTTTGGCTGTCGATTAGTGTGCCAAACGATCTTGAAGACGTGAGGTGTTAAGATGCGTTTTTGGACTTGACGCGCCATAACGATCAATTATTTATGGTGAGGACCACACTAACCATTACAAGGGCCCCATTACGAACTATATCATCAAGAGAGGCCCTCTTATTACGTCTACCCAACATAATGAGCATGCATATATAGAAAATATAAGTGGTCCTTCTGGTAGTTCGGTTTATCCACCACCACCTTCAGCTAATGACTTCTTTGAACAAGTCATGTCATTTTTGGGTTTCATTTAATCTTTGTAGACTAATCTTATGGATCAATTTGCCCAGTTTTCCATTGGCAGGATCAACGATTTGAAGCTTAAAACCAATGCTTTGATAAACTTGACCATCAAGTCTCATATCTCTAGCAAAGGCAACAACACTTCTTCCATTACTACCAATAGGAACATTGGGACTACGTGTCATATACTCTATATCAACTATATCATTAGTCCCCTCCCTCCGCTTCAAAGGATTGATTTGGCTTGGCGGCATACCTTCTCGCTATATTATGTTTGGATGATGTCACAAAGGGAGAAGTAGTTTGAATATGTTTGGAGTAGTAGTTATGTTTATGACTTTCTAATTTTCATGCTTTTGTGATGTCATAAACTCTAACTACTAAATTTTGTGAATTTTGGTAGTTTGTGATAGTTTGTTGGGCCATGAACTTGTTTTAGGCCATGACATTTGCTATTATGACTTTGGTTTATTTTTGCCAATGGTAGTAGGATGAGAACTCTTCTCTTGGCATGATATTTCTAGTTTATCGACGATTATAGGATGATAACTGTTGGAATGATTTGAGGTTTATCAATGATGACGAATCTATGTTTGAGTTGTTGGAATCTCTGGATAAGTTAACTTTATTGGAGCTTTTGGATATAATATGTCTATGCACCAATTTCATTTATACACATACATAAGGGAGTGCATAGATTTAGGGAGATTTGGCAAAAGCATTTAGTTTGTGCCATTATCAAAAAGAATGAGACTATTAAAATTATTAAGTTTGATTTTCATGATTAAAAATAGATTTCACATTTTGCACAAATGCTTTAGTCGTAACATAAAATAAGTTGAATTTTTCTACGAGTTTATGGCACACTCACACCACTATTTTTAAAAGGAAATTCTTAATCCACTCATGGAACTTGTTCATACATACTTCTAAAATATTTATTTCTTCATGAATTAATTGGATAAATAGATGAGTTGTATTACTCTTACATAACAAGTTGAGATTTGTTGAAAGTGATTTTCCAAGATATTTTTAGGTACTGGCCAATAGTCAGATCGGAAGAGATGACAACCTGCCAAAAGAGATCTCATCTGGCTAGGAAGCTTGTCTTCTGGAGATGTTCACTAAAAGTCTGCCCAATCGTCCGATTGGACGTTCCATAAAAGTTAAATTTGGCCCCTGATAGCTTTTTCAAGAAACAAAAATACATTAAATACATTTCCAACTACATCAAACAAATAGAATGAATTAAATCTTGTATATATTTCACCTTGAGTATTCATAGTCATCACAACAACTATCCAAGAGAGTTTGATCAAGCATTTAAAGCCCTCTAAACCTTTCTCTCTCTCATTGTATTGTTCAAGCTTTAAATTTTGATACCTACTTAAAACTCGAGAAAATTTAGAACCAAAGTAGGAATTATTTTGATGAAAATCAAATTATAAGTGATTCACTAGCTACTCGGGAAAGCTAGGGATTGTAATGGGACTTTAACAATAGTGAAACTCAAGAAATCCTCTTGAAGAAATGAGTTAGTATTTCGAGTCAATAGATCACCGAACCATTATAAGTTCTTGTCTTTTCTCTATCTCTTTTATTACATTACAATGGTTTGATTATATTTCTAGTACTTTTTTTTTATTGGGTATTTTAGTTGTGCAACACAATTTAACCCCTCTGTGTCTTGGTTGTCTTGTCCCAGTACCAAGCTTCTCAGTAAAACATTATTTGCTATAATATATAGTACGGACAATATAGATACGTTAAAACTCAATATTGCTTTTGCAATAAAAGTACAAAAATTATGACAATCATTATCAAGAAAAACACAATACCTTCAACAAGAGATCAATATTGATTATAATTTCATAAAAACAAAAATTTTAACCCTATAACAACTTTTAGAATTAAAAAAAATCTTATTTTTATTCTCTAAAATAGAGTTTTAGAGGTACGAACTAAATAATTTTTAATCAAATGGCCCTCAATTAATGGAGCATTTTTGCGTCAAAGATGAACACCCACAAATGCCCACCCTCTACTTCTCTCTCTTGAACAAATCTATATTACTATACACAATGATGTGAGTCTCACAAAATATATTTTCATAACAACAATTATGATTGATTTGATCTATCGATTGAGATTCACTACAAAAAAAGTTGCACAAAAATCTTGACTAGTGTTTATTGGCCTCACAATTTTCAAAAAAGTAATAAAAAATGTATATTAATACTCACTCTCTCTTCATCCAGTTGAACACTTTATTTGAGTAAACTAATTAATTTATATGAATGGTTTCTTTCCAAGATATATAGTGTTATACGTGTTTTCTCCCAAAAAGATATTACGTGGTCTAGACCAATTTATATTATAGTATACGCCGGCGTGAGGATCTCCAAACACATTTCACAAACTACAATTGAGATTATTTTGATGTAAACTATAAGAAAAGTTATACTATACAATATGTTAATAGTTAAATTACAATCCTAACATGAATTTAATATTATTAGTAATGCCGTAAACACGAATAATATGCAAGGGTTTAACAATCAAGTATGTAGTTTATATAACCAAATTAAAGCCATCTCGCTCATTGCATTGAACATTAAAAATTAGCCCGTGGCAAAATAATTGGACTAATAAATTTTTTGGGAGTGTCGTGTTTATTACGTGTTGGCTTTAATATTTTGGAGACTCGAAACGAACTCTTCAATTGAGATATTTTATGTGCAAAAATATATATAATTAAAAGTCTTCATAAAAGAATTATCACACAAACATTGCCAATTCAAAAAAAAAGTTAAAAAAAATTAATTCAAAAAAATTAATATTTTAATATTTCAAAATATATTATTTGAACATTGTCTTTTCATATTTTTAACTACAAATGTATTAATTAAGTTATCATAATCAAGATTTTTCGCCAAAGCTTTCTCAATGAACAATATAACTAACTCATTCAATCTTTCTTGAAATATGATTGATCGAAGATAAATTTTGATCATTTTTAACTCAAAAAAGCTTTTTTTCCAAATTGTTTGGGCCTTATTTATTTATTTATATAAATTTAAATTTAAAATAAAAAGTTGGGCTTAATATTCTAAGAGACCTGAATATTTTGGGGTCTCTATTTTTGAAATATTTTGATAAGTCAAAAGCGATAGCTTTCTCGGCCCGTGTTTAAGGTCGGCTATGCGTTTCGTTGTAGCCATATTTTGCCTCTAATTAATCAGCAATTTTAATTCCTAATGGGTCTAGGTTTTCTCTCTCTAGATTAATTGAATAGATTGTGGAAATGGTTGCTAGGATGAAGATTTGCCAAAGATATTGTACGTAATCGCAAGGTGCATATACACTAAAGCTTCATGGATATAATCTGTGAATATTATATTTTCATCATTATATACAAATTGTGGAAATAGTTGTTGGGATGGAGATTTGTCAAATGTATTGTACGTAATCGCAAGATGCATATACACAAAAAATATTTGCGAAAAATCAACTCAAAATATTACTAAAATAGTGTGATCCGAGTAATTGTCCATCAAATTATTCTTGTTAGTATTTATAAAAAATTACTTAGATCAAGTCATTTATGATATTTTTTTTTGGAACAAGTAGGAATCCTTGTATAAGGGCTATGATCAAATCTGATTCTTCCTTCAAAACTTCGTTTTTTTTTCTTTTCTTTTCTGTTTTCTGTGCGCCAAACAAAAAACACAATAGTTGATACAAGAAAACAGAAGAACAAGAAGAGAAAAATACGAGCGGAGGGGGAAACATGGTTTGATGACTTGATCAGATACTATATCGTAGTTGAGATCACAAGTCATCGAAATTTGGTGTTTACAGTGGATGGATTTGACCGAATCCAACTTCAACGCCCTCGGCCCCTCCGCCCCACCCCACGACGGCCTATCTCAGGTGGCCCATCCCTCTCTCTCTTTCTCTGTGTGTGTGTTAATTATTGCCTTTGAAACCTTTGATGACCTAATGAGACTCTTGGGTTGTGCATTTTTTTTGTAGTTTTGTGTTTGGTGGTTGGATTTTGTTTATCTTCTCAAGAGTTGAAACTTCTACTCATTTGAATTTTGGTCAGGCCTATGTATAAATGGATGTCTTGTTGCATGTATAATTATTTGATTATTGTTCATATTTACTTGGCTTAGTATGACCCAATGGTTTGCAAGCTATTGGATATTCTACTTGGTACAAATTGCAAGTGCCTACAAGGATTGAACACACATTAACCTTTTCAAGAAGTAAAAGTGCAATGAGTTCAAAATTTTCAGTTAGCATTAATTAATCTTTTGCTAGTCCCCAAGTTCAACGGTGAACAATGAGGGGTCCACCCAATAATTTCATGTTTTGATGTGTGTAATTTTGAAATATAGTTCTACGCTAGTCTGTGAATTACTAGTGTAGCTGTCATCTCGATTTAGGGTCCATGTCAACATCCATGAAAGGGATGCGATGAGGATTTGGGAAGCAATTTTTTCTCAACAGTAATCAATATGAATTCCACATGCAGCTTGTAGCTTTGAACAATAAGAAGTGTGAACCTATGTATTTGGACACATTCTGCTTCGATCCTACTATGACAGCATATGCTACAAAACTGGGTATTTAGTTTCGTCTGCTAGTTCAAAATTCCAAATTGCTACAGGAATTTGGCATGTATAGCACTTTTCCATAATTGCACAGATGCCATTGAATGTTATTCTTGATTCAAATTTGAGGCTTGAAACTCTTTGCACATGTTCTGTTGTTTATACCTGTAGTTTATACACTTACCTTTTTTTGGCTGAGTTCGAGACGATCACAAAATTTTGATCACCTCTCCATTATACATACACTCTGACCTATAATTGCGAATTTGAAGTATATACATATCCTAAGGTACTATGGTTTTTCGGACCACATGAAACCAAGACAGTTCGAAACGTGGGACTGTTGATGTGAATGTTACTCGAGGCCAGTAATTTTTATTTTTTGGGGGTGTTGTTATTCGCTTTAGTTGGTTTGAGTCGTGTGACACTTGGTTGAGCAATGAGGGAGAAGTTGCAGCATGTAAAATAAGGTCTCTTGGACTGACCCCGCGCGGGGGGGGGGGTTAATCAGATACTTTTGTTTTCTTGGATAAATGGGAGTTCCATGCTTAGTTCATGGAAAATTTGAGTTATGAAAATTCTTGCTCTGTGAATGTCCAACTAAACATGTCACATATCGATCCGATACCTTGTCCGATTGAGTTTCCATTGTTCCAGTAGGCCTTATCCCACCATCAAGTCACTACGGTTCAAGAAATTTGCTGTTTATTTGTTTTTTACTTTCCTAAGCCTTGAATGGGCTGTGCCGGCCTTTCAACTCATGGTTTTTGGGGCTAAGTCATGTTCACTGTTGGTGGAATCTTATAGCTTTTTGGTTTCTGTGGGAAGGATTTGATGTGTTGAGGTTCATCGTTCCTAGTAAGGTGGGATTCTTTTGCAGGGGCTGTGCCGGCCTTTCAGCTCATGGTTTTTGGGGCTAAGTCATGTTCACTGTTGGTGGGATCTTATAGCTTTTTGGTTTCTATTGGAAGGATTTGATGTGTTGAGGTTCATCCTTCCTAGTAAGGTGGGATTCTTTTGCATGGATAGATCCATACAATTTTTTTCTGCCTAGGGACATGTTCTCTTGCATAGCGGGTCAAATTGTCAATGGATCAAAGTGTGCATTTTAGATAGGTCTCATCAAAGCGTGTGGCTGATTTGATTCCAGTTGAAGGAGGGATAGGGACAAAGGAGTAATGAAGTCTTAGAATGCTGCTACTTCATGTTTGGTAAGGCGCATTCAAAGCGTAAGTAATGTTCCACGAAGGCCATGGAGGAGTCAATTCTAATTTCGTCCTTGACATGCTCTCTCTTGATTGGTTTTGGCAATACTGAGGGTAAGTTATTTGTTAAGAGTTTCTGGGTTATATGGTTTGAACATATATGAGTCTTGGGTAGTTTTGGTATATGCTGTGAGCCTGTAATCCAATGGTTGTTGTTCTGTTTTTGAAAAATTAGAGACTTTGTTGGTCCATGGTTTTCTAAAGTGATTCTGGTATTGAACCAAACAGAATCACGTATCTTGTGTGGCATGTTTTCATATGGACATAAACTACTCGAAATCAAATCAACCCGTATAGTGTCATGTCCTTTTTTTTTCCCTGATGGTTAGTTGGAGAACTGGAGTTTTGTTCTCCATGGGTGGCAAGTATTAGAATAGGAGAGATCCTTGGTGCAGCTCAGGAGAGTGGCAGGTTGCTTGATGGTTCACGTCAAAAAATTCATTTGATGTATGCAGAATTGGTGCCAAAAAATTCATTTGATGTATTATAAATTTGTCCTTTACTGTGTTTTGTTTTGTTGCTGAACTGCTTTTGAGATGTTTATTAGTTTATGAGGTTCAGTTTGGTTCCAAAAGTCCTGGAACCAGAGGGAGCGCTTTTGTTCCTGATTTACCGAAGAACTGCACGAACCATGAAGACCCCTAGATGAAATCCTTTCACTTCTTAAGAAAAAAATGGTTTTCATGGTGGTTAGATCTGCTTGTTTATTTGATTTCAAAATTTGCTAGTCATCTTTGGAACGAAACACTGAAAATTATACTTAAAGACTCATGACGCATTATTATTAGTATTAGTTTTGTGTGTGAATTTTTCTTCCATTTTCAATTTTGAACACATTTTTTTAATTTCTTACTTTTCTTGGCTACGTTCTTTTTTCTCATGTGAAGGAGTTTCATGTGACTTATGTCACTGAGGAATATGAGACGACATGCTGGGGTTGTGGGTCTCACCTTCTTCTCTCATCATATGCACCCATTTTCAAGTGTGGCTGGTGTGGGGCTATAACGAATCAAAATGTGGAGAAGAGTGAAAACAAAGGCTTTTGGTGGAGATTCTTACGAGACCGGTGCTTTGTTTGTATCCTCATTATATTCATGCTTTTTGTGATCTGTAAGTAAGCAGAAATATGGAAAAGCTATTAGAAACACACACACAAACACTTGCACAGACATCTGTGCTTGAACATATAGTTTGTAGCATCAATCTTATAGTGGGTAGGTATAAACAATTTCTTTGTTCGTCTTTAGTTTGAATTTGAACCTGCTTGCAATGATTTTACATTTAAAAGAAAATTCCCTAGAATTCGGTGGCTTGAGTGTTAACCTGTAGAGTGCAGCTGCCAGCTAATTGCTGACCTGGTAGAAAATTTCGAAATTCAAAAGAATAGAAACTCTATATTGGTGGAAATCACTGATTGTTATGAGTTAGACTGGGTACATGCCTAAGAAAGGTAAATCCCCTTCCAATGTATCTTCACGAGAAACTTTCTGTGGCCGAAATGGAAAAGGAATTTGTGTTTTCTGTATGCCTTTAGTGATGGTCACTTTAATGGACTTTTGAAGTTCATTGGTCAAACTTACGGAAGAATTAGAAATACCAAGTGTAAGATTACAAGACCTCTTCAGAACTCTATGATCAACAAGTGCCACTTATAAAGATCTCTCTAGCTCATTCTTAGAGAAAGAACAAAAAAAAGAAAAGAAAAAGAAGATCATAAAGTGATATTGGGTATAGAATCTGTTGCAACCTCATCCCTGATTGTAGACGTGCATCCTATGCTTGTCTCACATGAACAAAGTTATCAGATATTTGTGCTTGCATGGAAGCCAATAGTTGGTCTCACTTTCTTCTGATGTTTTGCCTGCAGAAGCTTGCATTCTTTCATCCATTTGAGGATTTTAATTTTAACTTAGGTTTAGCTGTCAACAATAGAGTTAATTTTCTAAACCGGAATCGGGACCTGAATATCTATATGGATATGTGTATTTTTTCTTTTGGTTGTTGCATACCTCGTCTTGCATGTACATGGGTTCCCTTTTCTCTTTTCTGGTTGTTGAAATGCCAGGAAAAAGGATATAATTTATGTGTTTCTCATTTCTTTTGTCCTTTTTCCTCTTCACATGTTTTTCAAATGCTAAATTTTTTTCCTTCCAACACCTTAATTTAACTCCACTTGAGCCTTTGTGTAGCTAAAATACTTTCTTTGTCTACAAACAAGAAAGCTATTTCCATTTCTTTTTCAATGCTTAGTCGAGTTTTGGTCTATATCTTTTTTTTGGGCTTATTTTTGTCTCGTCTGAACTTTTGTTAGTTTTGTGTCAATTTTTTCCTTTGGCTTTCTTGATTCGTTTTTGACAAGAGGAATATAAAAAGTACTCTCTTTGTCACATATTGCTCGTCCATCTATTTTGAAACGTCCCAAAATGTTTGTTCTCTTTGAAAAGATACAAAAAAAGTGTGTAGATTTTCACAAATTAACCCTCACAAAAATGATTAAAACTGTTTTTAGTTTAAATAGTAATGTTGAAATCCAATCTCACTTTCTAAGGAGACATGCGTTAATGGCATGTCCCCTTTAAAAATTGATCTTCCCGTATAGGACAAACAATATGGTACGGAGGGAGTATTAAAGTATGATCAAAAGCTACAATAATTCACTAAAGCCAAAAATAACCAAAGTATACTGATCTTTTCAGATTATGTATTTTCTAAACTTTTTCAAGTTCGGTCCATATTTGTAACTTCTTTTATTATTTTTGTTGAGACGATTTCGAAAAGTTATTTTTTGACCAAAAGCCAAAGAAAGTTCACTGAGTAACTGTTGAAAGAGTTTATGAAATGGTTTTCTTATATTTCTTCTCGTAGGAGGAGGCACATTATAGAGGACAATTTACAGACTCAAAATGGAACTACAAATCAATGTAATCTGTTACAAATCAACCATAATTATATGTTCCTAAAATACCTCTAATTGAATCACGAATTTACGCCTTCCATATTAAACACTCAACAGTAACAAAATGACGTAGGCTATCAAACAAAAAAGCAACAAAATAACTTATTAGCTAAAACAAGAAGTTAATTTAGTGCAAACTCTAAAATGCAATTTGGTCCATGGTTGTTGTACTGCGGGAAAACCAAAAAAATACCAGGAAAATGTGGAAGAATCTGCATCTCGTATGCAGACAATGTGAGATTCTGACTGGTGGTTGCCTTTACCTTGGGCCTCATGTACCATCAGGTTATGAACATTTTTATGATATTTTTGTTGGTCTAGAGTTTTGAATTTCCTTTTTCTTATTTTTTCCATCTGTACAGGATACACCTGAGGACATAACATACCTTTTGGTTTGCTGCATTCTAAACATCTAGAAAGTAACTACATTTGTCTGGTGCTTTTGCCTTGATGTGCAGGTGGTGGGGTGTGGGCTGTTTACCCGATTGTCTTTTCAATCAGTTATTACTGTGGGATTTTCCACTCCATCATTACAGTAATATTGTCTTTATCTACTGCTTCTACATTTATCCTCGCTGCATTTTATTGTGCTGGTTCACCCCCAATCATACAGTGGGGTAGCTATAGAGTAGTGGGAAAAGGTGCACTTGAGGAATATACCTTTTGTCACCATTGTTCGAAGCCAAAGTCACCAAGGACTCATCACTGTCGGTCGTGCGGAATGTGTATCTTGGACATGGATCATCACTGCCCATTTGTAAGTTTTCATTGTTTTTTTATGTGTTCTCAGATGAAAAATCTAGACGAATTGGGAATGTAAACGGGAAATTTGCTTGAACTGTTGTTTATGAATATAGCTTCTGACTTGTAATAGATCTATGAAAAGTATGCTACATGGAGTCTGGTATGAGTACCGCATGTGGGTGTTTGTCCACTGTAAGAGCCCCTAAACACTTGATCTTAGGGTATGGAATTATGGATCCAAAAGTTGTAGATGGGTTTGGATACCTCATGAACAGTTATGTGTGTAATATACAGAACAGTATTTTGATATAAGATATCTACTTGTGTAGGAATGTACTTGAAATTTGAAGGTAATATATAGGAAGGAAAGATCTGTCTTCCACCCATGTGAGAGGCTTTTGTTCCCATCAAATGTGAGCAAGCTCTTTCTTTGAGCCTCCTTCAAAATTGAAGGATCTAAGTGTCCAATTTGGGCAGCAGCGTCAGACACGTCCCATATAGTTATCCTGATCATGGTGAATGAACGCAGGTAATCTAGGCCATTTAAATAATGGCGAACTTAGGCAAATTGTTCCAGACTTCCAATTCCTGAATGTCCAGAGTAAAGTGATGACATTTTCGGGTGACATCATGATGTCTTGCTTTCAAGGCTGGTGTTAGAACTTGGCACTTCCCTTTCAGCGGCTATTTTCTTCCAATCAAGACTTCATTTGTGAAATGTGCTTTTTCCACTGCTGTGTTATCCTCTTTTGAATCTATTGGTAAATGGTAATGTTAAAGAGAAATAAAAGCTCTTAATGTAAACTCGTCCTTTCCGTGCTGATGTTAGAACAAGCTCTCGCTTTATATATAGAATCAGCCTCTTGATGGATCAGCAATGGCAGTGTGAGTTGGGTTTTGGCTAGCAAGAAGCTACTAGTTGCGGGCACTATCTTGACACTAAGAGCATCCCCAACCCAACACTCCCCATTTCTCTGTTTTATAGACAAATCTAAAAGTGATTATGAAGCATATTACTACACACACACACCCAGGCACACCCACACCCACCAACCCAATTCTCCACTCCATTTTTCAGATACCCTTTCATTTCTCTGCAAAACACACATTTCCCTAAAAATCTTTGACTTCTATTTTTTTTTAAATATATTTAACATTGGTCTCATTTTAAAAGTATTTTTTATAATTTTCAACGATGCCAATTTTGTATGGATAAATTTCATTTTTATGAAGTGCCATACATTTTAATAAATAGAGACTCATCTCCATTTTGGAGAACCAAAATAGAGATGGGTTGGAGTGACCTTGTTCTCCATTTGGAGGTTTGGCATTCCCAAATGGAGTTATGGAGTTGGGTTGGAGATGCTCTAATTGTGCTGCTGGTAGGTTAGAGATTGTTTTTGTGAACAGACCTCCTGAGGATCTTTGTCGCGTTTTGGCCATCGTTAACAGGAGCCTGGGCATGTCCAGGACCATTTCGTCTAATTTCTTCACAAACCCCAACATTCAACACACAAAAAAAAACTCTGTACAACAAATCTAATGAAAGGAAGTTGACATGTGCTGACAGCTTGTTCTTTATCTTAGTGAGGAATGTTAGAGAATCCTACACAGTGATTAGTGATTTTGTTGATTGTGAAAAAATAGCGATGTCTAAGATCGTGGCTGAACCATATTCACCGCTTGGTATTTCTTGCTTTTGCAGATTGGGAATTGTGTTGGGGCAGCAAATCACCGGAGCTTCATAGCCTTCCTCATCTCAACGGTCACCAGTACAATCTATGTGTCCATCATGTCTGCATATGCCGCATATCACCTCTGGCCACCAGTGAAACACATGAATCTTGACATTTCGATCGGATCAAGCAACGCCATGGCTTTTAAAACAGTGAAGAATATACTATTTGCTTTTATAAGATCTGCAGAGTTTCTATCGGCAAGAGGATTTGTCCTTGCTTACCTGTTTGTTTCTAGCGTCTCAGTACAGATTGGATTAAGTGTGCTTTTGTGGCAACAAATCTGCTACATATACGAGGGAAATACTTATTTGAGCCACTTAAGTTCAAAGGGGAGTGTTGCTGTTGTGGAAAGAGATTGCCAAAATATTGCTCGTTTTTTCGGTTGCTCATATTCTGCATTGCGGTACTTGCCACGGTTTCAAAATCCTAGGAAGAGGCACAAGAAGTGAACTTATAATGTGAAAACTTCCCCCTTTCTAGGAGATCTTCCGCGTTTGTCTCTCCCTATTATTTCAAACAGAGGGTCTTTGTACTTTTTTAACAGTTTAGTTCTGAGGATCCATGTTTCAGCATGTTGTTGTAATAGAATATATATTTTGTAAACATGTAGCAAGAAAGGAATGTCAAAGTTGATGATTTAAATTTTCTTCAAACTATGCATTGTTGAAATCTGTATCACTCAATTCAAGTATCCAACAACAATGCTTACTACCAACAAAGAAAATCAGAAATGCTAAGAACACATCAATTTTACACACCATTTTTACACCTCACCCAAAACGACGTCGTTTTGGATTAGGACCAAATAAATAAAAAAAACTGAACTCTTCTTCCCCAAATCTCAATCAGAATCCACCCCCTAACCCCCCAAACCATTCGAAACACCCATCCCCTCCCACCTCAACCTCCACCTCCACCACCGACCACCAGCTCTACCACTGCCACCATTTCTGTTTGCTGAAGCAAAAGATCCCTCCACCACTGTGAACCACCCATCGCCGGCCACAACACCTCCACCAAGGTCTCTTTCTATTTCTTTATGCCTATGCTCTAATCCTTCAATTTCGAATACTAATTAAAAAGTTGGGGTTCTAATTTCAGATGTAAAAAAGTAATGTATTTTTCTTCCTCTTCGAATCAATTTTGTTATGCTCCTCTTCAAACCCTAACAAAGAAGCTGATGTTACCATTTTTTATTTTCTGACAGATATGGTGATGGTGGTGGTCGTTGGAGAGTGAAGATGGTGGCGGTTTGCGGTGGTAGCAGGCTCAGGTCCAAGATTTTTAGGGCCTTAGGCCAAAATTATTAAATTGGGTCTTAAAATTTTTTTCAAAAAAAAAATAAATAAATAAAACTATCTTTAAAATAATATTATCAATAAGAATTTTGACATAAAGTAAATTTATCATACTTTACATTTATTTGATTCAAATTAAAAGTCAAGTTTTTATACAAACTTGTTTTGTATTTTTTAGTGATATGCAATATTTATATAGTAATATTATTAATAAAGATCTTTAGTACACTATTTAGGCTTACTTGCTTTGACAAAAGAACTAAAAATTGACTTATTTTTTAAAATAAATTTACTCATTTAGTGCGTATTTAATGGTAAAATTAAAAGGTTAAAAAACATTCATGATATTAGCAAAAAATATGCTCAAGACAAAATTAAGTGATTTGTTTTTCAAGTATTTATTTTTTAATTATTTTGGTAATACATTCAAATTAAAAATAAATAAATAAATTATTAGTCGAAAATATGAGAACATCTGTCAAAAGGCAAAAAAATAAGAACCGTTAGAAAACATGAGAATATTTGTTACTTATTTGCTTATTATTTTTGAATAAGAAAAAGCTAATAAGCAATTAAGAGCTAAATGATTTTTTTTAATTCGTTGATTTGCTTATTGTATATTTATAAATATTAAATACTAAACAAACAAACTATGTGAATCAAACCAAACGAGACCTAAAATTAGTTTTTAAATAGCTAATAAGACATAAAATGAAACAGAATCACTATAGATTTTTTTTTGTGTGTGTGTGAAAGTTTTTCTTTTAAATCCAATAATTTGGCTCAACAACTGAGCTAAAAACTAATCAATTAGGCCATTCTTTTTAATGGGGCCCTAATTAGTAAAGTAATTGGGGTAAAAATTTTGGGTCTTTTTTCAAAGAAGTAAAAATAATAAAGGATCCTAATTTTGAGCCTTTTATGGGGGGTCTTGGGTGGTGACTTTGTAGGCTGCCCTATTGGATCGGCCCTGGGTGATAGAGGGATCTTCTACGTCGGCGAAGGAGATGGTGGTCAGTGGTGGAGGTGGAGGTTGAGGTGGGAGGGGTTGGGTGTTTCGAATGGGTTGGGAAGCTAGGGTGGGGAGTGGGATACAACTGAGATTTGAGAAGAAGAGTTCAATTTTTTTTAAAAAAATTTGGTCCTCACCCAAAACAACGTCATTCTGGGTGATGTGTAAAATTGATATTTTCGTAGCATTTTTAAAAGACAATATAAAATATGAAAGGGGCAGTGGTTCACTAACCACCACCACCACACTGCCAACCGCTGACACTAATTGCCACTGCCACCACACTAACCACCACCGCCATAACACTAACTATCATTGCTATTAACCACCACAACCACTAGCAGCTACTAACCACCATCGTCACGCACTACCACCACACTGCCAATCATCGTCACTAATCACAACGCTGCTGACCACCGCCATCCACCACCATCACTGTCACCCGCCACCGCCACACCATCGACCACTGATACTAAGCATTATCGGTACCGCACTAACCACCACCGCCCGTCACTCGCCACCACTGCACTGCTGACCACCGCAACTAATTACAACATTGCTAACTATCGCTACTAACCATCGTACTGTTGATCACCACATCACTAACCACCATTGTCACCCGCTACCGCCACTAATCACCCCTGCCACCACATTAACCACTATCGCCACTAACTATTACCACCACCATCTGCCACCACCATTTGCCACTACCCACACCTTCACTCGCTATCACCACATTGCTGACTACTGCCACTAACCATCACCACTAACCATCACACTGCTGACTACCATTGTCACTAACCACCACCACCACCACCCACCACTGCCAACCACTGGTACTACCCACCACTGTTGCCACACTAACCACCATTGTGACTAACCACCATCGTCACCTGCCACCACAACATTGCCGACCACTACCACTACCCACCATTACCGCTAATCACCTTCGTTACTAACGACCATCGCCATTAACCCCCCCACTGCCACTAATCGCCACTACTGTACTAACCACCGCTCTACCGCTACTATACCAACCACCTCTCTGTCGCCTTCGACCACCACCACCACGCCTACAATATCAGGTAGGGCTTAGTGTGTCGCAAAATCTATTGTGGGATAAGTTGAAAAATAAATAAACTTTAAATTTTAGCTCATTTATGCAGATTAAACAGTTTAATTAATTCAGTGCTTAAATTTTAGTATATAACAAACAGTTTTTTCACTTAAAAAATTCAATATTCAGTTTTCAGTACTTAATTTTCAATTTTAAATTTTCAGTTTTCAGTTTTATTAAATAGCACCGTAGTCATTTTTCCCTAGTGACTCAATATATAAATGGATAGATTGAAAAGAATTTATGAGATTTTTCTTGTAAAAAACCTTAATATAAGAAATGAAAAGATAGTAATGTAAATATATATTAATCAAGATAAAGGTGAAAAAAATGTGGGCGGAAAAACGGAACTAAAAATCATTTAGCCTAAGAAAATACAGTCTTTGTTGATATGAAGGTTATTAATACTATACCGTACTGATCAATATGTACTGTTTTGACGTAAAAATAGTACCAAATATCTCTAATACCGTATCATTCTAAATACCGGTCAATACTGGTTGGGTACCGACTGATACCGGTATAGACATATATTGATAGTTAGGACTCTCTAGTTTATATATATATATATATATATATATATATATATATATATATATATATATATATATACTGTTAGCTTCTCCTAAGGGATACCTTAGGAGAGTTAGCTGCGGACTTGTATCTACAGCCATTGGATCTGAACGTAGGGTTGAGATGAAAGGAGTTTAAGTTCGCGGGTTAGAACCGGGTTAAGACCCGCGTAAGGTTAAAACAAATCCTCATGCCCGTTTCTCTCTCTCTCTAAAACCAGAGCTCAGGTTTTGCCCGTTTCTCTCTCTCTCTAAAACCAGAGCTCAGGTTTTGCTTCGTTCTCATCTCCATTTGTGCTCAGCCTCTGCTCCGGCCACCTGAAGGAGATCAGGTACGTGTTCCGGTAGCTAGCGCGTTTCTGTTGTTCGGTTATATCTTGCTTCAGTCGGAACACTCAACACTCTCTCTGTCATTGTCTCAGTCCTCCGTGACCTTCTCCAACTCCGGCGACCCAGATCCGACGCAAGGGAACTCCATTCTACTTCGGCGACCCACTTTGGAAGAAGAAGCCCTCTATTTCCGGCGATATTTCCGGCCACCCACTTTGACGGGTCAGTGAAATTAGGGCTTTCCGATTTTCTGGTGTATTGTTCAATGGAATTTATTTTTTCTGTAGGTGGGAGTGGGTTAGCCTCATTTCAGTCTCTTTACATTTCTTAGTGCATATCCAATATTAATCCACAAATTAGTGGATCAATCTCTTTACTTGTCGGTTTTGTTTGATCCTGCTTTTGAAAATGGGGCCCCCTCTTATGCATATGTTATGTATTTTCTGGATTAAAGTGTGAAGCTAGTTCATGGCTTCTCTATGGATTTGCATCTTTCAGGATTTGCATCTAGTCCAACTTATAGTTGCATCATGGAACATCTAAATATTGCACTTTGAGCTGATGTAAGCTGCCATGCTTCATCTCCTGCTTGTCAGCATCTGGAATCCATAGTCTGAGGCAAGCACTTTGGTTTTCGGATTTTAGCACTTTCAACAAATGAGATTGACTTTTTTCGGAGATTGAAAATGAATTTACAGAGAACATCGTGTGAAGAAAATGAATACTTCCACACTTTTTTCGGTCATTTGAAAACCCAGGATGCTTGTGGATGCTTGAACAAGCCGTATATTTTTTTTTTCCAACTTAAGAGTATTGACTTTGCTATGTAATGCTATGCTCTGTTTACCAAATAAAACCGCATGTTCATTGTCTTATGATTGTAGAAGTAAGTCCCGTGGAATGGCAAGCAGCTGGTCCTCTGATTGCAGATCCGAAAGCAAACTGCCCACAAGTCCGAATCAATATCGTAACTGTGCTTGTGGGGTTAGAGCTCCAATCCGAACATCAAACACCAGTGAAAACCCAGGAAGGAGATTCTTGGGTTGTGTTAACTACAAGGTTAGAGGATAGATATGGGCTAACATATGCAAATTTTAAGAGGATATTTGATCGACTTTATTAATTATGTTTTGTAGAAAGAGAATGGATGTTCGTTTTTCGCTTGGTATGATCCACCAACATGCTCTCGAGGATTGGAATACGGGAATCATGTTGTCGGAAAATTGAAAGTTGCCGAAAATGAAATTGAAGACTTGAAGCATAGGAATGAAGAAATGTTGAAGAAAGTTGGAGAAATCATTTCGAGTAATGAAAGATTGTCAAAAAGAGCGGAGAGACTGTTAGAGAAGAATGAGGAATTGAAGATATTGGTACGAGCGTCTCAAGCCAATGAAGTGAAGCTCCAGTTTATCATTATTTTTCTTCTTGTAATTGTCATCGGATTATGGTTTAATGTTGTCATTATGTAAATGGTGGTTGAATACTGGTCTGGCTTTAAGTGCTCTTTTGATCTGCATAATGTGTTGTGGCCTAGCTTCTTTATCTCCTTGCTTGTGGCCTCAGAAGATTATATAGTTAGTTATAAGGGAACTTTGTCTCAATCGCATGAGGTGAAAATTTAGGCCAAGAGAAACCATTTGCTTCGTTCAATAGCAGCATCTTTCTTTGCAATGATGTGCATAATCTTCTTATTCATGTTCCACTGGAATGGAATGGCATTTGTGGGAACCATTTAAAGGATATTACTGAAACAACTGAAAATCATTCATTTGGTAACACTTTGAGAACTTTCAGTAGAAATATTGGTTTAAAAAGCATCAATGCCCTTCTGTTTTTCTTAAAAATGACAGTAAAAATTCACACAGGAAACATCTGAAGGACATTTCCCAACTAAGTGCACCCCTCCCAGGACGGGGCCTGGAGAATGCAAGGTTTTGCTCACCAAATTGAGGAAAATTTGACGACACAAGAGCATGTGTGCGTTGAGAGATGCAGAGAGAATCCAATGTGGAGGATTGTACTAGAGCTTCCAAATTTACATGCTTATGATGTTACTTTGTAGATTATCTACCTATATCAGTCACTGAGAGAACATCTAAGCTAAGAGATTGTATTAAAACTATAGAAACCAAAAAATAGTTATCCTGTTGAAAGCTGCGCACACAACAAAGTATAAGTTCAAAAGGTGAATGCAGCTAGAAAAAGAAAGACTGTTACTGGAAGGAATAATTTGAGAGCCATGGTAGGCACAGCTCAGCTTCTCAAGATAGTTTGGAAACTTGGCAATTTAACATCCAAACTGACAAAAATAAGGCAATTGCAAACAGACTTCATTGGCAAAAAAAATAAGAGACAAAGGCAAAATCACATCTCACAAAGAGCTACTGTCTGCAAAATCAAATAACCCCATTACATCCAAAAAAAGAACCCCATCAGAGCTACTGCCATTACATGCCTTTGATAGAACACATCTCACACGATTCAACGTACATCTGCAAAAAAAGAGCTATTGTCCATTAGATTACCACTGGGACAAAAAAAAATAAGAGACAAAGAATGAAGAGTTATAATTGAAACATTTACCGTGATTTCACTCGTCATCGTCGTCGTTGTCGTCGTCCAACCTAACATCTTGCGAACCACTAAGACAAGAAAGGGCTTAACCATTACAATAATGTCATTTAAAGGGGGGAGGAAAAAAAAAGTGCTTAAACACGTACATGTTAAGAAGTTTTGGACAATTCCGTTTGTCATGCGATTGACCTGTTAAACCACAACCATTGCATCGTCTACTCTTGTTCTTTGACTTTTCCTTTCCTCCCTTCAGCCGTTTACCACAACCCTTTGCTCTAACTTTATGCGGTTCTTTAAAACTTTGTCCAAGAGACAAAGGCAATTGCACAGTACTATCTTCGCCATCTTCCAACCCGCGTTTCATGCCACGTAGCTTCTTCTGAGTTGATTCCAAACTTTCCCGCAAAAGCTCAGTTCCGTCTTCAGTTAACACGGCCTCATCAATTACGTTAGAAGCAAGCTGAAAGAGATTGTTTCGCCTCACTAACAGCGAAGTATCACAAATATCTTCGACGTTCCCACCTAAGTCTTCCCTCACCCGCATAGCTTTTGCTGATTTTGTCCACCGCCGCAAGATATACTGATCAGGTAATTCTACAATCTACTTGCTTCTGAAGTATGCCAACATATGCCGACACGGAATTCCCTCGCATTCAAATTTTTTGCAACTACAACTAACATAATCTGATGACTTATCTACGGAAAGCTTGCGAACCCTGGACCCACCCTCCTTTGCCCTATGAACATTGCACAAACAACGATGTTCATCCTCGTACGTTGTCGTTATCACATACGCCATATTCTGAAAGAGTTCCTCTTGGAACTTGTAAAAGATTGTCCGCGTATACAATTCACTCATCGTTTTCTCCATGACCCACGTTGTTTTCAAGACAGGTTTCTCATTCATGTCTTTATGATCAAGATCCAATTCGTTGTGTCGGATACGTGATAGTGCCCTATCAAACCGTGTTACGAAATCCAACAAGGAATTATGTGGAGACACGTACCTCTTGAAGAATGCATGAGAAATTTCGGCTCGTTGACTACTACTCATGTGGGCGGAAAAAATATGATTCATATATGCAGGAATCCATCTCTCACGAATTTTGTACATGAATATTAACCATTCATTATCGGATAGGTTACTGTTATGTAAAACAACTTTCCATCTTGCTTCGAACTCTTCGGGGCTCTCGGAATCCCATATGCATTTTCGAAACTCGTCATAATGTTCTTTATAGCTTATTGCACTTATTTTTTCTGAAAATTTACTAACAATGTGCCAAATGCAATACCTATGATGTGTATTTGGAAGAACATTAGCAATTGCCCTTGACATTGCGGGATCCTGGTCAGTTATGATCATTGTGGGAGCTCCCGCTGGCATTGATTTCAACCACTCCTTCAACAACCATTCAAACGAATCACATGTTTCGTCACTTAAGAACCCACACCCAAACATGGTTGTCTGTCCGTGGTGATTAACCCCTAATAGAGGCGCAAAGATCAAAGCATATCGGTTTGTGTTGTACGTTGTGTCAAACACCACCACGTCACCAAAGTACTGGAACGATTTCCTAGAGGTTGCATCAGCCCAAAAACAATGTCTCATCCTCCCATCCTCATCTTTTTCAAGGGCGAAGGTAAAACCTTTATTTTTTTGTTGTTCAATCAGGAAATGTTCATATAACATATTCGCATCGTGTCCGGCTAACGCTTTTCTCCTATCTCTCCCAACGTTATACAGATCTTGTTCCAAAAATCCGACATTTTCAAGTCCTCCAGATTGCAACTCCAAGATACTCATTTGTTGCTGAGTTGGTACATTTGCAGCTGCCAATTGTTGTGTTAAAGCTTTTTTTGCAACTGAGACTGTACGATGGGATCGCAACAAATGCACTCTCTTGGGTGTCGTTAGAGGGTGGTTATGACCTTCAACAAATTGGGAGACAACGAATCTTTGATTTGACCGGTCCTTTACAACAGACAATTTCGCACGACAACCCTCTCTAGTTATCCCCCGCCTCCGAACATTCGGTCCTGAATTTTTTTCGTCCCTCTTTCCCTCTTTGCAACAAACGTACTCTTTTCGTATGATTTCATGACTGGTTGTACTCTTCTTACTAGAATGCACCCGAGTACCAAATCCAGATTCCCTCCCATAGTTGTTGTAAAACTGTTGGACCTCCTCTAAATTTTCAAACTGTTGTCCAATCTTCGGTATCAGGTCGTTCTTAACTTGCGGAATGTAAATTACTTCAGAAGAGTTTGCAGATGATTCTACAGGTTGGAGCAGGGACGTTTGAATTTGTTCTATATCTTCAAAATAATCCATCATTCTAACATGAAACAATCTGTAATTGGAGTACAACTAATTCAGAATCGAAATTCTATAATTTAAAAACGTCACAGTGCTAAAATCGGAACACAAAAAACACACTTTGCAAATCCATAGAGAAGCCATGAACTAGCTTTACACTTTAATCCAGAAAATACATAACATATGCATAAGAGGGGGCCCCATTTTCAAAAGCAGGATCAAACAAAACCGACAAGAACTTCCAGCTCCCACAAACAACAGAGAGTCCACGTCCTAAAATAACTAATGGAGTTAATTATAACAACAAGAACATATATATATAGTCAGAAAACTCTCAACAGGCACTAATTTGTGGATTAATATTGGATATGCACTAAGAAATGTAAAGAGATTGAAATGAGGCTAACCCACTCCCACCTACAGAAAAAATAAATTCCATTGAACAATACACCAGAAAATCGGAAAGCCCTAATTTCACTGACCCGTCAAAGTGGGTGGCCGGAAATATCGCCGGAAATAGAGGGCTTCTTCTTCCAAAGTGGGTCGCCGAAGTAGAATGGAGTTCCCTTGCGTCGGATCTGGGTCGCCGGAGTTGGAGAAGGTCACGGAGGACTGAGACAATGACAGAGAGAGTGTTGAGTGTTCCGACTGAAGCAAGATATAACCGAACAACAGAAACGCGCTAGCTACCGGAACACGTACCTGATCTCCTTCAGGTGGCCGGAGCAGAGGCTGAGCACAAACGGAGATGAGAACGAAGCAAAACCTGAGCTCTGGTTTTAGAGAGAGAGAGAAACGGGCATGAGGATTTGTTTTAACCTTACGCGGGTCTTAACCCGGTTCTAACCCGCGAACTTAAACTCCTTTCATCTCAACCCTACGTTCAGATCCAATGGCTGTAGATACAAGTCCGCAGCTAACTCTCCTAAGGTATCCCTTAGGAGAAGCTAACTGTATATATATATATATATATATATATATATATATATATATATATAAACTAAACTCTTCATTCTTGATTAAATTTTAATAATCCGAACCATTAAATGTGTTTAAAACATATTTTTTTTTCCAACTTAAGAGTATTGACTTTGCTATGTAATGCTATGCTCTGTTTACCAAATAAAACCGCATGTTCATTGTCTTATGATTGTAGAAGTAAGTCCCGTGGAATGGCAAGCAGCTGGTCCTCTGATTGCAGATCCGAAAGCAAACTGCCCACAAGTCCGAATCAATATCGTAACTGTGCTTGTGGGGTTAGAGCTCCAATCCGAACATCAAACACCAGTGAAAACCCAGGAAGGAGATTCTTGGGTTGTGTTAACTACAAGGTTAGAGGATAGATATGGGCTAACATATGCAAATTTTAAGAGGATATTTGATCGACTTTATTAATTATGTTTTGTAGAAAGAGAATGGATGTTCGTTTTTCGCTTGGTATGATCCACCAACATGCTCTCGAGGATTGGAATACGGGAATCATGTTGTCGGAAAATTGAAAGTTGCCGAAAATGAAATTGAAGACTTGAAGCATAGGAATGAAGAAATGTTGAAGAAAGTTGGAGAAATCATTTCGAGTAATGAAAGATTGTCAAAAAGAGCGGAGAGACTGTTAGAGAAGAATGAGGAATTGAAGATATTGGTACGAGCGTCTCAAGCCAATGAAGTGAAGCTCCAGTTTATCATTATTTTTCTTCTTGTAATTGTCATCGGATTATGGTTTAATGTTGTCATTATGTAAATGGTGGTTGAATACTGGTCTGGCTTTAAGTGCTCTTTTGATCTGCATAATGTGTTGTGGCCTAGCTTCTTTATCTCCTTGCTTGTGGCCTCAGAAGATTATATAGTTAGTTATAAGGGAACTTTGTCTCAATCGCATGAGGTGAAAATTTAGGCCAAGAGAAACCATTTGCTTCGTTCAATAGCAGCATCTTTCTTTGCAATGATGTGCATAATCTTCTTATTCATGTTCCACTGGAATGGAATGGCATTTGTGGGAACCATTTAAAGGATATTACTGAAACAACTGAAAATCATTCATTTGGTAACACTTTGAGAACTTTCAGTAGAAATATTGGTTTAAAAAGCATCAATGCCCTTCTGTTTTTCTTAAAAATGACAGTAAAAATTCACACAGGAAACATCTGAAGGACATTTCCCAACTAAGTGCACCCCTCCCAGGACGGGGCCTGGAGAATGCAAGGTTTTGCTCACCAAATTGAGGAAAATTTGACGACACAAGAGCATGTGTGCGTTGAGAGATGCAGAGAGAATCCAATGTGGAGGATTGTACTAGAGCTTCCAAATTTACATGCTTATGATGTTACTTTGTAGATTATCTACCTATATCAGTCACTGAGAGAACATCTAAGCTAAGAGATTGTATTAAAACTATAGAAACCAAAAAATAGTTATCCTGTTGAAAGCTGCGCACACAACAAAGTATAAGTTCAAAAGGTGAATGCAGCTAGAAAAAGAAAGACTGTTACTGGAAGGAATAATTTGAGAGCCATGGTAGGCACAGCTCAGCTTCTCAAGATAGTTTGGAAACTTGGCAATTTAACATCCAAACTGACAAAAATAAGGCAATTGCAAACAGACTTCATTGGCAAAAAAAATAAGAGACAAAGGCAAAATCACATCTCACAAAGAGCTACTGTCTGCAAAATCAAATAACCCCATTACATCCAAAAAAAGAACCCCATCAGAGCTACTGCCATTACATGCCTTTGATAGAACACATCTCACACGATTCAACGTACATCTGCAAAAAAAGAGCTATTGTCCATTAGATTACCACTGGGACAAAAAAAAATAAGAGACAAAGAATGAAGAGTTATAATTGAAACATTTACCGTGATTTCACTCGTCATCGTCGTCGTTGTCGTCGTCCAACCTAACATCTTGCGAACCACTAAGACAAGAAAGGGCTTAACCATTACAATAATGTCATTTAAAGGGGGGAGGAAAAAAAAAGTGCTTAAACACGTACATGTTAAGAAGTTTTGGACAATTCCGTTTGTCATGCGATTGACCTGTTAAACCACAACCATTGCATCGTCTACTCTTGTTCTTTGACTTTTCCTTTCCTCCCTTCAGCCGTTTACCACAACCCTTTGCTCTAACTTTATGCGGTTCTTTAAAACTTTGTCCAAGAGACAAAGGCAATTGCACAGTACTATCTTCGCCATCTTCCAACCCGCGTTTCATGCCACGTAGCTTCTTCTGAGTTGATTCCAAACTTTCCCGCAAAAGCTCAGTTCCGTCTTCAGTTAACACGGCCTCATCAATTACGTTAGAAGCAAGCTGAAAGAGATTGTTTCGCCTCACTAACAGCGAAGTATCACAAATATCTTCGACGTTCCCACCTAAGTCTTCCCTCACCCGCATAGCTTTTGCTGATTTTGTCCACCGCCGCAAGATATACTGATCAGGTAATTCTACAATCTACTTGCTTCTGAAGTATGCCAACATATGCCGACACGGAATTCCCTCGCATTCAAATTTTTTGCAACTACAACTAACATAATCTGATGACTTATCTACGGAAAGCTTGCGAACCCTGGACCCACCCTCCTTTGCCCTATGAACATTGCACAAACAACGATGTTCATCCTCGTACGTTGTCGTTATCACATACGCCATATTCTGAAAGAGTTCCTCTTGGAACTTGTAAAAGATTGTCCGCGTATACAATTCACTCATCGTTTTCTCCATGACCCACGTTGTTTTCAAGACAGGTTTCTCATTCATGTCTTTATGATCAAGATCCAATTCGTTGTGTCGGATACGTGATAGTGCCCTATCAAACCGTGTTACGAAATCCAACAAGGAATTATGTGGAGACACGTACCTCTTGAAGAATGCATGAGAAATTTCGGCTCGTTGACTACTACTCATGTGGGCGGAAAAAATATGATTCATATATGCAGGAATCCATCTCTCACGAATTTTGTACATGAATATTAACCATTCATTATCGGATAGGTTACTGTTATGTAAAACAACTTTCCATCTTGCTTCGAACTCTTCGGGGCTCTCGGAATCCCATATGCATTTTCGAAACTCGTCATAATGTTCTTTATAGCTTATTGCACTTATTTTTTCTGAAAATTTACTAACAATGTGCCAAATGCAATACCTATGATGTGTATTTGGAAGAACATTAGCAATTGCCCTTGACATTGCGGGATCCTGGTCAGTTATGATCATTGTGGGAGCTCCCGCTGGCATTGATTTCAACCACTCCTTCAACAACCATTCAAACGAATCACATGTTTCGTCACTTAAGAACCCACACCCAAACATGGTTGTCTGTCCGTGGTGATTAACCCCTAATAGAGGCGCAAAGATCAAAGCATATCGGTTTGTGTTGTACGTTGTGTCAAACACCACCACGTCACCAAAGTACTGGAACGATTTCCTAGAGGTTGCATCAGCCCAAAAACAATGTCTCATCCTCCCATCCTCATCTTTTTCAAGGGCGAAGGTAAAACCTTTATTTTTTTGTTGTTCAATCAGGAAATGTTCATATAACATATTCGCATCGTGTCCGGCTAACGCTTTTCTCCTATCTCTCCCAACGTTATACAGATCTTGTTCCAAAAATCCGACATTTTCAAGTCCTCCAGATTGCAACTCCAAGATACTCATTTGTTGCTGAGTTGGTACATTTGCAGCTGCCAATTGTTGTGTTAAAGCTTTTTTTGCAACTGAGACTGTACGATGGGATCGCAACAAATGCACTCTCTTGGGTGTCGTTAGAGGGTGGTTATGACCTTCAACAAATTGGGAGACAACGAATCTTTGATTTGACCGGTCCTTTACAACAGACAATTTCGCACGACAACCCTCTCTAGTTATCCCCCGCCTCCGAACATTCGGTCCTGAATTTTTTTCGTCCCTCTTTCCCTCTTTGCAACAAACGTACTCTTTTCGTATGATTTCATGACTGGTTGTACTCTTCTTACTAGAATGCACCCGAGTACCAAATCCAGATTCCCTCCCATAGTTGTTGTAAAACTGTTGGACCTCCTCTAAATTTTCAAACTGTTGTCCAATCTTCGGTATCAGGTCGTTCTTAACTTGCGGAATGTAAATTACTTCAGAAGAGTTTGCAGATGATTCTACAGGTTGGAGCAGGGACGTTTGAATTTGTTCTATATCTTCAAAATAATCCATCATTCTAACATGAAACAATCTGTAATTGGAGTACAACTAATTCAGAATCGAAATTCTATAATTTAAAAACGTCACAGTGCTAAAATCGGAACACAAAAAACACACTTTGCAAATCCATAGAGAAGCCATGAACTAGCTTTACACTTTAATCCAGAAAATACATAACATATGCATAAGAGGGGGCCCCATTTTCAAAAGCAGGATCAAACAAAACCGACAAGAACTTCCAGCTCCCACAAACAACAGAGAGTCCACGTCCTAAAATAACTAATGGAGTTAATTATAACAACAAGAACATATATATATAGTCAGAAAACTCTCAACAGGCACTAATTTGTGGATTAATATTGGATATGCACTAAGAAATGTAAAGAGATTGAAATGAGGCTAACCCACTCCCACCTACAGAAAAAATAAATTCCATTGAACAATACACCAGAAAATCGGAAAGCCCTAATTTCACTGACCCGTCAAAGTGGGTGGCCGGAAATATCGCCGGAAATAGAGGGCTTCTTCTTCCAAAGTGGGTCGCCGAAGTAGAATGGAGTTCCCTTGCGTCGGATCTGGGTCGCCGGAGTTGGAGAAGGTCACGGAGGACTGAGACAATGACAGAGAGAGTGTTGAGTGTTCCGACTGAAGCAAGATATAACCGAACAACAGAAACGCGCTAGCTACCGGAACACGTACCTGATCTCCTTCAGGTGGCCGGAGCAGAGGCTGAGCACAAACGGAGATGAGAACGAAGCAAAACCTGAGCTCTGGTTTTAGAGAGAGAGAGAAACGGGCATGAGGATTTGTTTTAACCTTACGCGGGTCTTAACCCGGTTCTAACCCGCGAACTTAAACTCCTTTCATCTCAACCCTACGTTCAGATCCAATGGCTGTAGATACAAGTCCGCAGCTAACTCTCCTAAGGTATCCCTTAGGAGAAGCTAACTGTATATATATATATATATATATATATATATATATATATAAACTAAACTCTTCATTCTTGATTAAATTTTAATAATCCGAACCATTAAATGTGTTTAAAACATATTTTTAAGGGTACTCGCGAGAAATCAATTCAAAATATTATCAAAAAAGGCTTTGATCAAAACAATGGTTAAAAATACTGATAGGAACTGTTTTATGAACCACTGTTTGGATCGAGTTTTTTCGGTAATTAAACCATTGTTTGGATTAATTTTTTCGGTAATATTTTGAGCTGATTTCTCGCGAGTATCCTTAAAAATATGTTTATTGAACGATTCGAATCATTAAAATTTAATTAGGAATGAAGAGTTTAGATGTTGGTCTATAATTGGTTTAAAAAAATGTTAATCTATATAGTCTTTCCCTATATATATATATATATTGATAGTTGTGATAAATTCAATACAATAGCCCGAATATGATCAATACCAGTTGATATCTTACCCATAAATAAATTGGTACTCATGTCAATACAGTATACTTTGGTTCGTTGATAAATTGGAAACATGTTAATATCGTTTTAGACTCCCAAGCAGGCCTTAAATGACCCCCACCATCTGTCTGGAGTCCGATCTAATTCACAACAGTTTATTAATCTTGGTAATTCACTGTTGCTTCTTATTCGTTCAACATCCAAATCACAACAGATACCCCCACGCCTCAAATCAGAATCGAAAAGAGATCCGCATCGACTCTGCTTGAAGATCGAAAAGCCGAAATCAGAGAGAAGAGAGAGAGAGAGAGAGAGAGAGAAGCGAAGGGCAATGCCACCACCGAAAGCTTCGCGCGGATTCTCCTTCTTTGGCGGGGGCGATTCGGCGAAGAAAGCCAGCAGTCGAGGTCTTTCCAAGGCGGTGCTGCCTCCGTCGTTGAACATATATACGGATAGAGATGTGTACAAGCCTGGCGATCCAGTGCTCATCACTATCGAGATCCGTAACAATTCACCAAGTTCAGGTTTAGGTATTACTCACGGCAATAATGGTGCGACTACTAGTAGCAGTAGTAATAGTGACGCTGAGTCTTCGCTGTTGATTGAAAGACTGGCCTTCGAAATGAAAGGGATCGAGAAGATGGATACTCAATGGTTCACCACGCAGAAGCCCTTGCCCGATTCGAAGCAAAGGAGAGGTCAGTTTTTGCACTAAAAGTTTTGCTTCTGTTTTAATTCTAACTCATTTCTGAATTTAATCGGCCAATTGGTCTTTTTCTGCCTATTGCTTAGCCCACGTCTCTTCCGCTTCGTCTGTTGATACAAAGTATAAGCAGATGCAAAAACATCTGCAATCACATGTCTGTGGAGCCTGTTGTTGTCGTCATACAAGTAGCGCATTGTATGTGCGCTATTGCTAGTTGGGATGTACATTCACCTGCGTGGTAGATTTTCGAAGAAATGGCAGTCGTGTCTTCAGGAATATATGCATGGCCGTATCGAAATCAATTCAACCAACTCAACTGACTCTAGGGGATTGGACTTTCTATCAAGATGACTGTTGGAATAAGGTGTCAATTCACCCACTATAAATTCACTCAACTCCAAGCCACATAGGAGATGAGTCATAATGGGTAGTAGCCTGGTTTGATCATCTCAGATGGACTTGGATCTACCAAAATGATAAGAATGCCTCTGAGATTCCATGATAAACTTCTTTGCCTCGGTTGTATGTAACCCCCCCCCAGGGTTATTGGCAACAAAGTCAGAATCAATACCGTCAGGCCACATGCACTATTACTGCACCTTATCTAGTGTAGCCACACCAAAAGTTAATAGATCTACTAACCCACAGAGAAGTAAAAACTACTAATGCTAGAAAAATTACTAGAGCCATCCTAAAATTTACTTCGCCAATCCAAAAATTACTTGTGCCTTCCCAAAAATTACGAACACGGCTTGAAATATTAATGCGTCACATTCACCATTGGCAAATGAGCCGGGTTGGGCATGAGTAATAATTATCTAGCTACTTGGGTTGTACATAAATGAATGACTCATTAAGTACCTAACCCGTTTAAAATCCACTCAAACTTACCTAAACCCCCACCCGTTTGACCCCATGTAGAAGAAGGGGAGAGACAGCCCTCGAAAAGGAAAGACTCAGCCGAGCCACCAAACCTACGGGATTGCTAAAAGCCTTGGGGATTATATTAGCAAATTGTCACCATGAGCTGGGTTGTGTTTGAGACAAATTGGCAATCAGATCTGCAGGTTCATTTGGATAATGAAGACCATATTGGCCATATGTAAAAAGGAATAGGTTCATCGAATGGCAGAGGAATTTGTTCCTTTATCCAAGAAAAAATATTTTCTAGTTAAATCCAATTCATAAATCAAACAAAGGCAAGACTGTAATTGTTGAATCCTCTCCTTCTTCTATTCTTTTTCCTGGCGCAACTTGGCCATCCTGGAGTTAGAAGAATTATCTATCCTAAATCACTCGTACAGATCTTTTGACAGCAGGGATTCACTTTTAATCTACTGCTTCGTTTGGATGCCCATAATTTTGTATGGGCATGGGAATGTTGCAAGGAGTCAAATATACAGTAATCTAATTCTTGACATTCATAAGTTAGGACAATTCAGGAATCTTATTCACGAGCTATTTTCAAGGAAATATAGTGGGGTGACATTTTTTTAAAGGATTGAGCTGCAAATCTATGATTACCATGGGGCAGGAGTATGGTGGGGATTGTGTTCCTAGTTAGTTGGAGATGTGATTCTTAGCTTGGTAACACATCATAAATCATTTGCTTGTTTTAATCCTAGGGATGCATGGAGTCATAGGGATTCAAAATTACATTTACATTCCTCTCAAAATTCTTAACATCCAAACTGAGCCTAGATGGTATATCTTTCCGAGTAACCACTTCTGCTTGATTTTTTAGTGATCACTCATTCAACATTGTTATTTTGGTGGATCACTGAAGCTAGTTTTATTTCTTTGCATGAGTGTCTAAGAGGCCCCTTTCCTGTAATTGTCCCACCCATCTATGCTTTTCTGCACCCAGTTGTTCAGAATCCAAGTTTGGAGAAACGAAGACAAGGTCTATTGTATTCTAAATCATTTTGTGTAGTCTATTAGAGATACTTTTCTTTGATTACCCTTTTTAGCTCTGCTGTAAAAATCCTTTCAGGTGAATACGTTTTCATGGACTGCTCAGCGACATCTCTAGTTTCAAATCAAATTGTTAACTCCGGGACAGCTAAAACATGTAAGTCATATGGTCTTATAATACATTCTGCCATTAGTATATTCTGTTCTTATTTTAGGTTCTCTTTCCTTACTTTAAATATCTGCAAAACTGACTTGCTTTGTTTCCATGCATCTCTCTCCTATCAATATGCTAAAATTTTCTCCTTTTGAAGGTGTAATAGTTGCACTTCAGAATCATCTCTACAAGCTGTCGCCACTATGTTTGTTGAGCAACAAGTAACAATTTTTATATACATCTTGTCGACTTTAACTTCCATGCATAGTTTTTCTGCTAGAGAGCAGATTTTTATTTCCTGAGCCATCACATGATCCCTGTCGATTTTCTTGATCTTATTCAAAATAATATTCATCTCCACCTTGCCCCGGAGTCGTCCCCGTCGGTCTCTTTGTTGATCATTTTTACTCCCATGAATGGATTATACATCAATTTCTTCAAAGTTTTTGGTAGTTGGAGAGTGAGACCTTTGAATTATAGAAAGAGGGAGCATAATATTTGTAGTAACATTCTCTCCTTCAAAGGAAAATATAAAATTATCAAGATCTTTTTACAACCCTTCCCCCTAACAAAAGAAAAGTACTTCTTTTAATATCCATACCTTTGTATATTTGTACTCGAAACTGGACCCCTTTTTAGGGTCTCCATATCAATGGGTTTTGGGAATTGGATAAACCTGAATCCCAGGGACACTTAAAACCACCTCTTAAGTGGGAGGCATCTGTAGGGGAATCTATTGACGAAGTGGTTTTAGCAGATTCACCTAATTGGAAGGGGAAGAAATCGCATTTAAAAGATCTTGGGAAGAGTGTGGATGAAGTGATGAACCATTGCTGTGTTTGTTTCTTGCTATGTTATAGCCTTTGTAAGGAGTTAAAGGATGCCTCACAATCATGGTCTTAACTGCTGGAATGCTCTATTTTTTTGATGCCAAAGCCAAGGTTCATTTTGGGCCCGGGGGGTTGTTTGTGTGTGCGGTGAGATGCTGAGCTGGATTAGCTGTTGATTTGTGTGGAATGTGGATTCTTTTGATATGGCTAATGGTGATGATTCTGAGATGTTCCTGGTTTAAGGCGAGCTAAGGGGTTGAATAAGTTGTCAGAGTCTTAATGAGTTGAAGAGGAAGCTACCCTTTGGATCTTCAACTTTAAGGTATGGAGGCGTTTCTTCTTAGAGAAAGCAATAAAGCAGTTTTTCCTCGTCCAGTTGCAGATTGTGAAAAAGCAAGTACGAAGGTGAAAGGAGTGCGGAAACTGGTTGAGATCAGAACTGGACATATTTTGTCACATAGTCAATGCTTGTGTTTAGTTTGACTTATTATCTTCATTTAGTAAATAGTAGAATGCTGCTGGTTTAGTCTGTATAGTTGTGCATTGTTCTTTACGTGTAGCTTTGGATTGCTAGAATAATGTCATGTGGTATAGTTTATAACTTAATACTTGCAAACCATCTGGCAATATAATACAACTCTCAATGTTAGTTATGATGTCCATTGGGACTGTGTTATTGGTAGAATCATCTTCTGCTTCTCTCCTCCGAATTCTGCTTGCTCTTTCGCCTCTAGGAATCATAAGAAAAAGCTTACTTGAATTACAACTCTATTGTACTGCAATTGGTGCATACGGCAATTGCGTTGAGTATTGTCCAACAAATTGTAGCAAACTTGGGCTTGGGCTCAAAAGCAAGAAGCATCGGATTGAGCTGTGCAAAAACAGGTGTGCTAACAAAGTATGTTTTTCTATCTATAGGTAGACCCCTAAAAGAGTAAGGGCATATGCATATGGGACTTGAGAAGAAAGAAAGGGTGTGGCCCCCCAAAAAGGAGCCCCACTTTGGAAAGTAGGATGAAACAATATAGAAGTCATTTATTGTGTTATAGGCATAGTTATGAAAGGCGCGCCTAGGCGCAAGGCGCAGGTAGGTGCAGCCCATGCGCTCCGAAGGGTGCCGGGTGAGACGATTTGAACCAGGTGCGGGCTTTATGAGCCTAGGCGTGAAAGGCGCACGAAGCGCGCGCTTTGTTTAAATTAGGGATATTAACTCTCTCTCTCTCTCTCTCTCTCTCTCTCTCTCTCTCTCTCTCTCTCTCTCTGTGCAATCGACTCTGTCTATCTCTCTCGAATTGAATAAGCCAAGACCCAGGTATATGAGTATATCTATATATGCTTTGTCTATAGTCTGTATGTATATCATATATGCACTGTTTGTATTATGTATATATTGTATATAGATGTAGTCGGATGACGGCTAATCTGTGTATATATATATATATATATCTATATATGCAGTGTTTATAGTATAATCTGTATATATGAACTGTCTATAGTATACTCTGTATGTATGAACTGTCTATAATCTGTATATATATCTATATACGCTGTATGTACTGAATATGTAGTATATTACTATATTTCTGTAGTATATAGTACTATATTATATGCACTGGATATGCTATATTATCGATATTTATCTATATATGCACTGGATATGTAGTATATTACTATATTATCGATGTATGTACTATATATTATTGACATATACTGTATATACTTTCAGCGCTGTGTATATACTATATACTATATTGTATATCTATAGATATTGTATATGCAGTATAATATATACTTTCAGCAGTGCATTTTTATATTACTTATTATATATGCTATATTTGCTTTTTTTTCTTGACTAGGTGCGCCTCGCTTCAATAAAGCCTGCGCCTTGTCTTGCGCCTTGCGCCTTGTCTTGCGTAGGCTCCAAGAGACCTTTGCGCCTCGGTGGCCTCTCGCCTTTAATAACTGTGGTTATAGGTTATTGAGATTTCAATAAAATGCTTCAATGACATTTTCCCTATGCTTTCTGCTTGCACTATTTTCATGTTTTAACTCAGTTGGTCTCTTATAATTCATTTTTTAATCTGAAGCTTGCTGCAAAAACCCTATTATTTTTCCCACATCACAAGTCATTTTGTAACTCCCAATTGCTGATATAGAGTGCTTTCCCCGAATTCAAGCAGCTTTTTACTGAAAACCCCATCATATGTGACATGGAAAGTGAAGCTGTTTTTGATGACTCTTTACAAACATGATGTGCGATAACCTTATCCACCACATGGCTAAGTTTCTTATCCGGATTAGAAAAGTTCTGAGGCTTATCCACCAAATGGCATGGATACTGCCATTTGTTACATGTTGAAATGAGGAGGGGCCTTACAGTTCATCCTTGGCCTCTTTTTCTTGAAGGGAATTAATTTGTTCCATTGATCTTATGTTGAGAGTATTCACTACTCTTCAGCTTATATTTTCTCAAAATGTATTTTGTTTTTCTTACTGCTTTGTTGGGTTGTTTGTCTTGCCATGTGTGATCAGTGTTGCACTACTCCTGGATTCCTCCTCTTAATGCTGTTTAGGGGTTCAAGCTCATGGATCCTAAAGCAGCCGTTATTTTGTTTTGGGTGCAGATCTTGTGCGAACTGTTCTACCAAGCATTATACCACCATCATTCAGGGGTGCTACCATTCGTTATTTGTATTATATTAGATGCATCTTATCTGGTCAATCTCTGATATTGGAGAATGGACACTATCTTGAAGAATCAAGTATTGATCTTGCCGAGCTGGTTAGTTTCCTCATATGTCACGACTCCTGTTGTGATCCTTAAAACATTTTTGGTGCTGTATGTGTTAAATAACTTTACTTGTGCAGGTCATGTTATCAGATCGATATTCTGATCTGTTTTGTTGTTTTATAATTGGCTTCTAAGAATGAGTTGTCAATATATCTCTGGCTATTAATCCTTATAATCTCTCCACTATCATTGCGGATAGATTTGTGGCTGAATCTGCCATGTTGAACAGTTTAATATTATTTTCCTCATACATGAACTATTAAGATGATTCATTGCATGCTTGCAAAACTATAAGAGCCAAACTTGGGAACTTTTTGGTTGTTCATCTTTCATTGGTAAGGGGTCTGAGTCCTAGGGGTGTAACCGGTCCGGTTTGGTAGAATTCATGGGGACCGGACCGGTTGTCCGGCTTGAAAATTTTGTAAACCGAAACCGGACCGATTTCATCGGTCCGGTTTCAATCGGTTTGAGCCGGTTTCGGTCCGGTTTGAATTTTTTTATTTTTTAGACAATATTTCGGACCAATCACAAAAAAAAGGGAAAAAATTAACAATTTGGAGTGAAATTTTCAATAATAGAAATGCATTGAACATTACTCTGAAAGATTTAACAATTTCAAATTACTGTTATTTTTTATACTTGGACTAGTAGTTTTTTATTTTCATTCACTCTATGTGAATAGTGATTTTTTATTTCTAAAGTACGGTAATAGTCATAAATCCTAATAGATTAAATGACTAATGGAGTAATGGGTTATAAGTTATAACATATAAACCTAAAAATATAACATATTTTTATTTATAACCCGCATCCGGTCCGGTCCGGTCCGGTTTGAACCGGTTTTGTATTCCTCCAAACCGAAAGTGGACCGAAAAATTGGTTTCTCCAAACTCCCAAATCGAAACAGGACCGGACCAAAATTTTCAATTCTTAAACCGTCGGTCCGGTCGGTTTCCCGGTTTTTATTTTCACCCCTAGCTATGACACACGTTTGGATCAGGGACAATTTATTATGGTACTCTTTATTTTTCAATTTCATGAACTTTATCTTCTAGAAAAAGCTCGATGAAGTATAGTCTTTACAGGAAGCTCGAGTTCCATTGCAAATATGGGTCACTCAGGCGGCCAATGGCCTACCAATTGAAGAAGGCCGGAGTGATGGTGAGTTTTATTTTTTCAGATTCTCTTCTACTAGTAGAAGTTAACCTCCAGCTTAATTTTTATAAGTTTACTTGGGAAGTATGCTTGTCGATAAAAATTTGGCGGAATACGCAACTTTGTCAAGACATTTTACCCTGGGATTTCTATACCATTTTACTTCTGCGATTTTGCTTACCCTGTCTTTATGTCATTTTGATTTCAGTATTCCTTTTGTTAAACCATAGACACCAGTTTGAGGACCAAGTCTCTGCATTCTAAAAATTAAAATGAGACTTTCTGCTGATGTTGTGAACTTTTTCCCGATAAGTTTTGTGATGTTGTGAACTTGCCCATGGAAGTATTTTTCACCTTTTGGGTTTTTTACTTCTTCTTTTAACTCATGGATAGTTTTTTGCTTTTTCCTTTTCGAGATACGTAAATAAGCAGAGCTTTTGAACACTATTTTTAGGAGTTGTTCCTGCTTCGACTATCCTTTTGGATATCTATTGGAAGGAGATGGATGGAGACTCTGATTGGGTAAGCTGCTTAGTGTACCAGAATCATTGTTGCAATTATAATATTACATTTGTTGTTATTCATAATCTTATCAGGGTAAGTCCACTTTATCCCTGTGGTTTGGGCAGATGACCCCTTGACATTTGCTCTTGACCACATAACCCCCTCATGCTTTGTAGTCATATCCTCACCGGCAGTTATTTTTTTAATTAGTTAATTAATTTATTATTATTTTGTTTTGTGTGGGTGGATGGGTTGGGTGTGTGGGTGGGGGGTGGCATTATTTAACTAATGATATTGTCTATAGCAAGTAGATGTTTCAAGGAGTTGATGATTATGCTATAAAGTAGTGCCCACCTTCTTACAGGCTACACCCAATGAAACATATGACGGAGTTGAGGAAGGCTATGAAAGCTCAAGGGATGAAATTTCTTCTGTCTCTTCCTATAACCCCACAAAGGAAAATTTACGTACTGCTTTTGGGAGTTCGTTATCCTTGCAGTCATCTGTTGGAAAGTCTTCAAAGCATGATGCTTATCTCAAAGAGCGGACTAGCATACACTCATACATGCCCCTTCCTCAGCTGTCTGTGGCTGAGGTCCTATATGATTCTGGAGGGGGTAAGCTGTTATTAGAGGTTTACATTTTTCATTATGTTCAATTTGATTTCCATTTTCAACTTCAGGAAGTATTGTTGTGGTCGAATGTTCCTTTTGAATTAGGTTTCTAGAGTAGTTTTTGATAGTCTTTTAAGCATGTCCCATATATCGATGATAACCGTGAATGACCAAAATATCAGTTTTGTAATAATATTAGCTACCTTATTTAGTGATGGAAACCGTTTTGGAATTCTATATGTTTTGTGATGGAAGTCTTTGCGAACAGATATTTTGTCGCCCCAGAAGTCCTCAGCTATGGGATCTCCAAGACAGCAGTTAAAACATTCAAAATCACTTTCAACAGATGATGATTTAAGAGTACCGTCTGTCCCTGGAGCTGTTGAACCATTAGCATGTAATTCGTTGCTTTATCTTTTCTATTTAGGTTTGGTTATTATCAGCTGTGCTTTAAGATATTAGGCCTAGAAAGCTTATTTGCTGCCAAGATTTTCTGCAGCAGAAAACTTTATTCGAGGAAGATCTTACAATATCAGATTGGATGACCAAGTTCTGCTTAGATTTTCACCAAAGAGCTCTGACTCATCTTATTACTTCAGTGATATGGTAATTGCTCTTCATCAACTGTTCGGTGCCTCTTTGGTTCTTGAATGTGAACTTTTAGTCTTGCGTTTCTTAACAGATAGGCGGTACTCTTACTTTCTTCCATGAAGAAGGGTCAAGGAGATGCCTTGAGGTAATTGCATATATCACAGAGGAAATAATTCATTGACACCCATTCGCCGATTGTTTACTGTAATTTATGCCTCATTGATTTGACAAGAGGTAGTGGTGTTTCAGCTTTCAATAACACTGGAAATGTCTGAGACTATAAGTCGTCGATTCGTGCACCCTTCTAGGAGACATTCCCCAACAATTACTAAGGTATACTTTCTGACTCAAAGCTGTGAAGTTTACCATGGTCATAGGTGATCTCATAAACAGCAACTGTTTTTTTGATATCATATTCTGAAATAGTACTTTGGTTGTTCTTAATTGAAATAAGTAAGGTAGACGTTTGTTCCTGCTTGGACCGTTTGGATGTGAATCAATGCTTTTTAATTATAGTGTCTTTTGAAGCCATTAATTTGTTGTGCTCCTGATGAATGGAGGAAGTGAGTAGGCTGGTTGTGGAGCCCTGTGGAAAGCATGTAAGCTGTATGGTTGTGTGTGAGCAGTGGAGGTCAGCATAGACGCTCAGGAGGATGGTTGATGTCTCGTCGTGATGCTAGGAGATTGTCCTTGAACACCTTAGGCTTGAGGATGAGCCACCGAGTACTTTTGCCTTCACACCAGAAAGCAGAACTTGGTCAAATGGAGATATACTCTATTGTGTATTTGCCACCCTTTGACACTTGGATCCTCTAATACATGGAGAAGATGATGCACTGGGTTGTGGCGTGCCCCTTGGGACTGTGGACACTTGACCCCCATCTCTGTTTATATGTTCACACACAAATTTCAATTTCAATATCTATTTACATGTTTACATACAACTTTCAATGTCAATCTCTATTTACATGTTTACAAACAACTTTCGATTTCAAGCCCTGCGAGTTTCTATGTTTATGGAAATGGGCTTAGTCTAATTGTTCTCATCGTGTAGTGCTGGAATGAAAATTAGAGGCCAGTTTCCAATAATTTCTTAAGATGTGAGTTTCTATATGGGACAGAGGCATAAAGTGGTCCCACAAAATTTTATGAGTTTGCCAGTTATATTGTTAGAACTCAAACGCCTTTGATAACTTTTTGTGGGCATGATATGTTAAAAGATGAATACAATACCTAGTTTTCTACCTTGTTCCGCTTTGGAAGTCAGCAACTATAGGTAGGAACCTCCTTTTAAAACTTGTCATAAACTAATGTGTGTTGGAGTGTGAACAAGTATTTAAGAGCTGGCTTGGGCCTTGGTAGCATTCTCACTAAAATTTTATGAACTTGTTGGAATGTATCTTTGAGAAAGGCTGGGAATGCAAGTGAAGCAAGACGCTAGAAATTTGTGGAATGTAGGGTTAAGGAGTTGATACTTGACAGATGTATTTTTCCTCTGAGCTTCCACCCTGGGGATTAAGTATACACCACTTTGATCTTTCTGAACAGGCGGGATAAGAAATATATACAGTTTTTTGCTCCATTTTTATATTTGTCTTGCTTATTTCCTGTTTGGCTATCAAAGAGTAATATGTTCAGGGCCATATTTGTTGGATTATGTAGGTTCAAAGTGATCACCACGAGGTTGTTGCTGATTTGCTGCAGACCAGCTTTCTCTTTTCCATTCCCATGGACGGGCCCATGTCTTTTTCCACTCCCTGTATCTCCGTGCAGTGGGCTCTTCGTTTTGAATTCTATACCACGCCAAAAAATGTGGATTGGACTAGGTATCTAACTTTAATGAGACGAAACAAGGGTACTGATTAGTCGCAAAGTTTCCCAAATTTGCATGTAATGGCTTGGTGTTGATGGCTTTTATAGCATTGCTACAAGGGAATTTATGTTTTGGCTGTTGTAAAAAATATCTGATGTTGGAGCTCCAAATTTTTTTCTTCTTTCCCTTCATTTGTTGGTTTCTATTTATGTGCTTACTCAGAGTTTTAGCTGATGTCCGGTTTTCTATTGCTCAGCTCCTTTCCTTTATTTGTTTCTTTTTTTCTCATGCTAGATTTGAGCATCCTCTTTTGGTAGAGGGAAGAGAAAAGTGCGAGTGGGTGCTTCCAATAACTGTACATGCACCTCCTCTGGGGACTCCAGCAATTCACACACGCAGTGAGAAGCCTGTGTCTTTGGAACCCTTGTGGCTTCGTACTTAAGGTAAGTAAACAGCTAACCACAATAGATAATACTATTCTGTCACTATGTTGCAACTCATAAGATGTGAAGATTACTCAACTCTCTCTCTCTCCCCATATGTGTGTTGTGTGCTTCTCTCTCTCTACATGTGTATCTGTGTACACCAGCACACTAGACTGCTTGAGATTTGGAAGTTGCTCAGAACCTCTGTAGTTACACATCATTTGAAAATTATTAACGTTGTATCCATATGGAAAGTTGAAGGATCTAACCTGCTGTCCTTAAATTCTTGAACTTTTCTATTTCCTTTTTCTTATCCAACGCGTTGAACCAAATACAGCTCAAAGGGTAAGCAATTGCATGTAGTTGTCTTTCTTCTTCAAGGAGAAAGTGCCTCATATGTTACTTTGTATCCTGGAGGTATGGGAAATGATTTTTTTGTGTTACAATTACAGGTTTGTTTCAAACCACGGGGTATCGTCCTGAGATTGCACCGATTAATTGAGGAATCGGTTTCAGATGCATACTACAAAGAGGACGAAGTAAAAGCTCTCCCAAAATTGCTGAATTTATCATTAAACAGCTCTGATTTAATTGGGTAGCTTTGTTAATTCCTCCTGAGTTTTTTGTACTGAAATGCCAATTCGATACACTGTAATTGTTAGAGAAGACAGCGGCTGGACGTGCATGGTGCAAGGTCAAGTTGTCAGTCCCAGATTGAAATCTCTGGAAGATGCTGTCTTGGATCAGCCCTAACCTTATTGATTCTAGTCTCATTTTTTTGGTCCGCTGTATATTCCTTTGGCCACAGTTTATTTTTTCATTTTTGGGAATTCGCATACGAGGATGAAATGTATCTTGGTCCCTATGGCTCTTTGGGAACTGCCTAAACCTAAGGATTTACTTGGGTGTGAAATATCCTTTTCAAGTCTTGCAACATATTACTGAGTACAATTACCGTGATTATGAGAGTTGGTTACGATGTTGTACAAGTGGCCATTAATAAGTATTAGTTAACCACTACATCAATTTCCTTAAAATGTAGTTTTGAGAGTCACTAATAATGTAGGCGTGTAGTCTTTCATGTTCTGGGGGTTCATGGATTTAGGGGTGTGATGGTCTGGAGATCCAGTTGAGTAGGAAACAGGGAGAGTGGTTTTTCTTAATAACTCAGTGTGTCCGGGTTAATTTACGCATATTTTGACTCATGGTATATAGAGTGTATTGTGTATTTTTAAATATATATTATATTTTTTTTTGTTTACATAATGTATTATCTTAATATAGTATGAATGTACGAATGGTAGATAAATGTAATTATTCCTGTTGATGGCTAGTTACAGGTTTTTTTAGTTAATTTGTTATGTATTTTTTATAGTTTGGTTTATAGCATAGTTTTTAGTTCATTTATTATGATGTTTGTTATGTAATGATCTAATCAGTTACAAATGAGTGTGATGTTTATCGAAATCATATATTTGTTACTAGTTGCGAATTAATATGGGTCGCAAATATTGATTAGAATTGGACCATAAATTTCCCTGTGAACAAAGGGGATCTCGCGACTTAGCTTGTAATCCAACGACAGGCAAAGGACAAAAAACGAACTAGTTGTATTATTTCCTAAATTGGTAAAATTAATAATTAGCTTATAATAGTGGTGAGCCTAGTGTTGGCGTTTCTTTTCGTGATGTCCCCATCATGAGATTCTAGTTTTTTCCACGGACGATTCCAATTGTAGCGGGTGATTTTCTTAGTTGAATGAAAAAATTATTATCTCAATAACTAACATGTATTAACTTTTCACTCTCTTGAAATTCGTGACTTGCTGTCAAAGAATTCTTTGCTATTGTGGCCAGTGGCGGACCCAGAAATAAAATTTGGGGGGTGGCAGCGAATTAAGTCGTCACTCTTTACTATTTGCTCATTATCACCGTTCGTCTCAATTCTTTCTTATTGTGTAGATTTATTAATTAATTTAAATAATAAAAGATCATTTGATGGTTCACAGGCATGGCTACAAGATGCATATATTTTTTTTTCACCACATATGGCGTAAGTATAAATTTTACATAAATATGTTATAAAAATAGGGACTAAAAACACTCGAGGTGGTGTTCGGAAGCACCGAATGAGGTTTCCTAAACAAAAAACATTTACATATTTAAAAAAAAAATCATTTTTTTTCAAAATGGGGGTGGCAACTGCCACCCTCCCCCCTCCACTATGGTCCGCCACTGGTTGTGGCATTCTGATGACTAAGTTAGGACAATATTACTAAATTCTCTCAAATTAGTTAACTCTAGCTCTGAATTATTGTGTATACCTTTCACTATGGGTCTGCATCTTTATTTATAAAACTTTGTGACCTAATCTTTTCAATTCTCTTAGAACTTTAACTCCTCATTAGAATTGAAATTGAACTGTTTTCTGATTGACCACTAACGAGATAAAACGATTTGGAGTCTTCAGGAAGTTATCTTTTATCCTTAGAGGTTCATTCAACCATAAACTTCTCATTCGAAGTTGAATTGCCCAAGGATTCCTCATCCTTGTTTGATCAGGACTTATTCCGAAACAATAGGGATTCTGACTTATCTTCAAATCAAGATTGCTAACCATCATCTTTAGGTCGGCAACCACGTAACCACTTCCTCGGGTCTTCTACTCACTTGAAATGCCTTTCCCAGGTCAACCACTATGCATCCGAGATTGGCACCACACACGTGCGCGAGAACATCTTCGTGCCGAACTGAATAAACTATTTCACTAAAAAACTTAATAAATTTTTATTTAAATTTTACCTTCTTCAATTAAAAAAACACAATGTACATTATTTTTGTTGTTCACTTAGAATTTCGCATCTTTCAATTTTTGTACATATTTTTGTCACTGCTGCATACAACTTTGAAATCACCCCTATAAAAAAGGCATAAAAAATCCATAGGAGGCTGTCTAGTTGAGAAGATAGCCCATGAAAAGGCATTATTTGATGGTAGGTTGTTAAATTTAATTAATGAAGTTACCCTGCATCCATAACGAGCACTCACCTTTCAGACATACGTAATAAAATTTTCTTTTGTTCTTCTCATTTTTGGTTTATATTCAAAATTATTTTAAATCCGTAGTAACATATTTTATTTCTCGTTCTAAGCACACTAGTATTGCTCGATGGCGACATGTCGATGGATTTTATTTTCTAAATATGAAAATTAAATTGCACTAATATGAAAATTAAATTGCACTATGAAACGTAAAAAATTCTTACAGAGATATTTACATAAAAATGCATTAATTTAACGAACAAAAGTTATAAAATTAATTTAATACAAAAAATAAATTAATTCAACCAATACTATGCAATAAAAAATTAATTTATTTAATAATGGTAACAAATTAATTAATTTAATAATAGAAATGATAAATTAAATTAATTAATAATGCAAAAAACAATTACCTGGCAATGGGTGGGGTGATGTGTTACCAAATTTTTTTTTTGGATCTCTTAAAATGGTTACGATGACATCATCACTTTTTGACCGTGAATTATCAGCAATTGATGTGTAAGTAAAGATTGGTAAACTTGAGCGGATAGAAAAATTAAATCGAATTGATAATTTAGTTTATTTTTTAGTTAAATTGATCTGATTCGATTCTGTTTGGTGTATTAAAAAACTTAGTTCAATTTTAATTTTTGAGTTTTGAAAATCGGATCTAACTGAACTGAACAGGAATAAAAAAAACTCTAAGTTGTAGTCATATGTATTTGTGTTATGTATATTTTTTAACATGTATTTTTTTATAATTTTTTTATTTTTCATAATATGTATTTTTTTTATTAGACTTGACCTATTAATATTCAAAATATTTATTTGCGAACCAAAAAATTAATTCTTTATTATATTGAGTTTGATTTAACTATATCTCAAATCGAATCGAATTTGATCAATTGAAAAAATCGAACTGAACTCAATCAAAATAGTTTGATTCGATTTGAAAAATTATAAATTGAAATTTTTGATTCTGTTCCAATTTTTCCTCTAATACAGGCTAAATTGGACCGATTATACTCCTTATAGCAATTCATGACAAGGGGTTCTGAAAGCATCTTTTATAAAGTAAGAAATGATAGTAATTGTCAAAACTACGAGAAAAAATAATACATTTATCAGTAACTTTAAGAAAACTAAATAAAATTTATCCTTCAAATAATTGGGGGATTCAGTAAAAAGTCTATCTGGATGGAGTTTTAAGGCATAAAGTCCATCTCAAACTAAATTACGGTCGGAAGTCCTTTCGGCGCATAAGTTTCAAAAACACCTTTTAGTAAAAAAGACGATAATCTTATCTGTTCGTTAGATATTCCTTCTAGTAAACATGTGATAACGTTATCTATTTGTTAGATATCCCTTTTAATAAACACGCGATAATATTATCTGTTCGTTAGATATAAAAATAATAATTTTATTATATAAAGTTACATGTTAGTGTCTATTAATTAACATTGTCTGTCATTTTTAATAGATATTTTAACGAATAACTTTATCTGTTTTATTAGATCACTATATCTGCTAGTATTTATCAGTCAATATTTTTGTCGATTTAAACAGATACCTTAACAAACGACGTTATCTGTTAATTTTCAAATTAATAATGTTATCAGATAAAATTATATGTTTTATGTTTTATAATTTGACTAATATATATATGAAACCAACTTACCTGACTCGCTTATTAAAAAATAATTTTATCTTTTAGTTTCGAAACAACAATTTTATTAGATCAAATTACCTGTTAGTGTTTATTAGGGATGTAACTGATCCGGTTTGGCCAATAAACTCAGACCAAACCGGTTGTCCGGTTTGAAAAATTAAAAAATTGAAAATCAGACCGAAGTTTTTCGGTTTGGTCGGGTTTAGCTTGGCTGGTTTACAACCGGTTGGTCCGGTTTTCAGTAATTGGGTAGGTTCAAGAAAATCCAATTATAACAGATCTTTTTGTAAGAATTTTAAGTAATCAAGAATAATGACATTGCAATCATAATAAAAAATAATCGCATCCAATCTAAAGTAGTGTGCAAATCAAGTCAATAAAATTGCGGTCCTAACAATACTCTCATGCAAAGTGCCAACCAAGAAACAATTACAACTTTTAATGTAAATTATAATCGATAAATAATATAATTTTATTTTTAGGATTAACATTTACAGAACTGATGCGGTCCGATTTGGTCCAGCTCTAAATGTTAAAAATCGAAAACTAAACTGAAAATTTTAAAAAAAATTCGGTTTAGTTTATCGGTCCGGTCCGATTTATCGATTTATATTTACACCCCTAGTATTTATGAGTTAACATCATCTGTTGTTTTGAACAGATATCTTAACAAAATAACGTTATTTGCTAGTTTTTGAAATAATAATATTATCAGATAAAATTATCTCTTTGCATTTAGGGACAAATTTGTTTGTAAAAGGACTTCCGGCATTAAAATTTCTTAAATCATAAATCTTGAGTCATAAATTAAATTAATACATTCTTAATTAGCAAAATTAGTTCAGATTTATTTTTTTGACTAATTTTTCGAAATAATTGAGTTGCACCTCTTCAACTCATTTATAATTGTTTTCAATTAGAGTAAGGTACCTTTCCATGAAAGACAAAAAGAAAATCTCAAATCATAATTACGATATCCAACTCATTAATTTCGAACTTACTTTTGAGATTTCGATACCCTGATGTCATGTTTTGGCGTTATTTTTAGTCAACTCTATTTGCATGTGATTTTCCCTTATAAATTTCAGAAAATCTGCTTCGACTAGAAAGCCATCCCACCACCTCTCTCTCTCAAACACACACACACACACACACAGCCTCGACAATGTCCGACTACTTTCCCGAAGAAGTGCTTGTAGAAATCCTCTCCAGACTACCCGTAAAATCTCTGCTTCGATTCACTTCCGTCTCAAAATCATGGCGGTCTCTCATAGCCAGCCCCAATTTCATCAATACTCACCTCACCCAATCCATCAACAAGCAGCACCTCCGTCCCCTGCTCTTACTCAGGTACTGTTCTCTCAATCCCAACCAAGAACACTTCTCGTTGCGTTTCGACGACGAATCGTTCGACCAATACACCGAATTCAAATCCCCATTCAAGTCCCAATACTTCTTCAGGGTTGTGGGTACCTGTAATGGCCTGGTTTGTCTCGCTGACAATTGGTTTGGCGACAAGCACCGCATAATCCTTTGGAACCCCTTGATTCGAAGGTACGCGACCCTTCCAATCCCCAGTTTTACCACCCAGTCTTGTGGGCCTTACCAATCCGTTCTTGGATTCGGGTTCGATTCCCGGACGAGTGATTTCAAGGTCGTCCGAATCGTTTACCCCCACCAGCTAGGCATGGTAAAATGTTCAGTTTCTCCTCCTAAGGTTGAGGTTTATTCCCTTAAAACCTGTTCCTGGAAACCCATTAAAGGAGATGTTCCTTCTTGTAATATGGTTGACTACTTTTGGGTACAAGCGTATCTGAATGGGACTGCACACTGGATTGGATATAATCGCCAAGTTGATGGTACAACCCGTAGTGTGATTTTGTCATTTGGTATGGGGAATGAGGTGTTTTGGCAGATGGGTCTCCCAGAAGCAGTGGCTCCAGCTTCTCCATTGTCATTGGGTCTTCGTGTAGTCGATAATAAGATATGTGTGGAATTCATGGACAAGAATGAAACTTGTACGCGTTTCTCGTCATGGGTTATGAGAGAATATGGTGTGGTGGAGTCATGGACAAAGCTATACAATGTTAATATGCAAGATGGTTTAAGTAATGTTGTTGGTTACAGGGGGTGTGGGCAATTGCTGATGGCGACGGGGAATGGAGATTTTGTTTCCTATAACCGAGGGAGCAAGCGGATTGAGAAACTCGGGATGCGAGCCGTGAAATGCTCAGGTTATGCTGACAGTTATGTGGAGAGCCTTGTTCTGCTGAATGGGAGCTTTGAAAGCCAATATGGTCCTGGTGATATAATTGGAGATACTAGTCATGGGGGACAAAGGGAAGCAGTGGTAGTGGATGAGGGAACACTTGAAAGGGCTGTCAACAGGAATTTCATGTCTGCTTCTGCTTTTGTAAAAGGTAGCCTGCTGGATTTCCTAGCCAGGAACTAGGATCATTCAGTTTTTGGGGTCACAGACATAAAATTGGTGGTGTTAATTAACCAGCCAAATCTGATTTTCTCTTCTCTGAATGCATGGAGTAGTATCTGTAGTCAGATGGCCTTCACCTTGTTTCAGAATCTTTGCAGTGGAAATGTCATTATATTGGACCGAGGTGTCTCGCGACTTTCTGAACCCAGTTTAATTTAATGAGTGAACAACCCAACTTGTTGGAAAAAATAAACTTTGTTTTTATTACTTTGGATGTTATATTTTATTAGTATTTTGAGAGTTATGTTTTGGTCATGTTAGTGGGAGTTACAAAATAATTGTGAGTTTATTTTATGGTTATGAGAATAATGGAGTTGGTGGAGTTGGTGGGGTATTATGGTTGTCAATTAGGGATAGAGTTATATTTTGTGTCTAGCATATAAATTTGCATGTAATCTAGTGTTTCTAGTAATGAGTGAAAATAAAATTCTAAGTCTTCTTTTACATTATTTTTTTTCATATTGTGAGTGTGTATGTGTTCTTGCTCTCAATAAAGTGGTATCAGAACTTGACTTTTAGTGTGAGAGAGAGAGAGAGAGAGAGAGAGAGAGAGAGAGAGAGAGAGAGAGAGAGAGAGATGGCAAATAATGAAATGTTTCCACTTCAAATATCCTAGTTCACCAAAGACAATTATGAGAATTAGTGTATTCGCATGAAGACGATTCTTGAAATGAAGATTTGTGGGGGTTTGTATAGGTTTTACACAACCACACAAGATGTAGCTTCTTTGACTTAAGCCTAAAGGGATGTCTTGGTGGCAATGAAGAACAAGTATTAGATGTAATCAAAAGGCTCTTTTACTCATCCACTAGTGTTTAGATGATGGTTTGTTGCTAAAAATTACCTAAGCGACCACTTCTAGAGAAGTATGAGTGATTTTCGAAACTTTCCATGATGGTGTTGAGAAGGTGAAGAGAGTTTACCTCTAAACTTTAATAGATGAATTTGAAGTTTTGAAAATAAAGATTCTAAACTAATTTTGAATTATTTCACAAGAGTCTTGGCTATTGTAAATAATTTGCTAAGATATGACGAAGATTTGAAGGATAACCGCGTGGTAAAAAAAATTCAACGTTCCTTAGACAAAAGTTTGACTACATTGTTGTAACCATTGAAGAGTCTACAGATTTAGACACGTTTGCGGTTGACGCACTCAAGGGATCGTTGCTAGCCCATGAAGAACGACTTAACAGAAAGAAACAAGGAGTCATTGGAGCAAGTGTTTCAAATAAAATTTTTCTTAGGATAAAGAAAGAAGGCAAGAGAAAATTCAAAGTGATCGAGGACGTGGCGGACGAGGTAGTGGTAAATGAGAAAATAATTTCAAAAATTCAATCAACAAGGATGAAAGAGGCCAAGACACCTAATATTCAAGAGGGCGAGTAAAAGAAAATAATTCTCGATTTTCTGGAAGGAGGGATGACAAATCCTAAGTTCAGTGTTATAATTGCAATAAATTTGATCACTATGCGTCCGAGTATAAAAATAATTCTTTTGAAAAGAAGGTAAATCTAGTTGAAGACAAATATGAAGAGGTGGAGCCAACTTTATTGTTGGCATATAAGGAGAGAGAAAAAGGAGACATGAACTTGTTATATCTAGATACTAGTGCAAACAACCATATGTGTGAGAGAAAAACTTTGTTCATGGAGCTTGATGAAGCCATCATCAAAAACAATTACTTTTGGTGGTTCTTTGCAAATTTTGGTGAAAAAAAGGTATCATTTTGATTTGTTTGAAGGATAGAAGATACCAAATGATCTCTAATATTTTTTATGTAGCCATCATAAAAAATAATATTTTGAGTTTGGGGCAACTATTAGAAAAAGACTGATATTTTTATGAGATATCATAGTTTTTCAATACGAAATAATAATAAAATTTTAATTGCTAAAGTAACCATGATAAGAAATTAAATATTTTTGCTCAACCTTTAAAATGATGAGGCTAAATGTTTGAAAAGTTGTGTTAATGCTATCTCTTGGTTTTGGCATCTTTGTTTTGAGCACTTGAATTTTGGAGGACTAACAACATTATCTAAAAAGCATAGTGAATAGACTACCTTCAATTGACCATTCATATCAACTTTGTGAGAGATATCTTTTTAGAAAATAAGAAAGAAGAAGTTTTCAAAAAAAAGAAAAATTTCAAAAGTGAGTAAGGCCCTTCAACTTATTCACTCTGACGTTTGTTAACCTAGCAATCCACCATCACATGGTAAGCCCCTTTAATATATGAAGTATTTAGATTTTTTACGAATTTCAAGGCTTTTGTTGAAAAACAAAGTGGGTATGAAATCAAAACAATAAAATCTGATTGAGGTGATGAATTCACATAAAATGAATTTAAAAATTTTTGCAAAGAAAATGGTATTTTTTATCCTGTAATAGTTTCAAGATCACCTCAACAAAATGGAGTTGTTGAAAGAAAAAATCGAACAATACTCAATATGGTTCGGAGTATGTTGAAGAGTAAGAAAATGCCAAAGATGTTTTGGGCGGAAGCCATTGATTGTGTCGTTTATGTATTAAATCGATGTCCTACTCAAAGTGTTAAGAACAAAATGTCGCAAGAAGCATGGGGATTATTCAAGCCAAATGTCTTTCAATTGCGCATTTTAGGAGTATTACTTATGTGTATATACTGAATGAGAAGCAAACCAAACTAGATGATAAGAGTTAGAAATTAGTCTTCATCGAGTATGTTTCAAGAAAAAATGTTACCAGCTTTGCAACTCAATCAATGGAAAAATTGTCATTAGCAGAGATGTGAAATTTAACGAAAAAAGTGAATGAAATTGGAATAATTCCGAAGATGACTATAATTTTTTTCCATTCTTGGAGGAAGAAGAACAAGGAGATGACGTTTTGTAGGGTTCAAGTGCAAGACCGGCTCGTATGATAAGCCTTCAAGATATCTATGGCACTACGAAAGAGGTAATTTTAATAATTAGTGATTTGACAATTTTTTGTCTCTTTTTCAATAGTAAATTCATATATTTTAAAGAAGCGGCACAAGACAAAAGGTGAAGAGATTTAATGCATGTGGAGATTCAAATGATTGAAAGAAATGGTACATGGGAGCTATAACCACACTTTCAAGAGGTGAAAACACAATTGGAGTCAAATAGATATACAAAATAAACCGAAATGCTAAAAGAGAAGTTGAAAGGTATTAAACAAGGTTAGTGGCAAAAAACTACAAACAAAGATAAGGTATTAACTATGGTGAGGTCCTGTTGCCCATTTGGAAATAATTTGATTAATTGTTTCTTTAGCCGCTATTAATGATTGGAAAATTCATCAAGTGGATGTGAAATCCGTTTTTTTGAATGATTTTCTTGAAGAGGAGGTACACATTGACCAGTCTATGTGATATTATGAAAAAAATCACAAAGATAAAAGTGTTAAAATGAAACAAGGCACTCTGAATTGAAGTTAGCACAAAGCGTTTGGAATAGTAGACTTGATAATTATTTTCAAACTCGTTGTTTCACCAAGTGTCCCCATGAACATGCTCTCTATACAAAAATGGATGAAAATGATGACGCTTTCTTTGCTTTCTTGCATGTGGATAATTTGATTTTCACGAGAAATAATTCTAAGATGTTTGAAGAATTAACGAAAACAATGGCTTAAGGAATTTGAGATGACGGATATTGGACTCATGACATACTACTTTAGCATTGAGGTGAAGCAAATGGATAGAGATATTTTTATATCTCAAAAAGGTTATGCTGAGAAAATTTTAAAAAAATTATATGGATGATTGCAAATTGGTGGGCACACTCGTTGAGGTTGGAATAAATTTGTCAAAATTTGAAGATGATGAGAAGGTGATTTCTACTTTATTCAAGAGTTTTGTTAGAAATTTGAGATATCTTACATATACTTGGCCGGGTATTCTATTTGGTGTTGAAGTTGTGAGTCGTTACATTGAAGCTCTTATCATAACTCATTTCAAAGCGGCGAAAATGGTACCAAGCCCCTAAAAGAAGATATTAGTTGCAGATTAAGGAGTATAGTAAGAGTGATAAAAAAGCACGTTTAAGAGGAGGGGATGTTGGAAACGATAAACTTTATTTTTATTACTTTGGGAGTTATATTTTAATAGTATTTTAAGAGTTATGTTTTTATCAAGTTAGTGGGATTTACAAAGTAATTGTGAGTTTATTTTGTAGTTATGAGAATAATGGAGTTAGTGGAGGTTGTTGCATGTAATCTATTGTTTTTAGTAATGAGTGAAAATAAAATTTTAAGTCTTCTCATACATTATTTTCTTCATATTGTGATTGTGCGTACTCTTGCCCTCAACAGAACCTACTACGTGCTTGTTGTTGTGGAATTGGGAGTCTAGTGAAAATTAGCTAATGTGTTTTTTTCTTGCTATTGCTAATATTAAGCTGATAGACCTTTTCCAATGAAGGTTTGATGCACTGTAAACTAGTTGGAATCGTATCTTCACAAGCTCTTTGCTTGGTATATTGCAGCTGTTCTGTTGTCTTTTTCTTTGCGAATCTCGTTACTTTTCTATGCCTCTTTCCTTTCCATTCATTCTAAAATGACCTCACCTCGCTTAGTATAATATTGTCTGTTTGACTCACCACACTTAATGTGTACGCCTATACATGGACGCGTACATGCCCAGCACACGGCTTGTTCTTCATAAGTTTACTTGGGAAAGGCATTGTAATAATAAGGTCCATGGTCTAATTTACACTGCCAAGATCTTTCCCCTCGAAGCGAATTTGAGGCTCCCTTCGATCATATTCTATGGCATGGCTCAAACCCTCGCATTGTCATATCAATATCGAGGGTGATTGCATCGAGTTAAATTCGTTCAAGTGCACCAAGTTGCTGAGTTTGAACTAAATTAATTATTGTTTATTAAAGGCACTTGGCATTATTTGATGTTTGGTAATTTTATTGTGTTGTCTAACTTTTATATTTATTCATTCTCGTCTTGATGACAGGAATTAAAATAAAATTTTGGATTAAATTTGTAAAAAATGACACTAAAGATATTAAAAATTAGATTTTCTTAATATTTTTGTTTTTAATGAATTTCAAAATTTTTTTGTTTTAACTTTCTACTTGCTAGGCATTTTTCGTCAAGATGAACAATTAATCAAAAAAATTTAATAAGAAATTGAAAAAATCATAAAAAAGTGATTACAAGATATTTTTTTTTTAATAACCGAGGTATCTGGGTCAATGAGAGGAACATGAATAATAAAATGAATCTTGTTAACTACCGCCCACTAAGCGATTGTTTTTATATAAGATGTGATTGTTTTTATCTAAGATGTAGCATTGTGAAATTTATTTTTGATGGATCACTAAATATTTTATGTAAGTGCATTGTTTAGCCTGTAGATCCCATGCGTGTTATTTAATGCATATTGACACATTGGTTCATCCAAGTTGGCATCGAAAACCTATTGATGAAGGGGAAAACTAAAACCCCGTTCAAGCAATTTAGTGGTGACGTTATACTGTGGATCTTGTTTTCTATTGGTCCCTTATGAGATTTTAAAAATATATTTAATTAGCTTCGCATGTCCTACGAATTATTTAATCACATAGTACTATTTAGAAGTGTATTTTAGAAGTCGTCTAAGGATCCTAAAGAGTAGGACTACGAACGAGAAAGCAAAAAAAACCTGCGAGAAGGTCCCGTGGCCAAGAATGGGAAGTTGGGCTCCAACATGAACAGACTAAGGAAAAAGAGAGGAAAGCGTACCCAAAAAACAAATATCTAACAGTGCTCGAAAACTTTAAAGAGAAGGGGCACTCAAAAACTTTAGAGAGAAAGGAAGCTCTAGAGGAGGAGGAGAGTCAAGAGGCAAGGTGCAAGTTTTCAAATTGAAACTAGACTTGTGGGTTTTGAAAGCGGCCAAAAAGGAAGAGGAAGAGCCTCCATCCCAACCTTTCGATCATGCGCGGGAAACAAAGGACTGAGATCTTGACATGTGGTGCCACTAGGAAACCTATCTCAACCGTTCAACATGGAGAAGCACGAGCTGTCAGGATTCTGACATGTAACAAGAAGTTCACATGTGTTGTTGCAACTGTTCGATGTTTGAGTGCTATTAAATGAGATGATGACACCTGTTGTGATCCAACCGCAAGATTGACAAATGATGGGACAAGCACTAAATGAAAAAGTAACCGTCACTTCTCGGCAGAAAAAATGATTCCCTGAATCCGAGCTCATGCCTACACTGGGAAATGTGGGATATTGATCATCACAGATTGGCTCAACTCGACTTGGCAATAGGTCACTCGGCATTCAGTTACTTTTGTTTGTTGACACTCGGTTACTTCTGCTTGTTGCCTACTACTCGATCACTCAACAATAGATGAAAGCGATAAGTACAAGAATTTAAATTAATATTGTATTATCATATCAATTGCTCTTATCCTATAAAGATAACCTTAGTATCTTAGTATTCATACCCAGACGTCATGGGCATAACCCCTAGTATGAATTTTTGTGTTTTATTATTTGTACCCAGGTGACATCACAAACCCCAAGTAGATGATTTTTTCAAAGTCCATAGCTTACATAAACTTTAAAATCATTAATCTTCAATTATGATCTCATCAAAATTCTATCAAATTATCCAAGTATATATCTCATCAAGTTTTTCAAGTCTGGTGTTTCCGTACGAATACGCTTCCGATATTTTACTAACCATGCTCCCCACCAAGTGCATCCCAAATATCATGCATCTCGTATGGCATGTTCCCAAACACTATTTTTTCTGAACATTTATATTCTCCGACAACGTATCAATACCAAAGTACATGACAACTATACTCCATTAAAAAATAACACGTTACATCCAAATATAACATGGCTAAGTACATAGTTTGGCTAAATACATAACACGACTAAAGACATTGACTTGGCTAAATAACACTGCTTGGATAAATATACCTCATAGTTCAGTCAAAACTCAGCACAAGTCGCATCACAACTAACGACACCCAAATTATATCCACAACAACTGGGTCATCTTTTAATTTATTCAACAAGTTTTCAGTCGGGCCCTAAATATTAATTTCCTCATATAATGTCTATTAACAAGAGTCATGCTTTGTTTCATCAATTTATACTAATATCATACTCAAATTATTTTATTTGAAACATGAAGTCAAAAATTAAAGCATAACAAAAATAGAAAACGTTTTATCTAAATATCCTGAAGAGCATGAGTGATAGACTAGTATGGATATCTAAACATGTAAGCATAAACAATCTAATATGCTTCATAACATGCTAAATTGGAAAATAGCAACCAAACATGTGCAGAAAAATCAATAAAGGTCAGTGGGTGTGAAACAAGGTTCTGAATATTCTATGAAAATTATAAAAGGTTGCAGTCGTAAAGGCTAAAACTGCTATCTTTCACCTTTTCACCAAATTCTACATAATATTTGGAGAGGTTTCAAATTTAAGACTGATTATTCAAACATAAGGCAAGTTGTACGAAACTTACCTAGTTTAAACTTAAGGGTTGGAAAAATGGTTGATTTGGTTATTTCCTTCAAAATGGTTGATTCTTTTTAACTTAGAATTTTCTCACAACAACTGAGAATTCCTACTACTCTCTAGATTTGCTTGATCTCAAAGTTTCACAGTGTGAAAAATAAATAGGAGGAGGTTTGTATTTATAAGCAAAATTTAGGAAAACATTCAGGGAACAAATCTGCTAGTTAGGATTTATCCATTAGGGTGATTTACACTGACCTCCCCTAAGGTTTGTAAAAAATACAATGTCCCCTCTCAAGTTTCTAAAATTACAATAACCTCCCTTACTTTTCATATTATTGTGCAGTTACTTCCCCTATCGTTAAAATCAGTCTAACCATTAAAACTTCAAGTTTGAGATTTTGTTTGATAAAATAAACTATAACATAATTTTTATCGTGTCAGAAATAACCTATGTTGAATTTTTGAGATTATTTTGAAGTCGAAATTCTGACAGAATTTTAAAATTTGTTTGAATTTCGGCTTCAAAAAAATCTAAAAAATTCAAAATAGGCTATTTCAAACATGATGTGAATTATGTTAAAGTTTAATTTTCAAAAAAAATCTCAAACTTGAGGTTTTAATAGTTTAACTTACGATGTTTGGCTGATTTTAACAATAGGGAGGTAATTGCATAATAGTTTAAAAAATAAGGGAGGTTATAGTAATTTTAAAAACCTCAAGGGGGTCACTGCATTTGATAGAAACCTCAAGGGAGGTCAATGCAATTTACCCTATCCATTAAGATCAATGGTTAGAAAAGTTAAAAGATTATTTGATTAAGATAAAAAATTAAATGGATGGGATGTCTAAATAGATTACTAGGTTACTCATTAAATTTGATTTGAAAATTAAGTGAACAAGTAGGAATTTTTGGGAGTGAATGGTTTGATTCAAAATCAAGAATCGTTTTGGTATATCATGCATGGTTTTAGGTTTAATATATAGACATACATGTCTATATCTATGCATATGCATTAAATGTAAGTATACAAGGGATTAATAAAGTCAACAAAAGAAGGAATAAGGAATGAGTATGTAAATAAGTGATAGACAAGTAGGAGGATACGATAGATTTGGCGCATGGTGATTTTGCTTCAAAAACCACTAATTTTTAGCGTTTAACTACCATAGATACATATGCTTTAATGTTTGTGTGTGAAAAGGGTTGATAAAGTCAACAAAGGAGGAAAGTAAGTAATGAGTGTTTAAAATTATGTTTAAAGTCTTAGGTTTTCACTAATTAATCTTTTGTGAGTGTAAAATCTCAAATATCTTCATATATTCATATAATGGATGCAAAATGACAAAGTCCACAAATTGAAAGATTTGTGATGAGTGTTGTGATTCTTTAGGATTTAGAATTCAAGTAGATTTTCATAAAAGATTAATAGGTTTGTGTGTGTGTGTGTTATATGTATATATCATTTGTATATACACATAACATAATAATATATACTATACCTAAATAATAATACATGTATGAATAAATTTATTCACATATACTTACCATATTAATTTACACGTGGCAATGTAAAATAATTCATGAAAATTTTACTATCATGAATTTTGATATTCGGAAAAATATTATTAACGGTTTTATTTTTATTTTAAAAAATATAGGTCTTTACATGGGGCTAGAGTTACTAATAAAAAATTTATTATGTAGATATAAAAGATTAAAGTTATAGAACTTATAAGAAAAATCACCATTGCAAAAAAATAATAAAGAGAACTACTTTTTTTTGAGAAATTTATTTTAAAATATTAATTGTGTTACTCGAGCTCTTGGAGAGCCCTAATTAAATATTTATCGAGTCGAGCCATTATCGAGCTCTTAGCAAGCCAATCTTTGACTTATTCGAACTTGACTCGTTTACCGAACGAGTTTGAAATTTTGACTCGAGCTCTTTCGTTAACTTAATTAATGACCGACTGGGTTAGAACCTTGTCAAACCATGCCAAGCCGAGCTTGCGAAACGACTCGGTTCGTTTATAGCTTTGGGTGAGAGGGGATGTAGAGTTTGGACAAGTAATTACTCAGTGATCTTAGGACACTGTCATGAGATGTTAAACTAGTCCTGATAACAAATTTATGTGTAACTATACATTTAGCAGTAGATCTCAAATAAATTTGTACTAAAGAAGGGCATTGGGACACCACGTGGACTAGGGGTGAAACCGGTCCGGTTTGGTCCGGTTTGGCCGAAAAACTCGGACCAAACCGGTAATCTCGGTTTGAGGTTTTGTAAATCGAAACCGAACCGAACTATTTCGGTTTGGTTTGGTTTGGTTTTTCCGGTTTCGGTTTGGTTTCGGTCCGGTTTTGGTTTGGTTGGACTTGTATTCAAAATTAAAAAAATTCTAAAAAATTAAGAGGTTTTTGCCAAATGAATAAAGTCCGGATTGATTTGTACTTTAATACTAGTTTTCAATTTGATTAGGCCTAAGTCCAAGTTAAAAAAAAAACTTCAAAAAAACTAAAACCTAGTAAAGTTAATATACAAAATTATAAATCATAGCAAAACTAAAGTCCCGTATAAAATCAAAGTAAAAAAAAACTTGTTTGAAACTTTAAAAAACATGTATCAATCTAGGTTTTTATATTTTTTAGGGTTTAGTATAGGAACCGGTTTGATCCGGTCCGGTTTGGTTTCTAAGTGACTAAAACCGAAAACCGGACCGAATTTTAAAAAAAATCTCAAACCGGACCGAACCGGACCGATTAAATTAAAAAACCGGACCAAACCGTCGGTTCGGTTTGGTTTATCGGTTTGGTTCGGTTTTCCGGTTTAAACTTTCACCCCTAACGTGGACGCATAATTTTACACGGTGTTTAGGCACCCTCCTCATTAAAATTCATGTGAAATCCATATACTAGTGTGAAGTCCCACGAAAATTTACAATGAAGAGAGGTACTATATTGCAAAATCACCCAATAGTATTCTCTATAAGTTCGTAAGTCTTGAGTTTAAGTTTTATCGATGATTGGTTTGTCTTAACAAGAAGAATCTAAGAAGTAAATATTATGTTCAAAAATTTTTAAAAAATTTACTAAAGACGAAAATAATCCAAAATAAAAAGATTTTTTCGGATTATTCTTATTTTTTTTGAACTTTTTAAAAATTTAGTTCTTGTGTTTTTACACTTTTTGAAACCTCTCGTCTAGACGAACTAATGATTCACAAAATTTGACGTAAAACTAAAAAAGGCAAAAAAAATAAAAATAAAATTTTAATCTAAAAAAAATGTTTTTATGTCGCTTTACATTTATGTAGCCTCCTCCATTGTCTAATCATGGTTACAAAAGCTAGTAACCAGGGCGTCCTGAATATTTTAAGATCTTAGGCGAGAGTGAAATACTGGGCCGGTCTCTCTCTACTTTCATACACAAATAAGCAGTGGATGTAATGAAATCATTTTTTCTCAAAATATAGAGTAAAGAGTTTATTATGTCTTAATTTGTTTTGTCATTTAATTTAATTTTTTTCATTGTTAACGATTTGTTTAATTCTCAGTCAAAATATTTGGTTTTTTCAATTAACTTCAGCAGTGCCCAACCAATTTAATCAAGTGGTTACAGTACGTAAATCTTATACAAAAATTTACGATCATAATTTTTTTAGATTACTTTTTTTGTTTCTAGTAAAAAAAATTTGCATTTATTGACTTTTTGTTCCTACGAGAAATTTTAAAAAAATGATTAAAAAATTTTAAAAAGTTCATTTTAGATAGAAGATAATCCGAAATAGACAAATTTTTTAGTTTATTTTTGTCCTTTTTTAAAAAAATAAAAAGTTTGGTTTATATATTTTTTACTTTTTTAATGCATTTCATCGAGACAAACTGCTAATCTAAAAAAAATTAAAAATGTAATGACCCGAGTTTTTTTTAAAAAAATAATAAATAAATAATTCGAATAATTGTTATTTTTTAACGCGTATAAATTAATTATTTATTCCGTGTACATGTGTAAATATTTTCTTTTACATTATTATTATGTACATATATCTACATCATGTGTTATATATGTTTTAGTATAAACTTATAATAATTATATTAAGTATATTATATACTTATATGTTATAATACAGCAACCATTGTAGCTATTATATATACATGTGTACATTACACATGCAGTAAACTATAATATACATAATATGCATATATATGTCTGTATCTCCCTCCCGTATCTCTCTTTATCCCTCCTAAATCTACCCCTCACTTCACCCTCTTCCATCACTCAACTTCACTCTCCCATCACCCATCTCCTATAGTCTTGCACCTGCAAAACCCAGCCATCATTCATAGCTATTTCATTCTCTACTGTTGGATTGCTGAAAAATCCTCACCACCCTCCATCTCACCCCCTTCTTCTCCTATAAAAGGGAGGTTCTTCTCTCTGTTTTTACACACCAAGAAGCAAGAGAAGGAGGAAAGAAGCAGAAGAAGAACCGCCGCCGCCGCTGTTGAAATGCAACCAAAACGCTTCAAAACGTCGCCGAAACTTTAAAATAATGTAAGATTCCTATTCTCGAGTCTTCAATTTAATGTTACGGTGTATTTTCGAGGTGTTTTGGAACCTCGTCGGAGCACAGCCGAAAAAACCAAAGGAAACAAAGACCTGTTTTTTTTTTTTTTTTTGAAATTTAAATGTCAAAATTACACTTACCTCCTTTGTTATTAGATTATTTGATTAGGATAAGTTAGATTTTTATAAATTATTAATTGATTACAAAGTTTAAACTATAAAATCTTATTAATTATTATATTGCACTACAATCTTACTATTTTATAAAATCACAAATTGGCTCCTATTTTATTTAATTACAGCTTTACTCCTAAAATGCTTAAATTATAAATTTACCCTAATTTATTTAATTATAAGTAAACCTATTACTTAAAAAAAATTATAATTTAATCACCATACTTTTAAATTTTATTATTATTTTTTATCCTTAGGCTAAGGTTCAACCCAATAAACATATTTCTAAATCTTATCTCGCGTTGAAAATTTTATTTAATTCACAATCACGCTATAAAATAAGTTATGTTATTATCCTTGTATTGAAATTTCATAATTTTGGATAAAACCTTATTAATTTATCTGCATATTTTAAATTAAGTATAATACTATCTTTATATTATATTTAAATGATTAAGATTGGGTAAATCTTATTAAAAAATTTTAAATTCACTTTATTTAAATTACATTGTTACTCTTATATTATAATTACACAAATTACTTTAGAATAAACTTTTTAAACTTATAAATAAAAATAAAAAAATTAAAATTAAAATTTATTTATTATACATCAAGTCTTGTCGTTATGTGATTATCATTTTAATTATTGAAAATAATCGCTGAGCATTAGATACTATGAATACACTTTGATTACTTGAGCAATGATCGATTATTAATATTCAGGGTATCCCGTGGATACCCAAACGTAAATATACTCATAATAATATATGATTAATTGTTGTGAATTATGTTCCCCGTGAAAATATTATGCATGTCTTATAGCCGTGATGCGACATGAGCCGAGTTTTAACTTTAATCAGAGGATATAATAGACTCAAGCTTTGTATTACCCAAACGCTGTAATTTAGCCGTGTCATGCGTTTAGCCAAGTTACACTTGAGCCAAAATTATATCTAGTCCTATCGCGCCCATTAATCTAAATGACCTTCTAGTGTAAACTTTAAACTTATATTGTTTCAGTACGGTAACAATAGGATATAATGCTAAGGATAACATATTGATTGGGAATATGAAGATCGAGAAACAGTATGGTTGGGGAGCAAGGGGGTTGGGAAGCATCGGTTAGTCGGGTGGTTGGAATCGTTATCGTTCGGGAGAACTATACTAGACTTTATTGATTTAGAAATGTTGATTCGAAATATATGACGAGGTCGTTGATGTTAGAAAAGTCTATTCGAAATATATGACGAGATCATTCTTGGAATAATTGATGAAATTATATGTCGTGGTTGTACTTTAGAATATTTGATTAGAGTTGAGTACTTGTGAAACATTTCGAATTGATATCCTCTGTGATAGTTATAACTTCAATTATACTGTGTCGGTTAAATCTTGTATTTATTGTTTTCACACTTATTTTATTGCATGATGTTACTAAATCTTGATTACTTCTATTAGAGTTGGAAGCGTAGAAGAAGAAGAATTGCTCTGTATTCGTATTTCCAGAATACAACTTACTTAATGAACTGTAAAGCAGTAACTAGTTATATACAAGTGTTTTAACCGACCTAACTAACTGTTTATTACTAAGCTAACAAACTAACCATCTAACAAACTAACCATCTAACTAACTAACTAACTAACAGATAATAAACTGACTAACAACTAATCTGACTAATTATGTAATACTCCCCCGCAAGATGGACGGAAAAGATCCTTGACAGCCATCTTGGATAAAAGAGAGAGCAGTTGAGAAGGAGGTAGGGCTTTGGTGAAGAGGTCAGCTAGCTGGTGTTGAGTGCGAATTGGCATAAGTCGAATAGCACCATCTGAGACCTTATCACGCACAAAGTGACAATCCAATTCAATGTGTTTCGTACGTTCATGGAAGGTGGGATTGGATGCAATGTGAACTGCGGCCTGATTATCACAAAATAATAAAGCTGGTGAGGAAGTGTCAATCTGTAAGTCATGAAGCAACTGGCGTATCCAGATCAGTTCACTGGCTGTGGATGCTAAAGCACGATATTCCGCTTCAGCTGAAGAGCGAGAGACGGTAGTCTGCTTTTTAGATTTCCATGAAACCAAAGAATCACCAATAAAAACGCAAAAACCAGTGACAGATCTCCGTGTATCCAAACATGCACCCCAATCAGAATCTGAGAAAGCCTTGATTTGAACTGAGGATGAAGCAGAGAAAAAGAGACCCTGGCCAGGATTGCCCTTAAGATATCTGAGCAGGTGATGGGCTGCTTGCAAGTGAGGGACCCTAGGACTAGCCAAAAATTGGCTTAGCCTGTGAACGGCAAAGGTAATATCAGGACGAGAAATGGTGAGATATAGCAGACGACCAATCAATCTGCGGTATTGAGAAGGGTCTGAAATTAAAGAGCCAGTATCAATAGTCAAGGGAATATTGGGATCCAGAGGAGCAGATGTTGGTTTACAAGCTAAATAACCCGTGTCTTCAAGTAATTGAAGAGTGTAATGCCTTTGAGAAATGACCAAGCCACTGGTGGATCTAGCAATTTCCAGCCCCAGAAAATATTTCAAACCACCTAAATCCTTCAACTTGAATTGAGAATGAAGGAAGGTTTTGAGTGAAGCAATGACATGACTATCCGGACCAGCAATCACAATATCATCAACGTATGCTATTAAGGCAATGAATGAAGAACCAGAGCCTTTAGTATAAAGAGAGTAATCTGCTTTGGATTGGGTGAAGCCATAACTGATAAGAGCTTGAGAAAATTTAGAGTTTCATTGGCGAGAAGCCTGCTTCAGTCCATAGATGGACTTATGTAGTTTGCAAACAAGTCTAGAAGTAGGTGAGGGAGCTGTCCCCTTAACAGAATAACCAAGGGGTAAATCCATGTATACCTCTTCAAATAAATCTCCATTGAGAAATGCATTATTAACGTCAAGTTGGTGTAAATGCCAATTGTGGCTAGAGGCCAAAGCAAGAACAACTTTAACAGTAACTAATTTTGCAACCGGAGAAAATTTTTCCATAAAATCCACACCCTCTTGTTGATTATAACCTTTGGCAACCAAACGAGCCTTGTATCTCTCAATACTGCCATCAGATTTGTATTTCGTCTTATAAATCCACTTACAACCAATGGAATGGTGATGTTTAGGGAGGGGAACAATAGACCAAGTGTGATTGTTTTCCATGGCATTCAATTCTTCTGTCATGGCAGTACGCCAGTGTGGAGAAGTAACAGCTTGATGAAAAAACTGGGGTTCCTCATGAGAGGAAATGGTCATAACAAACTGCTGATGGGCAGGAGATAAGGAGTTATATGATAAGACCTGGGAAATTGGATATTGAGGTGGATCAGATTGTGGTGTATGATGGTTAAGGAGGCTGCAATGGAAGTCTCGAAGATAGGAAGGAGGGTGAGATGATCTAGAAGATCTTCTAGGAATGGGGTTAGGAGAAGGGGAATCAGGATGTAATAAGCCAGGGGAATCAGGATGCAATAAGCCAGGGGAAGGAGGTATATCTATAGTGTGAGAAGGAGAAGGAAAAGGAGGGGAAAATGAGTCAAGAGATGAGAGTGGTAGAACAAGATCTGGGAAGGGATCAGTGAATGAATCAGTGGCAGTGGTAGTATGAAAGGGAAAGATATGTTCATGAAAAATGACATCTCGAGATATGAAAATCTGTCGAGATTGAAGGTCATAGAGTTTATATCCTTTGACACCAGGAGGATAACCCCAAAAGACACAAATACGAGATCTTGGTTCGAGATTGAAGGTCATAGAGTTTATATCCTTTGACACCAGGAGGATAACCCAAAAAGACACAAATACGAGATCTTGGTTGAAATTTAGTACGGTGAGATTGAAGAGTGGATGCAAAAGCAAGACAACCAAATACTCGGAAAAGAGAGTAATCAACTGATTGTTGGTATAGAAGATCATAAGGGGTCTTTTGGTGTAGCAAGGGAGAGGGAGTGCGATTAATGATGTAAGTAGCAGTTAGAATGCAATCTGTCCAGAATGATACAGGAAGTCTGGACTGAAAGAAAAGGGCTCTGGCTACATTAAGCAAGTGTTGGTGTTTTCTTTCCACAACAGAATTTTGTTGAGGAGTATCCACGCAAGAGAATTGATGGATGACTCCTTTAGTAGAGAAAAATTCTTGAAAAGCCAATTCAGGAGCATTGTCCGAACGAAATCTTTTAATGACTGTATGAAACTGAGTTTCTATCATTGTGAAAAATCTGGGGATAATGTGAGTGACATCAGACTTGTTTTTCAGTAGGTATATCCAAGTGAATCGGGTGCAATCATCAACCAGTGTAAGAAAATATCGAAAACCAGCATAAGAAGTAACGTGGTAAGGTCCCCATACATCACAATGAAGCAAATCAAAAGGTGAAGTGGACATGTGATTATGTGAAACAAAGATAACCGCCTCTGTTTGGCCAGAGGGCAAATAAGGCATGGATTGTGATCAGTAGAGGTAATGTCACAATGAATAGAATCCTGCAGAATCTGTAGTTGTCTAGAAGACAAATGGCCAAGCCTATTATGCCAAGTTTGAACAGAAACATTATTTATGTACACGGGATTGGTAGGTAAGGATGCATCAGCTTTAAGCACGTATAAACCAGCAGTGTGTTCACCCTTGCCAATCATTGTCTGGGTGATAACATCCTGAATAAGACAATGATCATGATGAAAAGTAACCATAAGTTGAGAATCCTTGGTAAGGGCACTTAGAGAAATAAGGTTGAACTTGAATTGTGGAACAAATAACACATCTTTGAGAAGTATGTTAGAGTTTAGTCTGATATCCCCACTGTGAGAAACCGGTATACGGGTATGGTTGGGTAATGTAACAAAGGAATTGTGAATTGGCCTCAATTTTATGAAAAGTTTATCAGCAAAACAAATATGTTGTGTTGCTCCTGAGTCAAGAATCCAATGCTCCAGGCAAGGAAAACCAGGAATTAAGGAAATAGACAGGCAAGTACCTGTGGTGGAACCAATCTGAGGATTCTGTTCTGTATTGGTAGTAACAGTTGCTGCCAATTGTCCTGAAAGAACTGTCATGAGTTGTTGACATTGGTCACCATTGAGGTTCTGGAGAAATTGACGGACAGAATCTTGTGGTCCCATGGTGTCTGTGCTAGAAACCTGATTTGCAATCACTTTAGGAGGATGAGGTTGAGCTTGGGAAGGGCTGGATTTATACTTAGGCACATAACCTGGTGGATATCCATGGATCTTATAACACTTTTCTATGGTATGTCCCTGGAAATTGCAGTGTGTACAAAAAGGTCTATCCCTCTTACTGCCTTTGTAACTAACATTGTTGCGGTTTGTAGCAGTGGTACCATGATTTCCAGAATAAGGTTTCATGTATTGAACATCATTTTTAACTGCAAAAGCCATAGTATTGGCAGAATCCTGACTTGTAGATGTACTGATCTTCCTCTGGTGTTCTTCTTGAGATATTAGGGCAAAAACCTTATTGATTGGAGGTAAAGGATCCAAAAGCAACAGTTGGCCACGAATTTGAGAGAAGGAATCATTGAGTCCCATAAGAAAGGACATAATGTATTCCATTTGGTAATGTGATTGAAGGTTTTTAACACCTCCACAGGAACAAGTGCAGCAGGAACAAATTGGTCTGAAGTTACTCAATTCTTCCCATATGGTTTTTAGTTTGGTGAAATAGATACTGACAGAGTTCTGGTCTTGGTTGAGATTCATCAATTCTCTTCGTAATTGGAAAATCCTAGGGCCATTACTTTGCTGAAATCTATCCCTCAGATCAATCCAAATATCATGTGCTGAATCAGCGTATATCACACTAGCAGATATGTCTTTGGAAATGGAGTTAAGGATCCAAGAAATTACAACATTGTTGTTTCTAATCCAGGAATTGAGAAGAACTTCATTACCTTGGGGTTTTGTAACCGATCCATCAACGAATCTGATTTTGTTCTTTACTGATAGAGCAATCAACATTGCTCGGCTCCATGAGGTATAATTCTCTCCAGTTAAGAGTTGTGAAACCAATACAAGCCCTAGTCCATCAGAGTGATGAAGAAAATACGGAATTAGGTCTTGATGATGGCAAAAGACGAAGACCTAATAGCTTGGATTGGATTCCATGAAGACGAAGAGTAACGAAGACCGAATTAGGTCTTGATAATGGCAAAAGACGAAGCAGCTGATTGGAGCTCTGATACCATATTAGAGTTGGAAGCGTAGAAGAAGAAGAATTGCTCTGTATTCGTATTTCCAGAATACAACTTACTTAATGAACTGTAAAGCAGTAACTAGTTATATACAAGTGTTTTAACCGACCTAACTAACTGTTTATTACTAAGCTAACAAACTAGCCATCTAACTAACTAACTAACTAACAGATAATAAACTGACTAACAACTAATCTGACTAATTATGTAATAACTTCTATACGTTTACACATTGCATATCATATTAATACTCTAAAACATTAAAGGGGAAACTTATGGGTGGGGTAACTTATTGATTGTCAAAACTACCGCTGGTATTTCATAACCAGGTATCGATGATGACTGAGCTGGATTAGCAGATACACCGTACGATGACGTTTATCCCACAGAAAACACAGTCAGCTGTGGATCACTTAGACTAGTTTAGACTGCTCTGCTTTACTTTTAAAGTCTTTTTGGATGTAAACAGTCTCTTTTTAAATGTATTTTGACTATCTCTTGTATCAAACTTGTATTTCAATATAATGATGGTATTTTTGTTACTTCAGTCTTTTTATTAACGTGTCCGAAATTCGGGGCATTACAAAAAATAAATAAACTAAATAAAGAAAAAGTCAATCTAATAAAAATATTAGGTCAAATTAATTTGAGTTGAAATAAAAAAAAAAAAGATGAAAGTATAAACTTGCAAGGGGTAGAAAAATGGAGGAGTTAATTGTTTCTATATATATATTTATGTTGATGTTGTTTAACTCATGAGTCAAGTCGTCCCCTGCTAGCAACGATATTTCTTCGCCATGACTCACGAGTCAAGTCGTCCCCTCCTCGTTCTTTGCTTTTCCTTTTCCTGCCTTGGCATCCGTTGTTTGCGCGGCAGAAAGAAGACCCTTTTCTCAAACAAATCTGCTAAATAAGGTACAACCTAAACAATTTATAAAAGTAGGACCAAATGCATTTTTGATTTGCGTTTTTTGTTGACATGACATAACCCTGCCCCGTGGACCATGTTGTACGCTAATTAAACTTGCAGATTACCATGTGCGCGGATTTAAAATGCATTTTGTAGCTACGTCTATAGACAGAAGTACTAAAAATTGCATCTTTAGAAAACGCAAATCAAAGTTTAAAATCTAAGTAGCTTATTTTTTTTCCATATTGATATTAGTGTTTTTTCAAGAGCAAAAAGTTATTCATCAAAAGTCCTATAGAAAATGATAATTTTAATTAGCGTTGTCTTTTAATATCTTTAGTATTGTAAATTACTGTAAATACACTTCTACATTATGTGTGAATTGTGTTATCATTTCACACTCCCAAATTTAATGTACAATGGAAACTGAAATTTTATATAAGGTCTTAACCACCGCTTAATCGGCGGCGGATAATATGCACATAAAAACAAATAAACACAGATATTCATATACATTTTATAGATATTTTTGCATATTCACGGATATTAATACACAGTTTACGGATATCGATATATTTTTTACACATTATTCACCGCTTAATGGACTGTGGTTAGCATTTTCCTTCCAGATAAGTAGTGTGTTACAACATGAATAGTACAACGGTTGATTTTGCGTGTATGAGGCCTCTAGGCAAGAAAGGGCGGTGGATGGAGGCCTCTGGCCACCAGGGGGTCTATTGTAAGCGTTCAATTAGGAGTTCAGAGGCAATTAGTAAAATTAAAAAATGACATAGGTTGGTCGCGGACAGTTGTTCGATAGACGATGTACATAGATTCGACTGCCGAATTGCAGCGCCCCTCTCTCCCGTACATTTTGTGAGTGTCTAGCTTTGCATGCCCATTAACGGTGCTGAATTTAGACGGTTGGAACTCTATAAATGCGATCTTGAACAATGGTTTGTGACCAACCCTTGCAATTGAGGTTCAAACCAATGGGTGTTAAGCAAATGTTCAAAAATTAATTAAAAGACAATAATTGGAAGTAAAATGCAATTTGGATTAGTGTAAAATGCATTTTTAATCAGCATGGTGGTACGCAAATTCGATTAGTGTACAACTTGGTCCACGGGGCAGGGTTATGCCATGTCAACACAAAACGTGAATCAAAATTGCATTTTGCCCTACTTTTATAAATTGTTTGGGTTCTATCGTATTTCGCGGACTTGTTTGAGAAATGGTATACTTTGATAAAAATTTCAAAAAGACCATACATTTTTATAACCTTGTTTACACCACCATATAAACCTCCACGCATTTTCATAAGGATATTTTACATGAAATTTTTTTCATCTATAACTCGGTTTCACTTAATCCTCTTCATATTTTAATTGTCTCAATATACCTCTTGATTTTTTCAAATGTAATGATCGACTCATTTTGGATAGATGCAGTTGGAGAAGAATACAATAAGTAGTCATGTGAATTAATTCAAAAGGAGTCCATTGTGATATTTGAAAAGATCAAGAGGTGTATTGGGACAATTAGAAGATGAAAGAATTAAGGGAAATCAAGTAAGGGGATTTTTATGTAAATTACCCATTTTATAAAGCGGTTTCGTTTGTTTTTTTTTCCCCTCCAATAGTTTCTTCTGTTTAAACTTTAAAGTGCAACGTGAAAAACAATGGTAGCCGTGAAAGTTGTGGTTGGTCGTGTTGGTGGTGGCTGATGCCTGGTGGTGATTGTGGTTGAGTGCTCGTAGTGCCAACCCGTACACCAGAACTCATCTTTTGGTTGACTTTTCAAAGAGAATATCTCCAAGTCTCCATTGACACCGACTAAAGACAGAGAAGACTTAAATTGGAGATGGGACTCATGAAACTGCAGTTTCTTCCTTCGAATCTCTAGTTGGGCTTTAGAACCCCCCTTATTCATCACCAAATGCGAATGGGTAGGGATGACCCCTTTTGTGCTCTTTTTTTGCTTATTACTTCTCTCCTCTTGGCTTCTTCGCAAGTCATGATTAATGCCCTACCTCAGGGGGAGTATCCGGTCACCCACCTTTTGCCTTCATGGAACGACACCCCTGATTTTAACAACGATAATGGTATTTATATGCTCAAACCCATCCTTGTTAGAGCAAATCCTGGCGTTGGTTTTGTCTCCGGTTTCTGGTGCAATGTCTTCATCCGTAATTGTCTATTTTCCATCGTAATCATTCCAAACCCAGACGATTTGCAAACCGGCTGGATTGGTGATGCACGTTTAGTTTGGTCTGCAAACCGGAACAAGCCTGTGGGATATAACACTACCTTGCGATTCACACAGAGCGGAGATTTGATTTTGGCAGAAGATGACGGCAGTTTAGTCTGGTCTACAAACACCGGAGGAAAGTCTGTCTCTAGCTTAAACTTGACTGAAGAGGGAAATCTAGTGCTCTTTGACCGAAACAATGCAACAGTTTGGCAGTCATTTGATCACCCAACGGACTCTTTACTTCTTGGGCAAACATTGGATGTTGGGCAGAAGCTGATCGCAAGTGTATCATCATCAAACTGGAGTCAAGGTATTTTTGTGATTGATGTTCACCGTGATGGTTTGAATGCTTATGCAGATTCCAATCCACACCGACTCTACTATTATTCCTCTTTAAATTGGAATACACCGCATCTTCAATTTGAAAAGGGAAGTTTCAATGGGTTGTCAGTTCCTCCTGCACCATCTGCTGCTCAGTTCATGAAGTTGGAGGCTAATGGTCATTTGATGGTTTATCAGTGGGTAGCTAATGAAAGTTATTGGAACATGGCGGCCGATCTGTTGACACGATATGTTGGTGTGTGTGGGTATCCACTGGCATGTGGAAAATACGGCATTTGTTCAGACGGGCAGTGTAGTTGTCCTCCTGGAGAAGCCAAAAATGGAACAAGCCTTTTTAGGCCAGAAAACTACAGGCAACCCAACCAAGGATGCGTCCCGATTACTTCCATTTCTTGCAACTATTCTCTGTATCATAGTCTTTTGGAGCTTCAGAATACTTCTGACTTAAGCTCCAGTCAGAACTTTTACGAACGGAAAGAGTTAGAGGATTGTAAGAAAGAATGTTTGAACAAATGTTCATGCAAAGCCGTCCTATATAATTATGGACGTTGCTCACTAATATCGGAAGTACTTACTCTTGCAAGCCAAGAGGATGTATTTTCTAGTTACAATATCAGTGTGTTCCTTAAAGTGCAGATAGTAGTTCCGTCCTCCAAAAAATCAAGACAAGTCATAGTCGTATTGGGATCCTGTCTAGGAGCTTTCTTTGGTGTGGTTTTGATGATTGTCGCCCTTTGCCTTTTCCTTCATGGAAAAGACGAGGAACTTGATGAGATATATCTTGACCAAGTACCAGGAATGCCCTCTAGATTCTCCTATGAAGACCTGAAAATGATGACCAACGATTTCACTATTAAGCTAGGCGAAGGAGGGTTCGGATCAGTGTTTGAAGGGACATTGAGCAATGGCACCAAAGTGGCAGTGAAGCGTCTGTATGGTTTAGGTCAGGTTAAGAAGTCATTCTTAGCTGAAGTTGAGACAATAGGCAGCATTCACCATGTCAATTTGGTGAGGTTGATTGGATTTTGTGCTGAGAAAACATTTAGCCTTCTAGTCTATGAGTATATGTCTAAGGGATCATTGGACAAATGGATATTCCACAAGTACGATGAGCTCACTCTTGGGTGGCAATCCAGAAGAAAAATCATCTTAGACATAGCCAAGGGATTAGCCTATCTCCACGAGGAATGTACACATAAAATATTTCATTTGGACATCAAACCCCAAAACATCCTCTTAGATGAAAATTTAAATGCAAAAGTTTCTGATTTTGGATTGTCAAAGTTAATCGACAAGGATCAAAGCCAGGTTGTAACAACATTGAGGGGAACCCCAGGATACATGGCTCCTGAATGGTTGAGCTCAATTATCACAGAAAAAGTAGATGTCTACAGTTTTGGTGTTGTGGTGTTGGAGATCTTGTGTGGTAGGAAAAACTTGGATAGGTCTCAACCTGAGGAAGATATGCATTTACTCGCTCTATTCAAGCGAAAAGCAGAAGAGGGAAGGCTTCCAGATATCATAGACAAACAACATGACGAAATGCAACTACATGAAGCAGAAGTCATAGAGATGATGAGGATTGCTGTGTGGTGCCTACAAAGTGATTTTGTAAGGAGGCCTCCTATGTCTGTGGTGGTTAATGTTTTGGAAGGCTTGGTGGATGTTGAAACCAACGTGGACTATAGCTTCACGAAATTTGCAATACCAAGAAAAGTTGGAGTTGCAGGTCTAGGTGAGGATGTCGTTGGTGCTGCAACTAAAATGTTTCCATCAATTTTATCAGGACCGAGGTAAGAACATAGACTTTTACCTACATACAAATAACGACTGTCGCAATTTTATAATTTCGATTGTTTTTCTCATATTGTTTTCTTTTTGTGTTTTAGAATCGTGATGTTTAGCATTTGTCAGAATATTTTAGCATGTTAAGCTAAGAAGATTGCAATTTCAGGCAAACCCACACAAAAAAGGCCACTTATAGAAGCGCCACTTCTAGCATATCTCCATGGCGAAAGCTATGGCACATGTAGTGTGTATCATAACAATGTCATATATATTTTTAATTATGTTACATAGTTTTTTAGTTTTTCTTACATGTTGTTTTGGTATAGTTACAAACAGATGTGTCCCGTAGAAAGATAAAGTTGTGCATATGGTATAATTAGTTATGAATTTATGGTTATTTTCGAATTTCATGTGTTATGCCCTTTTTATGATTTTTGTTCCAACTTATTCTAGTCAGTTACAAATGGACTTGTTCAATAAACACTAAAATATTACGGATTATTTGAGTCGAAAAGATTTGGTGTTTAGTTACGAATCATTATGCTTATTATACATATATTAGTCAAAAAGGTGTATGATAAGATTCTCCAAGATCAATTCCTAAATTATGGGGTTACAAGAAAACTTGCACATATCATGAGCAAAGGGATCCCCCACCACCACCATCAACTCCTCGTTAAGGCTACATGGACTTGGTATGTGTGTCAAATGTATTTTTAAAACCTGTCCAAATCATCAAAACTTCTACACTATATACTAAACACGTATATTACACACGATATACTCTTTTTTTAAGGGGGAAAAAAAAAGAAAATCACAAAAAAACCATATCAACACTAAATTTTCTCTTCTCTCTTTATTTATTTTTTACCCACAAGAAAAGAACCTTCAAAATTTCCTCACATTCAATTTTTCTCTCTTAATATGATTTTAATGTTTAATACTAAACCATAATTTGATAAAGGTTTCGTGTGTTCCTGTGCATAGTACAGGTGTTGCGCTCGTTTAAATCCTAAACCAATGACGCATGGACACATCAAAAATTACATTAGATGGGCGATTTACGAATTATTAAAGGGAGCATAGGAGTAGTTTTGTTTCCTGGATGTCCAACCATGATGCCAGACAAGATAAAATACTCAAGGGTTGAGTGTCGGACACAAGGACTTAATTCATACTTTGTGTTCGGTTTAGTGTTTCTAAAATGATTTTTGAGAAAAAAATTTTTGAGATGTTGTTTAGTATAAGTGTTTCACAGATTTTAGTTAAATTTTTTTGGCATTTTCGAGGTGTTCTTTCTCTTTCTCTTCTTTTATAGGGAAATAAATATTGTTTGGGAAAAAAGTAATAATGTTTGGGAAAAATTTCCCAAACAAGTTCACAAAAATTTTCTAAATTTTTTTGACAAAAACCCAACCGAACAAGAAAAGTCCTCTGATATAGTTAGGTTAAATATGAGGAACTTCGAACTTGTTTCTCCTTTAACTCCTTTATTGTCCATGCAAATGAGAACATATAAAGTAAAATGTTTTGAGAAATTTCCCTATGCTAGAAGTTCAAAACTACAATTTGTGGCTACGATCAAGCAGATCCCACAACAATCTACTTCCGTCTTATACAATATTGTCTACTTTTGGCTGTCCAAATCTCATAGATTTCCTAGTAGGTTAATCATCCCTAGATTTCTCTAGAACGAACATGCTTAACTATGAAGTTTCATTTAGTTTTTTACGCCAACACGACTTTAAAAGGCCCTATACAAGGTAGGCTTGTGGTCTATTATAAATACCACTGAACTTACATCCATTAAGCGATGTGGGATTCTTAACCACCTATCCAGACGTCTATTGAGACACCATCTCCCGGACGCCGGCTTCACAGCTGGCACCATAATCTGATTGGGGTGTCACAATCTTTCTCACTTAGGAACATGCATCCTTGTGTGGGTCCAAGATTTGTCCCACATTTCCGGTTGGTGCAGGCTCTGATATCATTTGTAGCGACCCGCTCTCACCTTGTACAATATTGTCCGCTTTTGACTGTCCAAATCCCATGGACTTCCCAGTAGGCTACCCATCCTTAGATTTTTCTAGGACGAGCACGCTTAACAGTGAAGTTTCATTTGGGTTTTCTAATTCCTAACCTATATATCATCTATTGGATTTTCCAAGAAAAACTCTTAGAACTTCTATCCTTTCATGATTACATCTTATCCTCTTCATGCCTATATAAGGCAGTGAGTTTTTCCATTTTCTACTTTAACTTTCACGCAAAAATAGAGTCCAGAGAGCTTGAGAGGGAGTTTAGAGAGTGGAACACCTACTGCCTAGACTGAACCAATACCGTTTCGTGCCGAGTTTTAGTCGGAATCGCACAATTAAGGTAGAAAAACATACTATACAAACTTAGTTTCGCGCAATTTGTAGATATTATCGGTAATTATTTTGACAAATCGCATATTTTTTTATCAGGTCTCGGCCAAAATGATTAGATATTATCCAAATTACATAATACTTGTGTAGGCATACACTTTTTAATGTGTTATGATGTCCACAAATCTTCTTGGGATCTCGTGAGAGTAAGAATGCCAACCCAACTATATTTGTTGTTTTGATGTTTAAATAATTTTAGCAACATTGTTGAGATTCTGAAAGGAAGGAATGTGTTGTTGATAGAATTTATGACGTAATTAGGTCATGATAAAATTCTGATTAGTTCATTTTATAGCCGTTATACTACCGATTTTATTTTTGGAACTTAATGTATTTGAATGTGGAAAAATCTAGGGTCATATATTAGGAACATTAGACTGGATGACGCTTGTGACACGAAAGTGGAGGATGTCATAGCGTGCATTGTATTTTAGATGATGTATAACGACAAGTAAGAAACATTAAAGGAAAGAGTAAAACCGACCCGTGGTGGCACTTTGATTTGGATTTTGACCCATGTGTTCGTGGCGTAATTATGCCAAATTGATTATAATTTGATTATAAGGACCCCAACTAGGAGTAGCTGGATATGATTGGAGGTGACTTCAGGATGTCTATGATGGCAGCTGCATACTCGAGGGAGTGACGACCAGTGTCTTGCATGTCTTTGAGCCTATAAGGAGAAGCAACTAAGGTTCATTGTGACTGGACCTGGTGAAGTCGCATTCATGAGATCTAGATAGGGTGAAGTAGTTATTGACCTGAGTAGACGGTAGAAAGTCCCTGTCTTGCTGGGTCGGCATTCAGTTGGGTATATAACCTTAGACTGTGGGCTGTAGGTAAGGACTAGTCAATATCATCCGATTGCATATGCCAATCTTTAAATGGTAGGATTGGATTCTCGAGGTGATGAATCCTAGAAACTTAAATACAAGATTCATAACGAACCTATGTGTTTATTTTTACTGCTTTATATGTTGTTTAATATAATTATTATATTTATCAAATTGCATGCTTCTTGGGTTGGTCATCGGATATTTTTTTCGCTTAGTATTATGTACTTATGGAGCAATTTCTCTGCCCCTGATATTCATGCCAGATGAAGAAGTGCCCAGGAAGGGAGACAACCCAGGCAGAGCCTGCTGCTGAAAGCTACGACAACAAATGGGTATCATACTCTTTGTAACTATTTTCTTAATTTGAATTCACAATGTAAACCCATAAGGGATATTTTATTAATTTTGTCAAACTTTCACAAACAATGTTTTAATTCATATTCCAAAATTATGAACTTATGTTTTAATCATATTTGAATGACATTAAAATATTTTAATTAATATTTTGAGAAATCGGAGAGTTACAACCAATGCCCCTGAACTAATTATTTGCAAACATATAGCAATGTACCTGCTAAACTATCAACCGCCCAAATATTCATCTATTTTCACACCCCGTGCAATCTCGCTCAAAATCCGTTTTATGCCTCTCTTTATAAATAAATCGCAACTTATCTTCATACTTCAACAAAGACAATAATTCTATGAAATATCTTTAGACTCCAAAGCCATAGATCTCTCAGTTTATGACTCCACAAATCCTAGGTGATATGAAGCCGGGTCTAGTACGTATCAGGCATATTTCAACACTAATTCAGCATACCTTCAAAGTTGTCTCATCCTTCAAATGCAGCCCCTATTCACTTGGTTCATTCTACTGACAAAGAGAAAACCTGTATATAGTCCACCAAGTTAAGGAACAAATTCACATCATGCAACAAAAAATAGAGAAAAGATGATACCACTGTCCTCAGCATGCAGATGCAAGGATTTGGCCACAATCGAAAAATGGAGGTCGACTACAATAACCGAAAGAATGAATTGCCTTCATTTTTCATTAAATTGACTGTTTCATGTCTAAGCTAGAGACATGCAAGCAGGGCATCAACAAATATAGAGAGAAATCAAGCAATGGTCTACTAAAATTGTGCCTCACAAATCCATGATTCTAAACACAAGGCATTATGAAACAACAGGCACCTTTATTGGTCTCAGATGTGAAGTTGGTGGAGGTTAAAAAATGAAGAGAGAGGGGGGGGGGGGGGGGGGGGGGGGGGGGGGGGGGGGGGGGGGGTGGAAGGGAAGAGAGAGAGAGAGAGAGAGAGAGAGAGATCAGTTAAAAAATCATAGTGTACGCAGGAAAACCATTTCCAAATTAAACTACTTTCCAAATTAAATTGTCCATACTTAGAAAATAGAGAGATTCGGTCACACTTTTGAAGAATAAAATTTGTCCAACTCCGATTTGAAAGTAACGGTGAAATCGGAGTTGGACAAATTTTATTCTTCAAGAAAAAAATAAATTGTAAACTATATTTTTCATTTGACATAATATTGAGTAAAATATAATAAAAATAAGACAATCAATTGCTTTGTATTTTCTCTCCTTATTCTCATGATTGAGAGTAAAAACAAAGAAACCATTACTATTTAATTCGATCCGGACCCAAACAAATACGATATTAACAATCTTACCATTCAATCTCATGCACAACAACATCGAGCATGGACTAACAAACTCACTATGAATCTCCACTCCTATCCCATCTGTAATGTCCCAATTTATCGGAGACGCTAACTAAAATAGAATTTAATTTAGCAAAGGATTATCAATCGACAAAATAAGGGTTCAATTACATTTAAAATTTAGAAATACAAAGTTAAAAACAAGTCTAGGTAAATTAGGGTGCAATCTGGTCTTACTCGGAAATGATGTCTTTGATGCCTTGGAAGTCGAGTCTATCCACGTTGCTTTCGGTACCTAACGTGAAATGTCAAGGGCAGAAAAATTGCACCATGAGCAATAAAACTCAGCAAAATAAATTCTACCTGTACTTTTATATTTATGCAACGGATCAAACGATTAATGATCATGATATAAGTAGGTAATAATAGGCGAAAGCAGTAAACAAATAAGTGTAGAAATTAAATCAGAGTACAACACAAGTGATAATTTTCTTTTCAGGTCAACGTCCTTGTACAGTTTCTAAGTTTCTGACACTAGTGTTTGACAATCTCGTATGTGCCAATATCCATTTCAAATTTCCAATTTTCAAGTCCACACGAGCGTTGCTTGTAAGTCAAAACTTTAATTTTGTGTTATGATGCTCTAGTCCGATATTGTCTCAACCGCTGTGCTGAACCGTGTTCCCAACCACTAGTGTTCCCAACATTGGCTTCCGTACGATATTTCCCATACATTGTGTCTGACATAAAAATTTTCTAGTTCCTTCGACAACACTAAGTTTAGTTTTAAATGACACAACATGGGTTACAAATATAAACCCGACTTAATACATAATACGACTCAATACATAATTTCGCTCAATACATGACACGACTCATGATACAATTTGACTCAAGACGCAGTCCGGCTAAAGACACTTCATGGTACCAATTATAGTTCGGCTCTTAAGTCATATCACGACTAAAGACATTCTAAACACAACTCTCAATGAGTGAAAACAATATTAATTATTCTAGTCAGGTTTTCATCACTAATCAATAATAGTGATAGCATAATATGCATAATAGACATTTAATTAAGCATGTGAGGTAATAAATTACATTATATGATTATGCATAGAAACAACGAAATTTCAATTCATGCATATGTTTTATGTTACATATTATTAACGAACATTGAATGATGTATACAAAGATAACAATTCATAATTTAAGTCTATTATTTAAGGGTCTTAAGTAAATATGTCAAAGTTTATGTTGAAAGCCAAATGAAATTATGAATAGATTGTAAAGGTGACCAGTCAATATGTCAAGGGCCTCCTTCCTGCTCACCCTTTTTGTTGCTTCTTTTGGAGCCAAAACCCCATTTTTCCTCGACGAATAATCATTTTGATTCACATCTTCTTTACCCAAGGAGAGGAAATGTTTCTTTTTTTTAGGCTACTCACGCGAACAGATCTAGTGGAGACGAGGTGGGGGCTGTAGTTTAGAGGATTAGAGCACGCGGCTATGAACCACGACGTCGAGGGTTCGAATCCCTCCTTGCCCACAATCGGCCCAAAAGAGCTGAACCTTTCCTTCCCTCTAGGGGCAGAAAAATCATGATTAGGATAGCGGACCAAAAGCAAAGACAGGAAAGGGTGACCAGTCAAAATTTAAAAATACTACAGATTGGTGACCAGTCAAAATTTAAAAATACTACAGATTGTAAGGGTGATCGGTTTATGTTTCAAGGGTGACTAGTCAAGATATAAAAATGCAACAGACTGTAATAGTGATCAGTTAGAGTGTCAGGGTGACCAGTTAAGATATGGGAAAATGTTACAAATTTTAAGGGTGACCAGTTAGAGTGTCAAGGGTGACTAATCAGGATACGAAAAAATAACCCTGACTAGTTACCCTTAGATTCTTAAATATTGAGTTGTTCATCCTAACCGATCACCCTGACCAATTACCCTTGTGAGAAGATTTGACCGGTCAGGGTGGCTGACCAAGATAGACAACTCAACATGTCAGAATCTAAGAGTAATTGGTTGGGTGACCAGTCAGGAAGGTCACAAAAGTGAACTAGTAGCAAAAGATGACCGATTAGGGGTCAAGTTGATCGGTCAGTCAGATTTCTTCTCCGAAAATTTCATAGCTGGGTTTTATAATGGAGCTTCGTGAAGCTCGAATCAAGGATTTGAACACAAATTAAGGAATAGGGGAGGTTAATTTACCTCGTAAGAGTTAGATTGAAGATTGGATTTGAATGACTGAGCTCGGATTTGGTTTGATCTCCAAATGGATTTCACCTCCTTCCTCTTTATAGAATGAACCTCCTCCTTACAAGCTTCTAGTTCTCACTTTCACTCTCTAAACTCTGATATGTCAAGACTTTTGTGGTGAGGAAGAATGAGAGGGAGGAATGGTTTTATAGTGGTGTGATAGGGGTTGCACATGGAGGTGAAGTGTAGAGGCAAAAATGGCCATGGCTGCCATTGGGAAAGTGGAAGAAATATTGCAGCAACCATGTGAGGTGAGAGTGGCTTAGAGGTCCAAACCATGGGTTTTGGTGGTTTGAGAGATTTTTGAAGGATAAGGCGTGTGGGAATATGATGAGGGTGGAAAGATGATTGGGTGTGATTGTTTCCCTAAAACATGGGTCAGTTTGGATTTGGACCAATCCTAAAGGAGGTCAAAAGGCTGATTAAACTCAAGTCCAAACCCAAAAGGTAAGGAGGTTCATCTTAATTTTGAACTTTACAAAAGAGTTTAGTGGGCTCGGTATGGGTCCTAACATATATACACAAACCATGTTCTCTTAAAAATCATGCAAGCCTCAATTAATTTAATGCATGAAAAATTTTATTATTCATGAAATCTAAATAAATTATGCATTAATATTTAAAAGAAATTGGTTACATTTTATTTTTATTAAATTAAATTTTTTAGATCCTCACACCTTCTCACTATCAATTCCACCAAATTTATTCAGTTTATACCTAACAATTGTTATGTTGACTCCACTTTAAATTATTTGCTCCAACCATATCGAACCGGAAAAAAAAAAAAAAAATTGGTCCAAGTTATTTCAAACACGCAAAATTTAGAAGTTTCTTAAGTAATATAGACATCTCTAATTTTGCACATTTCTTCTCAACATATATCAGACGCAAAACTGTCAAATCAAACGCAAAATGCCTATGTTCTATGTTGAAACTCTTGTTGAAACATTAAGTTTTATCTAGTTCAAAAAATAATAGTCTATTGATTACTATGTTATTCATATTTCTATTTATAATTATATATGGACTATTTTTAAAAGTAACATGTGGATAAAATTATTTTCGATTTCTACAAAATATTAATCGATCCTTCAAAATATCATCGTATAGTTTTAATTTTTGACCCCACGGTACAAAAATACTGCCTTAGTCCTAGACACCTTACCATGGTAATAGAACTATCCAAGCTAAGTTTTAAATTCTAAAAACTTATTTGTTTTGCTCCAAAAATTGCAAAAAACGAAGTTTGCAAATCAAATAAGAAATTCAAGAGATGAATGATACATGGATTGGATTTATCGAAAAAGACATCTTAATTGCATTGTAATGGAAACTATCATGTATGATTTTCACAAATATATATAGTCAACAGTGTAAATAAAATGCATATCCTAACAATAAATATGTGAGATCCTGTACAACTTTAATCAAGATTTGGACACTTTCCCCAAATATCCTGGCTCCGCCCCATCTATAAGACATGACTTTCTCTCACAGTTTTTCATCCAGATGGTTGGTTGTATTTACATGCATGACAAGCAAGAAACTATTCATGGCATTGAAATATTAGAATCTAGAAACAAGAGGGGACAAAAAAATGAGCTCTCAATGTTTTAGAGCAATCTGTTCCCATCTAAATCCTCAATATCTCAGCAACAATGGCGACAACAGTGACAAAAATACAACAAATATAGAAGCTGCGCATTTTACTACTTGGAAGCATGTATCGTGTGTCAGATACAATGTACAATCGAATGCTAACTGTAGGCGTATAGTCGGAATCAAAAATGTCTTTACCGGCTTTTCAATGTACAAAAAATTCCTTTTAAGCCACCAATCTGGAGAGGGAACAGCTGAAGACAGACCAGAAGAATTTGAAGAATGCTGCCCCTCCGACTTCCGCTGCAGTTACACAGAAAAAGCTTAGACAAACAGACTAGTACAGATGAAAACACCATTTGAATCTGCCACTTACTGCCATTATGTTTAACCAGTTGCAACCATCAGAAACAGTTTAGCTCAATTCGATTACAACTTGGGAAAGAATTTTAATGTAAGGCAGTCGGACGGTTTTTTTTTCCCCTTAGCAAACAAATAAAATAAAAGATTGGAATTTGCAAGAGAACCACCATTAAAGAAGGATAGGTTCAGGTTTGAAGAAACGGATACACTATCAAAAGAAACTGTCGTGCACCTCAATTTGACAACATATTAGGTGAATTCACAGGTTAGAAGACCAAATTAAGACATATATCATGTTCATCTACAATGTCAGTTGAAATCACAAAGGTGAATAAGTAGAAACAAGAGATGAAAATCTTCGTGATAAAAAAGATTGCTGACTCTGGACCTAAAGCTCACAAAGGTCTTTGCATCTAAATGCTACAGGAATCAACAGATCACAGGAGAAAAACGTTCCCATAAATACACCGCCAATTCTTGTAAAGAGGATATGGCCTGAGACACTCACCTATGGTTATTTATGAGATTCAGCTGATATGATTACTGAGTTCTTAGGGGCCATCATCTTGGTCCTCCATCTCCTCGAGAATAACATATCTTGCAGCTGCATTGGTTGCCGGTGACTTTGTCACATCCTCGTCACCTAACTCACCCTTTTGTAGCTTCTGGTACCTAAGAAGCATGAAAAATGAAATGGAATCAGACTTAAAATGAATATTTAAAGCAAATAAAGTTTGCATGCTCCCCAAAAGTTGGATATGTGAAAATTTATTTTAGGTTCTTTTACTTCCGTTATAGGGTATCAAGAATTTCTTGGATTCAATCAAGTCTTGCTCTTTATTAGGCTTCCAGAAAAGGTGCTAGATAGATTCCCGATTGTTCATGCCATAAGAACACTTCTCGTTATGATCCCTATATTCTTGATCCTTTGTTTAGCTCTTCATGTGCGAGTCGGGAGTCACACGTGCAAGGATGCATTACAGTTTGTCACACATCGGTTAAGTGTTGCCTCCGAAACTTAGCTTGGACGACCACTCCATTGGTAGTGAATCTGTTTCGAGTTAGATGTTTTAAGCGTGGTTAAAACTTTAAATTCTCTCTAACCAAAATCGAAAGGATTTCTTATGAACCGTCTTTTCAAATATAGGCTGAAAATTGAAACACAGATTCAACAACCAACTATCTAGCAAAATGTAAAAGTGAGGTCAAAATGTCAAAAGTTTCCCTTCAGACTTCGGGATGTACTATTAAACCAAAATTAGGGTTATCTGCTAAAAATTATGGGAGAGCAGTTTATGAATGTCTCAGTGGTGGACTTGATTTTACCAAAGATGATGAGAACTGAACTCCCAACCATTTATGCATTGAAGAGACCGTTTCTTACTTTGTGCTAAAGCAATTTATAAAGCACAGGCTGAAACATGTGAAATCAAAGGACATTACTTGAATGCTAATGCGGGTACGTGTGAAGAAATTATCAGAAGAGCTGTATTTGCCAGAGAATTAAGAGTTCCTATCGTAATGCATCATTCATGACTATTTAATAGGGGAATTCACTGCAAATACTAGCTTGGCTCATTATTGCCGAGATAATGGCCTACTTCTTCACATCCATCGTGCAATGCATGCCGTTATTGCTATCTTATATTCTGGAAGTTCTTCAAACATAAATCTGCCAAAAACTATGCAACAAAGCGACAAGTCCCTATTTTAACACCGGTGAAATGTGTGAATTACTACCAACTCATCTAAAAGCTTAAACTCTTGGGAAATGTACCCGACAATATCATGCTATCCAACCACCTCTCTCGCGTGCAAGCCTGTCTTGCACTTATAGATGACATACTATACAGAGACGAACATAATACGAACAGAGAAGTGTAATTTAGGGTTGCACATCTAGATGACATTATACACAGAGGCAACCACAACACAAAGGTAGAAGTATGTTTAATCACAACTCTGATATGGTGTTAAATTATTGACCAACAATTCAGCTAAAAGCCTAGGTCATTAGGAAATGGGCCGTAAAATGTACGTGAAGCTATCCAACAGAAACAAAATAAGAAAGAGTGTCTCTCTGTGTAAGAAATTGATAGAGCACGACTGGAATCCGCGGAATTAAAAGAACCACATGGCTAAACATCATCAACAGACAAAGCAGTGTAAGAAATTTTAGAGTGACTTACTTGTACCAATTGAATAAGCTCACACCAACCATGATTATAATAAGACCAATCCCTTTCAACCAAGTGAATTTATCATGGAAGTAAAACACAGCAACCTAAACAAGAATAATCCAATATGAGCAATTCAGTGGGTAACAAAATGGAGTCAGCCGCCTCTCATGACTGCGCAACTTTGGATACTTGTAAGAACAGAAGCTATGATATCTAAAACTTGAGCTCATCACATAATAAAAATTAGAATGGAAATAACCCAAGAAAAGTGCTTCTATCTATCAAACGAGAGAACTACACCTGACCAGTGATGGACAGCTCTAATGTACACACGACGATATTAACATCAAACACAAACCTCTTTCACCCAAATATACTAACAACACAAGTTTACTTAGGTGGTTTGGTCCTCGTACTGTATAAGTGGGACGCCATTAGAATCACCGAGAAAGGTTTAGCACGAACAGTATGTCAAATTTGCATTGTTCAGGCAATTGCTTCCATGATGCAGCTCTAATCACAACGTAATACATAAATCCAGGCAAAGCCAGTTTGGAGGAAAAGCCGGGGAAGGAGAAGGGGGAGGGGGAGGGGGAGGGGGAGAGAGAGCAGGGTTCCTTGGCAGATCGCATGGTTCACTATGGTTTTTTATTTTCTTGAGGTAATGAGGCTAAGTCTTCAATCTTCTTAGTGTTTGGACTGATTCTTATGTGTATCATATTCTTTTCTGTAACTTGAACATCAGTTACCTGTATCAGCTAAGAGGCTGGGACTACTAACAGCTCTCTCTTGCTTTCAAGCTTGACTGAGATGGTTATTCTTGATATAACTGCGGACAAGCATGATTGTTGGATTGTTGTTATGTCATCAATTATCTAAAAAACTGAAGATGTCAGGAAACGGACCAAACATCGAGGCAATAGTGCCCCTAACGTCCAACTACGTCGCATGTGAAAAGGCAAACAAACTGACTTGAACAAGGGGTAAGAACACAAGAAGAGCAAGAACAGCATATAGAATGACAGATAATAAGGGTGACAAGACTTGAACAGAAGAGCTCTTTCATCAGAGTGAGCCCTAATACCATATTAGATCACCCAATGTCTAAAAAGCTCAAGTTGTTAGGAAGTCAAAAAATGTCAAAAATCCATCTGAAAAGTGTATTATTCGTTGAGCTACAGAGGCTAGTATTTAAGTGAAGTAAATAACAGGCCACTTTCAATTCCAGAAGTTGAGATTTACTTGGTTATCACTGAACTAATTTCTAGGTATCATTGAGAAAATGTCACGAGACATTGCCATAGTCTAAATATAGGTTGGGAAAGATTTTGAATGATTTCCGATAAAAATAAAAAAATTGTGGACATCCCCCAATGGAAATATGAAAGTAACCACAAGACAAACAATGATAAAATGATAATACATGACAATTACTTTTCATGGAGAAACCCTTACAGCATGCATATGGATAAAGAAAAGTTAGTGGTCCATTCAGCAATCATAGCTCCTTCGACACAATTATCAGAAATCCCCAGCTAATATAGTGGCTTTACTATTATCGGAGGTCGGATTGAAACACAGAATATGTAACTTCCACAAACGTATTTTGTATGCTGTTTAAACAGGGCAATAATCTTAAGAGCACTTACCACAATAGTGACAGCCTCCTTGACAACTCCAGCTATTGTCACAGTTACTGCACTAGTTATTGAAACAAGAATGTATTCTGTCAATACCTGGAAAGAAAAACGGGATCCAAAACAAAAACGAAAAACTGAATAAGAACATAAGGTAATTGGATAGGCGTCCTGTGAGCAGATACTCTAATGTGATTATGGCCGAGTCTAACGTTCATAAGACGAAAAAATAAATGGATTGACAAGTTTGACATCCAAAGTCCAAAATTTGTGACAATAAGAAATCACCAGTGGTAGCACAGCACAGATTTAACAAGAGAGAAAAAAGGAAAAACGTAAAAATAGAGATCATAAACATGTCAGGATAAAAGGAATAAGACTGCTACCATAAAAAAAGCAAGAGTTCCACCAAAAAGCATTAGCAGGCAACTTCGAGCAATATGGCCTGAACTATTGAAGTAATTGCTTGCTTTGAACTCGTCCCAAGGATCCATAATAAGGGAGAGAAGAGCAGTTGCCACTGCCATTACTGGAGTTACGTAGCTCATAAGGGTGATTGGATCTTTTAGGCCTGAAAACAACCAAATCCAAAGCATTGAATTAGTGACGTGGTCTTTGTAAAAGTAATTCCAACTATAACATAAATTTGCGATCAAAACACTTGAATTTTGTTTTAGACCATAACCATCGGTCAACTTTGAAACCTGTTGGACCATTGTAAAGCGGACGAGAACATTAAGACCCCACCTTGTTTTCCTTGTTTTCAAGGTTAGATTGATCCAGTTAAGGTTATCAAAACACCAAAAGGAAAATAGAAGAAGTTCCTATTTCAAAACATAAAGAGAAAACCACAATCTGAAGGTAAAGTACACTCTCCTTGAACAGCAACATAGTAAACTAAAAGAAAGATGTAGGAAATACATTGCAACTCATTTTCTTCTCCGTTTTTGACGCAAAGCCTCTGGAATGGTAGCTACCCTTGCAGACAGCAAATGTCTGTGACTTGCCTCCCAAGTTCAACACAAAGACATCCATCACATTCCTCTCTAAGAAGCTGGGATACGGACGCTGGACACGGATATGATACGACACGGACACGCAAATACGTTATTCCACTTAAATGTAGTATGCGAACACTCGGGGATGCATTCAATTATGTATCAGCATAAGAAAAAGTCCCAAATTAAATAATACAAAAGATAAAACAAGTTATGAAGAATCTAGATTGACATGGGACTCAAAGAAATTCTTAAAAAATGTGCAATGGCATGGCTATGTGTGGAGAACAATGTTGTAAATACCGTACCATACCGGCCGGTACGTACTGTTTTGGCATAAAAACAGTACCAAGTACCTCTAGTACCGTACCGTTCTCAATACCGGCCCGTACCGGTTAATACCAGCCATATCGGCCGGTACCGGATTTTTTTTTTTTTTTTTTAAGAGTTGCGAAAAAAATTAATTTTTTTGGACTCTCTCTCTATAGTTTTTATATATATATATATATATATATATATATATAGTTGCAGTAAATTCGATACAGTACCCTGTACATGACCGGTACCGGTATGTACCTTACTAATAGAAAAATCGGTACCCAAACCAATCCAGTATTCAGAACCTTGGTGGGGAAGGCTCCTCCTCCGAATCTATCAAGGGGGAAAAACTTAGAATCTATCATTGAGAAGGCTCCTCCTTGGAATCGGCAACAACAGGAAAGACATCTATACCATGAGAAAGTGGTTGCGGAGGATCGACCCTCATTTGAAGACAGGCCAAGCGAAAGCCCCCTTGAAAACTTTTGTTTTGACAAGCGTCGAGCTAATCGCAGTAATTATTCGCTGCTCTCGTCTTCTCCGCCCCCAATTCTAGCTCTATCCGCTACTTCTTAGCCTCAAGCCTATTTATCGAATCCTCAAGGACAACTTTTCCTTCTCGAGACCGGCCTTCTCAACATCCGACCTTGCATGCAAGCCTCTAAAGCAGTTCTCTCCCTTGACGCCCTAGATATCTCAGCCTCAAGATTCGCCTTCTCAGCATCGGCATCGGCATCGACATCGGCCTTATTCACTGCGGAAGTAATCCTCTTAGCTTCTAGGGCTCCCTTGGTGACGATCAACTCATCAAAGGCCTCACCCCTCGATCTCTCTACCTCCTCCATGTGTTGGGCAAATATTAGGCCTGACCCCAACATCTGTAAAACAAAACAAAAGAAGTTTTCAGGAAATCGACGGAAAGACAAGAACCTCGGGAAAGGCTGAAGAGAACGCACCATATAACTGCAATATGAAAATTGGCAAAAGAGATCGTCAAAGCTCATCCCAGCCATGTTCCGAAGGTCACGAGATAGGTGAAGAGCAATCCCGAGACATCATAAACATAACTATCTCAGGGACAGGTCGCCCTGGAAAAGAGGGGTCAGTACACGAAATCACCTGAAGGGTTGAATCCGGTGTGGCCTGAGGAGTCAGCAAAGAAGGAGCAACCTGCTCATTACTATCTCCCCCAAGGCAAGCCCTTTTCGGGTAAGGAGTTGACCCTTAGTAAATACAAAGGATGTAGCATCATGAACAGGGGCAAGGGAAGCTGACGACCACACTTGCTGAGGTGCCATTCTACCGCCTTGAGCAGCTCGGAGCTGAGCTGATCCGCCCGTCGTCTCATCATTTGTGTCATGGAAAGAGCATTCTTCACGACAGAACCCCTAGGGTCTAACATTTGTTGGATCTCCTGCACAGAACGGCTCTTAACTGATAGTCTCTTGAGACCCTAGAGAACTCCTCTCCATCGACTGCCCGCGAGGGGCGAGAGGGGCAACTTCTTGAATAGAATAAGTGTTCCCAGGCGAACGAGGACCCTTTTCTGAAACCTCCCGATGAGAGTTATTAGAGGGAGCTGCCTTGTTAGATTGGTGCTCGAAAGACCCCCTAGAAAGTGGAAACAGAAGGGTCAGGAGCAGGAGGCTCGTAGGGGCTGAGGTCCAATTGCATACACCCATATATATAGTAGATGATCAGGTCACCGTCGTCATCAACTGGAAGACCTTCCTTAGCGGTAAAGAAAGATATATGAGCACAACGACCGGTACCCTCAAAGTCAACTGAACTTGTGTAAGCCAACGCCCAATCAACGTCATCGACAACAAAAGGATATGTGTTCACCAGACTCCGAGCAACGATGACTCCTGCCAAAAAAAGAGGGGGGCAAATCAACGCGGGCTTTTACTTCAAGATAGAAGAAAGCAAAAACCTAACAAGCGAAACTCACTGAAAAACCCCTCAACGCGCGGAAGCCACTCGGCTACCTTGACGCCAACAAGGTATTGCCACACCCCTGACTCTTCAACCGTTATAGGGTCTATGACCTTGGACAAGGACGAAAGCCCTTGAATTAGTTTTTTCTTAGATTCTCAGCCTCTTCCATGCACCTTCCTCCCCGCCGGATTCATATGGAGCCTTCTTTAGGGAGTAACAATGGCAACTTGCAAACATACCCATGTTTGTGCCTAAAATCTTAACGAAACCCTTGAAATCACCCTATATAAGTTCCCATTGGCCTGGAAAGGGGCTATTCCCCAGCAGCACAAGGCTTAGAGAATCAAGGGGTGGAGGGGAAACCTAATGCCTCCCTCCACTATAGCAACAAGCGGGAAATACAAAGAGTTGCCATCTACAACGGAGGCAGGAACCTCACCCGCCGGCAAAAGGCAGAGCTCTGTGTCATTAGAAATTACGTGCACCTCCATAAACCTATTTCTAAGTTCATCAATAAACATCCTTCTCAAAGCCGTAGCCATTGAAGGGATCGAAAGAAAGAATTGGCACCTAAAAGAATCACTGAATCACCACAACAGCAAGAATGGCGGTAATTCAAGATACTCGGAGTGAACAACCAACCCAATGAAAGGGGGACCCCCGTTTATTTATACGAGCATTAGGCGGGAAATACAAAAGGGCGGCTTTTCAATATAAATGCTTGAAAGAAAGAACCAAACATCACATACATTTAATGCGCGGGTAGGCGGCACACCAGTCACAAGAGAGAACAAACCAATCCTTTTTTCTCGGCACTATCAGCTCACTGCCACGCAGCCAACTTGGGAACGTGGCCGGGCGGCAACAAACTAAGGGGCAATTGTGGAGGCTATAAATATTCGGGTTGAGAAAACCTAGAACTCACCTGGACAACCTAACCCATGGAAGAGCCTCAAGCCACATGCTCGGCGTGGGTTGGATCTCGATCGCAACCAAGCCATCGCAAATCGGCTCGGCTTAATTACCACGAACTTACAGTGCCAATCAACCACACGATGCGTCAAATAAGCCCACAATAGGGGGTGGCAAGTATGAGGAATGTACTTGAGTTTGTATAAAGGAACACTAAAAAAAATCCTGTAAATAGGGGTGAACATCATCCAGAAAAGGGGATGGATAACTGGGATAAAAGATACTAGATCAACGAATTGTAGAACTTTTTAGCCACTTTCAAAGGATCCATGTAAGCAATCATTTTAAGCATTATTTTCATTTACTTGTATTTGAGCTCAACGGGGGTTCTAATTCTTCGAGCAACCACTCAATCTATTGAACCATTGCAGGCATTTCGACAAGAGGCCAGTGTGTCACTGACGGGTGTTTCCTTGAGCAACTAAGATTTTGGGATCGATTGGGACAGACTGCATTTGGCTCCTCCTCCAACTCTAACAGGACTCGTGGGGGTGTCTCATAAAACCATACCCACACTATGAATCCTCTATAAATATTTTTTTTTAAAAGCTGATTAAAGTTTCAACTGAATTTAAATATGATCCTTCATAACAATATTGTTTTATCATCTTCATATATCACGCCATCAAAGTTTTGGTAAACTCTAACATGGTCAAATTTTTCCACCTAGGTTTCATAATGATTGTAGACAATTCTAAAGGTGTAATCAAAAGCACATTACTCTAAGCCCCTGGAGAGTATACATTTTAATCAAGTGCGTTGTGTGGTTTAGCGTTCCTAGTACTAGGGACTATCAGGTATTGTTCAAAAGGTTCTGTCATTTTCTGTTGCTCGTTGATTCCCTGCTTACTACAAGTTTCAAGCCAAAGCTGACTTCACCACCCCTTCCAAAAATGCACTTTACCCTGGAATTTCTGAAAGACTTTCTCCTGGAATCTGTAGAGCATTAGCCTAACCTCAACCAACTTACTCTTGCCCACAACCAAAATTTTACTTCCTCAACAAGGCAGCTGGGAGGATCCAAAACAATCAAATGCTCGAGGCTGCCAACATCCAATATAAGCCAGCCTTGGTTCCACTTCTTAACATTAAGTCTTACATCACAAAGTGCTTTTTAAAACAATACCCTTTGTCAAATGATGGGCAGGATTTTTCGCAGCAAAGTCTTTCTCCCTCTAAAAGTGGTTATTGAATGTCATACAGTCAAAACCCCATCTTTTTCTACATTATAGTGCACCTTCAAAACAAAGTCAAAATAGAAAAACGATGACTTTACCATTCAGGGTTGATATTTCGTTAAATGATATGGATTAATAATGAGGAAACGTGGCAAAGGAACCAAGAAGACTGTAACACTAGAAAGCATCAACCAGCAGGGCTTCGGGTGTGGTCATACAAAAAGATTCTAAGACAAAACTGAGATCTGCACATTGCGAAATATCGTCATAAAGACATCTGGACATGTGCATTTGTAACCACCTGCGGACTTGTTAAAATCCCATTCATCAAAGTGAATGAAAGAAAGTGCTTACCATATACTTCTTTCTTTATGTCCATTTTGTTACAGCATGTCCAACAGAATAAGTGCCCCAGTACCATGCCAACATAAAACACAACATAAGTTTATTCAAAATGAGGGATACAACAGGAAACAAAAACGAGAAACCACAAAACTGAACATGAGAAAAGTAAGTAAAACATAAACAGAGACAAGCCATACCTGAAGAAGGATTTGAGTCATGCTCCAACGAAATCCAGACATAACAGCAGCAAGCATAACAAAAACGAATCCCCAGAACTCAAATTCGGTCTCCTTTACAACTGCGATACACAAAGATGTAAGTCAGGATTGAAAAACCAACGATATTAAATATTGATAGAAAAGAAATGAAGTTGATTGTTTCTTAACAGCAGTGAGTTGGTTGCTATTATTTTCCTCTACAAATGGGTGAAACAGAATACATTGCCAAAAGAAGAAGGTTAATCCAAGAATTAGATCATTTTTTGTTTGAAGAAGGATTAAGTTGAATGTCAACATGCCAAGAAACCAGATACTGAACTACAACAGTCTCTTGACACTGAAAACAAGATTCAGCTAATGTACATCAATAATTGTCGCATGCAACAGTAGCATCCATGGTCTTCAGAACACAAATGGTTTCGGTAAGAGGAATGGCTACAGGAAGGTGGTATGACACATGTCCTAAGTTGAGGTGCCCTAGGAGTAGGCCTCTATACATTACAATATAAGAATGTATTTAGTTCAAGAGATAATCTTCCAACAAAATGGAGTATCATTTGTCCAATTGTTCATGTAAAGCACTATTCTAGAAGCATTATGATCAATTTCTTTTATTATTCGTCGCGCTGGAGCTCCAATCTCTCTAATTTGAAAAGGAAAAACTTCAAAGTTGACTTGCATCGCTAAATTCATTAATTTGGAACATAGGTGCACCAAATTTTGAAACATATGTTGCAAAACGAAATTCACTAGGATATTAGCATTTTTTGCGAACACAGGGTAGCATCACCAAATGGAATTGTTTAACTGTGTGTAATTTGCATAGGTACCATCCCATCAGAACACAAGAGACTAACCGCCCCAACGCAAGCGCAATGAAATGATCATAACATACCAGAATAGTATTGATATTACTATTCCTAATGATTTCTCAAATTCCGTTTTGTCCCTTGTGCACATGATTAACTTGATTAGACTTGACGGGTAATCCATCTTTAAATACTAGCGAAAAAGGCAACATCTGAAAATCTCTTTCTCATGCACCATGTGGTTGGTCCAGGTCATATATTGTTAATGTCGTAAATTGTCTTAAATTCACAGAGACTATAATAAAACACGTCGGGTCCAACCTAATTCCTTATTGGTGGGTATTTTGCCTATTTTATTACGTTGGGTTTTCCTACAAAAAAAAAAAAAAAAAGCAGTTTTTATTTTAAATGTGTGTGTGTGGTGTGCTTGGGGGGGGGGGGGGGTGGGGGGGGGGGGGGGGGGGGGGGGGGGGTTGTTGTTGGGGTTTGTGTTCAAGGTTTTAATGTTAGAGCTACAGATAATGCTCAACCATTGTATACTCCTCTTTCATACTCAAATTCCTCTTCTGATCTTCCCACGTGGACTGCTGTACACGCCTCATTGTATTCTTTTATCTCTAATTTATGTTGTGGTAGAACCTATTTCTATGTTTAGTAATTTTACAAGTCCGGTGGAAAAAAAAAAGAAAGAAAAGGGAGAGATATCACAAGCTTGAGCATTTTATCTAGAAAGAAATAAGGAATTGACTTGTAGCTCATGTGGTACAGGAGCAAGGTTGGAAACATGAGGTCACGGGTTCAACACTTTGAGGGAGCACAAGGTTTATTTCTTAAGGACGTATCTAGATGCACATGTTGCGACTCCTTAGATGCACATGCCATGAGAAGCATGGGATGATTTTCCCTTGAATTGACAGGAAACAAATGTTCATTCCTATGCAATTCGGGAAAGAACTTCACAATTCAACAAATTCGACTGTGCAAGTTGATTGGTCAAAGAATACATTGGGTTGATCTTGTACTGATCATCTTTTGAGTCTATGAAAGATAAACTTGGAGAAGCATCATAGGGGAACACGAAGAGAGCAAGGAAAACACGTCTTGCTCCTTATTTTATTTTTTTAGCATTTCGTTGTATTATTTTTATAGTTCTTATTAAAGAAATTCGAGGAAATTATTTTGTTGAAATTTCCTACTTAATAGATTCAAGTAAGTTCTTTTTATTTATTGTCTTTATTTTAAATATTATCATGTTAGGCACTAGTTGCTAGGGCTAGGATAAAATTACATATTTAAAGTATTTATGATTATTTATGTGCTTTAAATAATCATAAATGTTTTAAACATGTACCAAATAAAAATAACATGTTTTAATTTGATTGAAGTTTTTCTTGTTCACTTGTATATTTTTCATTGAAATAATGGAATTGGATTTTCATTGCTTTTTATTGGAGTCTGCTATAATATATTATAAAAAATGATATAAATTGTGTTTTGACAGATTCGAGAATGTTTTCATTCTACATCTTGTTTTGGCAAAAAAAAAATTTATTTTTTATAGCAACTAAAAAATTATAGTTTTGGCAAAAAAAAACTATTTTTCACAAGAAAAGAATCTTGTCACCTATTTATTCTATGGAGCAATAGAAGGATTAAGGAGCATAAATATTATGATTAATTACACTTTACCCCCTTCAACTATGACTCTTTTTCACGTTACCCCCTTCATCTTTTTTTACTACAACTTAACCCCCTTCAATTATAAAAAGATGACATAATACTCTCCCGTTAGGTTTTCCGTCCAATATTTAATGGTAGAGGTCAATTTTGTGCATGTGTGCAATTAAAAAATATTTACTATGACTGTAATACCCTTCATTGTAAGTATAAAATCTATAATACATAATACAGAATACATAATTTATAATATACTTATTGTTTAAAAATTCATAAAACTTGAAGAAAATTACAAAATTAAAAAATATATATAATGACATACAAAGATTTTTTTTTATGGGAAACAAAACATAACGAGAAGCATAAAAATGGGTACATCAAGAAATAAATGGATCAAAGTTTGATTTAATGCTATGAATTTATATCCAAATCTTATGAATTTAACACGTAAACAATGCAAATTACATAAAATAAAATTAATGTTAAACTAATTTAATTCATAAATTATATTATCTATAATGTTTTGTGTGTGGGGTATTCCACTCACAACAAGTATTTTTAAGAGCACGTGTGTACAAAATATGACCTTTACCGTTAAATATTGGACGAAAAAACTAACGGCTGGCTATTATGTTATTTTTTTATAATTGAAGGGTGTAAGTTGTAACCAAAAAAGGATAAAAGAGGCAACATGAAAAAGGGTCATAGTTAGAGAAGGTAAAGTGTAATTAACCCTAAATATTATAGATGTGTATCATCAGTGTGTGTAATGGTTTTTAGTGCCCTAGCACTGCAATTACTTGTTTAATTCATCTTTATATTTTTATTTTTGTCTTATTTCACATCAAAAGCCCACAAGTAGTTGAACCTGATTAAGAATTTTATTTTTGATTAATTGAGTTCTTCAACTACGTTCTATTCACAGTAGTCTCTTGGGTTCGAACTCATTCTTGCCATATCCATACCTTCAATTGATTCGTGTGCTTGTGAGTACATTAAAATTTCACAACATGAACATAGGCTTTAAGCTAAACCAACCCCTTTGCCTTGAACTATTGGGTATTAACGTGTTTTTGTCATTTTTTCTCAATTCTTATCAAGTTTGCGTTAAATTTTTTGGATTAACAAAAAGAATCTAGAAAGTAAAAAATTAAAACCAAAAGCCTCTAAAAGTTCACTAAAGACAAAAAAGTTCGAAAAATATTGTTTTCACTATTTTCAGTGTCTTTAATGAGGTCTTATCTAAACTTTTTTTAATTTCAGTCCATATTTTTATGCTTTTGCGATTCTTCTAGTCAAGACGAATAAAAATGCATAAAATTTTACGAAGGACTATACAAAAAATTGCAAAATGTCAAATAATACCCATTGTTTCTAACAAAAGATAATTTAGTCCAAACTCAGCCTAAATATTTTGTTTTCATGCGCGATTTCTCATCCTTTTGAAGTGATTGCTCCAATTATATGGAAGAAGAAAGGTGATACTATGTTACTTGTATTTATCAACTAAAATGAGAGGGAGCACACCAAATCCTATCAGTTGAGGATTCTATAAACCACACATAAAAGGGCAGCAAATGCAAGAAAGCTTGCATTGACCAACTATTTCCATCAAAACTGAGTTACAACAAATGCAGTGTAAGATTGTCGTAGCTAACTTCCTTTCAAGAGAATAAATGAAACAAAAAGAAGAAATACTTGCAAAAGTGTATTAGTAGCAAGAACGGAATTGATGAAGCTACGCACCTGTTAACAGTATTCCAATGGATATGACAAAGATGATACCCAAAAGTTTTAAGCTTGGAGATTCCAACCTAACAAAGAAACATCCACATTAAAACCCAGAACACCAGATAAATCCAAGCAGACATGTCAGTAATGTTAAAAGTAAAAGCCTTACTCTAGACAAGGGATGATCAAACTATATAACTTGAGAAATCACAGAGCATACTTCCTTGATTGCAATGACAGAAAGGCATGAAATTACAAAAAAAATCACATAAAGTATAAACTGATTTCAATACAATTGCAAAGATACGTAACACCCAGTGACATTAAACTTTAGCAACAACAAATGAAACGCACAGGTTTGGGACAAGTGGTGATCCAACATCGCTATCACAGCTCAGGTTGGGGAAGTCTTAGGTTTGAGTCTCTGCATTTGCCTATATTCCCTGTTTTCCTAATTGCATGTGTTCTTCTTGTGCACTCTGCTTCTCTCTGTGAAACGTCTTGCACATGAGGGACGGTGTTTGAGAGCTTACTATGCATTGTTAAGACTTAGGACCCATCCTAATAGCTTTCAGCATAAGTGTGACGGGAAAAAGAATAACTACCAACCATAGGTTTGCATATTAAGAGTTAGCTGGGCCCGTAGCCGTGGACATTAATGGGACCTCACCAAAAAAAAAGGACCTCACAGAAAGAGCATGTCCTAAAAACTGAAAACTTTTGGGGTTCCCCTCTTAGAGTGTTAGATAATTCAAAGCAAGTCAACATTTCAAAATTTTGAACACCTTTTCAACTTATAATATAAACAGAAAAATTTCACTACTTCAATTGCTTTTAGACCAAGTGCAAGTAATTAGTTATGTTTATGAGAATGCTGCTCACACTAAACCCACAAAATACCATGCAGCAGTTCTAACAAAGATGGAATCAGATCATTAATATGGGAGCAGAAACAAAATGAATCTTAACCAACTATCAAAAGTACTTGGTCAAACCCAAATACCCAATTAGCAGCTTCAACCCCTTTCTTTAAACCTTCGAAAAAAATATACATTTCACAAACCTTTTGGTAAATTATCCCAAGCACAAACTAAAGAGTTCTATAGAAGAGTTAATTCAGCAAATCAAAGTTCCGTTACTTATATACCAAACCAATCAAATGAGGGACATCCAAAAGAAACTCCATAGAACTAGAGGGTAACCAAAAAAAGGTGATTCAATGATGCTTTACCTAAAAGCAAAAGCAAATAGAAGGAGAAATATAGGAGATGCTGATTTGCACTGCAAAAGTAGAGGAAAAGGGATTGAAGTCAGAAGTATAATAAATGAAAAAAACATAACTATCACTTTCTCTTTAGAACTTGACATAAACTAATAGATGCAGCGGAGCAAGGGAACAAAAATAGAGAACGATCCACATGACAATGTCATCCCAGATGCTGAAACAAGGAAAGGAAGACCAACCATAGTGGCAAACGTAACCGAGATGAAAACAAGGGAGGCATTGCTTAAGTTGATATCCAGTGCTGTTCCCAGGGCAGTTGGTACAACTGTGAAAGGAAAAGTCCATCTGTAGCATTAGTTATTTGAGTAGTTAATGAAATAAGTAGCAGAAAATCAAACTCAATAGCTTAACATGTGAAGGTACAAAATTCTTGGTAAGATGGAAATCTGGATGAGGAAGAGAGAATGAGAAATGCATGACATCAGCGATTGGGACAAATAAGAAAATGAGCCTTCAGTTATGAGATGAAGAATGCACTACTTGGAATCCTGGAGACAGGATCTAATCTGCAATAGCGTAATGACTAATGCAGTCAGGTGCACAATTCATGTAATCCAAAGTAATTCCCTGTTGGCAAAATCTACCAAACTGGAATTTCAACAATAATCTAACCTTTAGAGCTACTCCTTCATACATTTAGATTTGTTATGATACAATCAATTCCAACTCCACTTGAATAGAAATTGGTCAAATTGTATTTTCATCTTGAAAGAGTGCACAACACGAATGCAAGATTAGCAGACAAGAAATTGACGAAACTTTCTGCTTAATTGACCTTCAGAGTACCAAAAATTCCTGCAAACTTCAAGTTTCAGTTTTAGAAAACTGGAAATTCCATCTACAGGAGTTTCGACCTTATTATGAATGCGCCATTTGGTATAGTACACCATGCAAGAATTGTACGATTAACAAAATATGCCCCGCAATTTAGTTCAATAAGCCAAGAAATCAAATCAACTTTATCCACGGGATTCTACTTGCCAAAGGAATAACATATATGAATGCATGTTTGGCTTATTGAGAATGAAAAGAAATTTTGTTAAATATAAATGAAGAAGTTACCGAAGAAGTTACCGGTACAAATAAAAGGGACAAAGCATATATGAATGCAGGGTGTACTAAGCTTATATTACTTCAATGACCAATCTTGGATTAATGATTCTTCTTATTAATCAAACCACAAGCATAAGAGGATGGTGATACAACATGGCATGATCGATAGTGCAATATAGGATAAGAGATGAATCTGAGGCTTGAAACCATATCTCTTGGCATAGACGTGTGTGTCCACATATTACATCTTGTGCCTAAGAAGCATGGACATGTCTACCGGCCTCACGTATCCGGGTCCGACATGTGTCGAATACAGATACGAGATGACACTCTCCAAAAACCTGTTGGACACACCTGAATACGTTCTGAATTTTCTATATTTTGTTTACTAGGACACATTTCGGATACTAGGAGATACATTAGGAGGTTAAAATGCAGTTTTTAAAAGTCAGACACACCAAAATATGTATCTGATTTTTTTATATATCTTGTTTAGTCGGACACGCAGATACCGTAAGACACGTTAACTTGCGGGCCTGTTGAGGAAACATTAGACGGTCAAAGTGAAACTTTTAAAAGTTGGCGCAAAGTCGAAAGTTCTGTGAATGTTTAGTTCAAGAATGCTGATACAGTGACCGTCGGTTTGTATCCTCGTAATGTTACTACTCCTTGCATTGTTTTCAATCTTACTTATGTCTATGAGTTTTATGTGGATTCCTATATACATCTACAACATCAATATATTTTAATATTCGACTTGTTCACAACATGTTTGTGTCCGAACTTTTTTAGAAATAACATGTCTACGTGTTGCTTATGAGTCCCATGTCCATATCCCTGCTTCTTATTCATGTGCTCATCATTCAAAACCTATTTTGCGATGTTTACATATAAACATATTCTATTTATCACAAAACATCTACATCTAACTGTTTAGATCCCTGCTTCACATAATTATGCAACATTTTTACAAAGAATACCAACTTGAGAGCATGAAGAAGCCAGCAGAAACTGGGAGTGATGCCACAAGCAACATATACCTGAATGATTTGTGGCCAGAACAGACTCTTTCTTATACTGGAAAATTGCATATTACTCACAACATGACAAAAATTCAAAAAAAAAAAACATCCTACCGTTTCTCAAACACCATTCTGAAACAGAGAACATCAAAAGACAAAAAAACTCCACAGTTCAACAAATATTTGAAAACATAATTGACAATTGAAGATAACTTTGGTCTCCATTCATCTGAATATTGAACTAAGACCCAGTGACCTATGCAATTGAAACTTTGTAGCATATGATATGGTCCACAATTAGATAAGATCATATAGATGATTTGGAAAGCACAGGGACAAGTCCTGAAAATAAGTCCATTACTGGAATCCGAAGAGCTGCAGACTGCAGTATATTCAAACTCATAGCAAAACAATGCTTAAACTTGCCAAGCAAGCCAACTCACTCGTCTTTTAAGGGAGACAATTCAAACCTCAGATTTTGGTATCTTACAGGCTAAGATAATTTTTGCACCTATCATATAACATCATCGAAGCTAGAGCCAAAAATACTTGTCAAACCTAAAGTAGGGTTTTGAGGGGAAGAAATCACGTAGTAAATAAAAGAGGTGCAAATCAAAAAAAGAAGAAGAGAGAGTTGAAGAATGAGAAGAGAAGAAGGCCAGAGGAATGTTGGGTCAGTAAGCAAGTGAACTAAGAAAGTTGAAGAGATCGAGTATGTGTAGAAACAGATTTCTGTAATCTGACAAGTGACAATAAGATGCCGTACCAAGAGTCCAATGGAGCCCATGCCTTAAAGACAAAACAAAGCAATACCAGAATTCCATGCTAAATTTAGAAGGCAAGCAAAGATCGTTGCCGATCTTGATCACATAAGATATAAATACCCATAAAACAATCATAAATGCCAACTCTTACGACCTCAATTTCTTATGCTAAAATTAATATTCAGAAAGTAAATAAATACTAAATACCAGCAAAATCACAAAACAAAATAACAAAAAAAGGATAAGCTTAACTACTTGACCTTCTCTTCGTAAGCCATATAGATGATATGCCTAATGAGTAAATCAGATCCCCTGCCATAGGTGGCTATTGTTAACTATCTAGGTGTCTTTCTCCCAAATGCATCCACTCAATTTACACCCTCATCACAACTGGTTCACATTACAAAATCTATCCTATCAAAGTCATTAACCTCAAAACTTCTTCTGTAAAGTGCTATTTCCACGCAAGGCACTTCTTCTGTAAGCCACCTCATACACTCTGGCTATTTCCACAAAATCCACAAAGTCAGAAACAACAACCAAAGGCACCAAAATTTCCTCAACTAGGACACCAAATCTGTGGTTGTACCCAATTTATATAATAGAAGCGAAGTCCAGGACATGAAAGCCATAGAGTTACCTCTCAGAAAGTAATCCTTCCACGACATAGATACAGTGGGCCTGTATCTTTGAGACCAGAACCATGTTATGGCGTTTGATAAAAGAGCTTGCATTGCAAAGTGGACTGTATTCATCAGTAAGGGAGCTGGGAACTTTCCTAAATCATCTCCTAGTAGATTTTTGTTGTACCTGACCAAAAAGAACCGCATTTTAGAATATCAAACAAGGTTAAAGGGGTGGAAAGCCAGAAATTGATGAATCAAGAATCAAAATAAGTTGTTGGTCGGGTAAAGAGACACTTACATGGTCAAGGACGTGCTGAAAGTGTACCAGACAAGTATGAAACACAATGTCTTCAGCACATCAACGGCAGAAATAGAGCTTTTACTTTTCAATTTCGATGCTGCATGACTATCCATAGAATTGAAGCCATTATTTCCCATGTTCAAGATATTTTGCTCTTTTCCTGATCCATTTTCAATATCAAAGGGCACAGGCTTTCCATTTCCATTTATCAAACCATGAGCAGAAACAGCGTCCTCATTGTTATCACCACTCATCTGCATACTTCTCTCCCGACTCTTTCTGTACAGATCTCTCTCGCCGTCTAAATGACCATTTCCTAACCCACCTTGTTGTATCGAAGGCAATCCAAAGTGGAAGTCTTCTACGATTTGATCTGCAGTATCTGAGCGACCATCCGCACGGATTGCCCCATCTTCATCGCACCAGCCCGAGAAGGAAGGCACCCTAGCAAAACCTTGTCCTTGACTTCCTCTCTCACCGAATTTATGTCCTGTGATATGATCCCTTTCTGTATCGGAATCACTCTCAACCATCTCATTTCCTATTTGACAGCAGAGCCATCTACAGCTCAACACTCCCTATCTCAACCATCAACACCTTTACTTCAAGCTACCTTCAGTTTCTGCCAGAACACACCAAAGTGGTTTCAGACAAAAATACAGAAATTTCAAACTAAGTGGGTGCATCTACTGTATGTGAAGTTTGCCATTAGGAGAATTAAATTCAAGCTGTTCCACAATGTATACAAGCGCTGCACAATTTCCCACAAGTCTCCTCAATCATATACTAGAACTGGCAAGTGTTCCACATCTTATTGCAAGTCTTTCCAAGTGAGCTGGCAAGTATTTTCACGTACATATAACAAATAAAAACGTTACAAAACCACTTTACCTTACTTCATTTGCACGAAAACACCCCGTTATTTGGTCCACGATTAAATGACTATGAGCCAATGTTCAGATTTCATCAAACCACAAAATGAAACAAATTCAGATTAAGTATATGACTTCAACTATTCCAACAACTGAAACGCGACCTGCGATTGTCACCAGTTTCATTAAAAAAAAAAACTGAAACTACGTCCAAAAGCTAAATGCAATAAATTACAACCAAATATTGCAAGTAGTATCTATGACCGTAGACTGATTTGTTAATTTATTCGTTTCCAATATTTTAGGCCAATAAAACGCACGAAACACCGTTTTAAACGAAAATGTAAAGAGATTCCAGCTGACAATGTCCAAATTAGAGCTCAGTAAGAATATAACGTCGCACGACACTAGATGAAAACGCAAATCACAATTCAAACAACGAACTCGGGGGGAGAAATAGAGTGAAGCTGACCTGAATTCGAAGAGATTGATGCTCCGCTCGATCGAGGATAGAGAGAGAGAGATCTGATCTGGTTTTTCTTTTTTTTCTGTGTGGTTTTGGTTGGGTGAGAAATTTCGGAATCGGGTAATGTTTGGTGTTCGGTCCTCTTATTTTGGTTCAGATGTTAATGAAGTTCGGGTTGGTGCGTTGCTTTTGCATTCGCAATGAAGCGTTGATGACTGTTATTTGATTGAAAACGAAGCAAGCCGCGAGAAAGGGAGAGAGAGGGGGGGGAGGGAGGGAGGGAGGGAGAGAATTGTAATTGTATACAGTTGCGCCTCCGGAGTCTGTCGGCCGCCTGTGAGGAAACAGTCAAAAATTCAGGGGTAAAATGCACTGACCTCCCCTGAGGTTTCTAACAAATGCAAAGACCTATCCTGAGGTTTCAAAAAATACAATTATCTTTCCTGTTTTTTAAACTATTAGATTGTTACCCCATACCGTTAGTTTTTATTGCTAAAATACAAAAATTCCCCTCTTAAGATTTTTTATCTTCTTTTTGTTTAATATAAGTATATTTGATAATTATATATACGACTGTATATAGTGTAAAATAATTTTTTTAATTAATATTTTGGATATTTGAATAAAATTAGACTTAAGTTATATTTTTATCAAGTTTGTGCAAATAAATATACATCTTATATATTAATAATTATTTTTTCCAAAAATATAAAGATTTTATCACTTAATGTATATTGTTAATATTTAACCTAATAAAAGTGCATAAATCTTTTTAGTCTATCTTATCAAAAAAATTATGATTTTTAGTTTAACTTATTATTTTTTAATGTATTAATTTTTTACTATTTGAGCTTTAAATATTAAACTTAAATTATTTACTTAATTTTGTAAAATTACTTATGTGCCTTATGTTTTACTTAAAAAATTTTATTATTTGTTTTATCCTCTATATGTATTTTATTTAATAAAAATACATATACACCATAACTTATCATATTAAGAAGAAGAAAAACTCTTATGAGTCTTTTAAAAAAATCATGTAACTTACCTGTAATACAATATTTTTATTTTTATTAAAACTTCAAACATTATTTTTTGTTGATTTTGTATAATAGTTTTTATATATTATGTATCTGTAATTAAAATGATTATTTGAACTTCTATATTTGGTTATATTTTTAGTTTTTACAACAATTTTATCAACAGGAGGTACATGTACATTGTATTTGGCCTAATTAACTAAATTAGCTTTTTTTTGTGATTTCTTTAATTTTTGTCATTATTTGTGACTCGAAGAATGATATTTGCCCCTACAATGACACATTTTGTTCCTAATCTCGTGGAAGCTTCCGGTACTAGATGACATGTCTATAACTGAGAAAAAAGTAAACTATATTGATATCATATTTGGTACACTGCCAAAACATTCTTACTCATAAGAAATCTTTTATTGTTATGATAAGTTACGATGTATATATTTTTTTATTAAATAAAATATATAGAGGACGAAAAATAATGAGATTCATTAAATAAATATATCATTTTATAAAACTAAATAATTATTACTAAAACGTAAAATGCGTAAGTATTTATAAAATTGACAAATATAACTCAAGTTTAACTTAATTTTAATATTTAAAGTTCAAATAGAAAAAGGTAAAATATTAAAAAATAAGAAGTTAAACTAAAAGTTATAACATTTTTTTGATAAAATAGAATAAAAAATATTTTTTATTAGGTTAAATATACATAAAGAATGCAAACTTAATAATATACATTAAGTGATAAATTAAAATATTTTTTTATAAATGAATAATTATTAATATATAAGATGTATATTTATTTGTGCAAACTTAATAAAAATATAAGTTAAGTCTAATTTTATTTAAATATTTAAATATTTAATTTAAAAATGTATGTTACAATATATACGGTCATATATATAATTTATCGAATATATATATTTAAATGCACACATAAATAAATTAAATATATTAAACAAAAAGAGATAAAAGTCTTGAGAGAATACATCTTAAGAGGGGTATTTTTATCTTTTAGTAATAAAAACTAACGGCGTTTATAGAAAATCAACGACAGGATGGTAACAATCTAATAGTTTCAAAAGAAAGAGAGATAATTGTATTTTTTAAAACCTCAAGGGAGTTCTCTGCATTTGTTACAAACCTCAAGGGAGGTCAGTGCACTTTACCAAAAATTCACAGTAAAATTTGGATAGTGATCTCCCCATCAATTCTTTTGTGAATTCACCCGGCTTATTCTATTCGAATAATACGAGGAACACAGATCATTCAGAAATATAGTTGGATGCAAATGGAATCTTCAATAATTCAAGAATCCTACATGCATCTAATAGCTCAAGATATATCTATGTCTGGATGGTATGTGTTCTAAAACTTTTTCTAATCCAAAACATTAAAAGTGAGTACGAGTTTGTCAGAGTTGACGGTGTCGGAATTAGTGAGATAATTTTGCAATCCTACTTTGGTGTCGGAAACTTGTTAACTTTTTAAAAATATAATGTAACTTAATTATGTTTTGTTTTTTTATGATAAAAAAGAATGTAAACTTTTAACTTTGTTATTACATTGTATTGGTCAGGAATTGCCTCTTTTTGTTCTAACACCTTTAAATTTAACTTTTGATATTCTCTTATGAATAAAATATTTTTGAATATTGAGTTTATTCTTGAATATTGTGAGATTTTATTACAATAAATTGCAATTTTAATATGTCCAAAAAAAAACAAGGACGTTACAAAAGTGTACTTATTCCTCTGTGATATGACACGTGCATTTTTCTAATGTTAGGACCTGGTCCCCCAAAAAATAAAAAATAAATCAAATGATATTTCGCTCACAAAATATGGTTGCACGCTCAAACTCGGAGAGAAATTTCTAGTATGTAAAAGATTGTGGCCACTTCTATCTACCCTTGTGTTGGTATTCTCTGAATAGAAAACTACGTATTTCTCTAGATAATGTCTTTATGGAGATTTTAAAAACTTCTCTTGAGAAGAATGTTGAATTTGGGGAGATGTAATGCGCGTGTCAGCATAATTTTGTTTGTGTTTTGTTCTTAAAATTATATCGTATTTTATTTATCACGTGAGTTATTATCAAAATACATAAGATTAAAACGATGTAATTTGAAGAAAAAGCAGACAAAATAAAAAAATTTTGCCCGTAATACACATGCACTACAAAAAAAGACAATACAGTCTCCCCAAATAAGTATACAGATATAGTGTATAAATACCATAGTAAACTTTATAATATATATACTTCATCTACATTACGTATTCATTTGATATAATTACAAATAATTGTGAACCTATATAAAAGTAAAAGGGGAACTTATTTTTTAGTTCTGTCTCTAAATATTTGTTATTTTTCCATCTTATGCACTTATAAACATTAAGTTTTGGTCCTTTTTTAAAAAAAAATACCAAACTTACCCTTATCTTGACATTAACCAAGGTTAGCAGTCAATCCCTAAAAACACGTCATTAACAATTATCTCCCAAATATCAAACTCGTCTCTCCCAAAATAGCGGGACTAAAAAAAAGGACCAACAATACCTCCATTTTAGGATGACACTGGAGATCTAGGGCTCCGGAATTCATCAACTCACTGAAATCGCATACAAATACCGCACTACATCTATGGAACATCGACTGCCAGTGTCGGAATACGAAACACGATTTTGATTTAACTGATACCGAAGAAGGACGATGGAAGCCGAATGATTTTCATCGAACTACGGGCTAGGGTAATGTACGAATCGTTGGAATACATGTTTGTTTTGGATGATACTGACTCAGACGTAGCATATTTGAAGGTCATGATACATTTTAAGGTATCATGGTAAATTTGAAGGTTATGGTAAATTCGTAAAAAACATGGTAAATTTGCTAGAAAGAAACAACACCTACAAGTCATGGTACGTTTTCAAATATCATAGTAAATTTGCAGGTAAAGAACAACACTTGTCGTCTATGGAAATTTTGCATATATCATGGTAAATTTGAAGGTACGGCACGGCACGACATCTGGTAAATTGACAAATCTCATGGTAAATTTGCGGGGTAAAACACTAAATCTACAGGTTATGGTAAATTTATAGATATCGTGGTAAATTTGTAAGTAAGAAACAACACATGCAGGTCATGGTACATTTTCATAAAATGGTGAAAATAATTACTAAAGATAATTATGAGTCTGAAACTGCAATTTTTGGCAAAGATAATTACTAAATATAACTATGATTTCATATTTTAAGGCTAAATTAGTGCTATAAATTTGAATTTAACAAATCAAGAATCAACTAACTAAAAGATAAGAGAGTAAAGTACCCCTCCAAAGTAATGGCAAATTTGTCAAACCATATAAAAATAGGATTAAAACATAAGTTCAAAAAGTGGAAGAAATGAAAACCTAAGCCGCAGATGTAAATAGGATCCTGATTTAAATTACCCAAAGTAAAATTATGCATATCTAGGACTGATTATGAATTTTAAGGTTCCGTGTTATGTATTTTTTATGTTTCATTTTATTACGTACTTTTTTGGTTCATTTGTTACAATGTTTTATGGTGCTTGGTACGTATTATTTTGATTCGTTACGGATAGATGAATACTACGCATAAATAAAGTATGAATTATTTGACTAATTATAAAAATACTTTGATAATGATTATAAGTCATTTTAATTAAATTACGTAAATGCTGATCGCAACTAATTAGTGGTGACACGAAATCATGCTCTCCTTAGCAGGAGAGAAACTACATAGAGACCGTAGGGGCGCCGGGCCTCCCCAAAATTTTCAAAAAAAATTAAGACCTAGATATAAATTTTAAAAATTATTAAAAGAAAAAATATTTCGGCCTCCCAAATTATAATCAGTCTCCTCTCGTTCCCCAAAAAAGAAAAAAAAATTTGACCCGCTCAAATGTCAGATTCTAGTTCCGCTCTTGTTCCTTAGGAACAATACAACCACACAGCACACCTTCTACACAACATTGAACGGAGTGTATCGTCTCCAATATTCAACGACCTTCAATTTTTCTCTTGTGTAGTGAAACAAAACTAACTCAAGAACTTGTAGTTGCCCAAACACTTTAAACTCACTCGCCAAAAATATAAGATAGTCTCTTTAGTTTTTGACGGCAGAGAAAAGAACTCAAGAAGCGAAGAAGATCAACGAAGGCTGGTGTATCTCAATGAGGGAACAGAAAGAATTTTAGGATGACCTAAAAATCTAAATTTTTTTCTCTTCAAACACTTAATTTTCAGATTAAAAAATTAGAATTTTAAATCAAACACTTGTCGATATTCGATTGAATTTTTTTCAAAATCTTAAAAAATTAATCTAAACAAAATAGACAATTTCAATGATCAAAGTCACAACTCAAAGTGATCCCATATGACCGATGACAAACAAACTCTGCTTGGGACAAAACTGAACTCAAGATAAAGATATTTAGTGAACTCGGTGGTTTGTTAGTAATAAGTCTGATTAGACACCATTCTGTAACCATATCCAACAACTTTGATCAGTGCGATAAAGATAGCGTTCTAAGTTTCAACCGTTGTAGAGATGTTGACACTTAAACTTAAAATGCGAGAATTAAATGTCAATCAAAAGTATAAGGTGTTAAATGACACAGTATAAAGCATATGAGTACAACGTCTACTTTTATCTTAAAATGTACTTGTCGCCAATGAGATGATTGATTCAAATTATGATTGTGAATCCCTAATGACCAAGGAGAGTTGGGAGGGTAATGGGGGTTTTGGTAGGGAGAGCTGCTGATCCTGCACATAATCATAATGCACCGGCTACTAACGTGATGTGGCACTATGTCATTGATGGAGCAATGTTCGGCATACATGTATTTAGAACAATTCAATGCATGTGACATTCATACAAACGACTGCTAGAACATTTAGATTCGGATATGTGTCCAAAACATTATCTTCGTGCCGAAGTACAGACTGTTTTACGAAATGGAAGTACAGACAGTTTTACGTAATCACAAATTGCAAACAGTAAACAACAAAAGCCATTTTCTCAAAACAGACGTTCCACATAAAGCAATACACATCAAACCACAAATAATGATTCAAGCTTCTGACCTAGTAGCGGTCCGCGGAACCAAAAAATGCATATATAGGGAGGGCCCTGCTTACCAAAACGAAAACAAATACCAACAAGGCAATAACAAAAAGCAGCGAAAGCAGCAGCATCAAAAGAAGTTGCAAACATAAAAAAGGCATACATGTCATACAATACGACTCGTACTACAATAACATCATCACTTGCAAGATCAGAAACTGAGAGGCAAATATCAGCTGGTATACGTACCTCAACCAAAACCAATACTTCGTCTCACCAATCAATTTACTCAGCCTGCTATAATTCTATGGACACCCCACTCTTCAGTATTCAATCTTTCCCTCCTTAATGTGATGGGTTCATACTAAGGTACATATAAGGACAAGTTCACCACTATTGTGTAGTACTAGAGAGTTACTCAACCCTCAGCTATGACAGAGAAAAACAATACAAGGACAAGATACATATAATGAGCACGCACAGAGGAGCTCCCTAACAAGCATTTTTGGTCGACCGACAACCGAAGTTTAGACATATGAGGTAATGGGAAGCGGTTAACTTAGCTGATTCAACACAAGAGTCAGTATGAGCAGTTTAAATCTGTAAACCAGGATGAAATCCAAGCTGTTGCGAAGTAGATATGGAGGTGAAATTGAAAACCTTACACTATTTGAACACCTAAGATATGAATCCTATAATCAAAAGGTGAAGATCTGAACTTCTGTCAACCAGAGATCATATTGAAGGTGTTGCCGCTATAAAACAAATGACAAAATACAAAAGAGAGACAATTACTGCAAAAAAGATATCAAAAAAATCCAAAATCAAGGAAATCATGAGGAAATTCCAATAACTGATAATGTAACACAAAATCTAATAAACAAAGGTAAGAAACTGAAACATTAAGCTCAAAGAGCGGACTATATACAGATATACCACCTAAGCACTCGTACCTCAAGTTATCATACACCAGCCATCTGGATTTAAAAGTCGAATAAAATGAAGAACCCATATCAAGTACTTTCGGCTGGAGTGAGATGCCCCATCTGTTCAGTAAGGTTATCCACGTTATTCATATTCCACAAAAACTTGTGGCTATCTGTCTCCTTATTCTCATTCTTCTTTCCATTAATATCTCTTCTTTCAGACTGAACTTCCTGTGTGTGAGAGGACCCAGGAGTCTCTGTCAGAAACTGTTCCCAGAAGACATCATTCGCCCCCGTCACCACAGCTGGAGTTATAGCTGGGTTGGAATTTACATCAATGGCCAAAGTTTTGGGCCTCACATCCACATGGAGGCCAATAGAAGATATTGATGGGTCTTCAAAATGGGTAGAAGAACCAGCCAAATCAGGAGACGAATGAACATCCCTCGAATCAGGAGACGACGGATGTAGTGAAAATGATGATGGGTCAACGTTCACATCAGAATCTCTAGAAGACTCCTGCATTTCTGTTATAGTGACGGAAGAAGGCAGTGGAAGCAAACCAAAATCATTCATATCTTCGCTTGGAATTTGATCAACTCCTTCTAGAAAACTTTCCCAGAAATTTAATGACGATTCCAACTTCTCAATAAAATCCAAGTTCAGTGTCGGGAATGCAGCATCTGGGTTCTCCTTAGGGAAAGTTAAGATCTGGTTCTCTTCCATATTGGCTTCAGCATATAAGCGATTGGATATCAGCACCCTTCTCTTTTTGTTCTGATTTTCTGAAAGTTGCATGTGACTGAAGCCAAACCTTGGTTCCTGCAATTCTTGCGCCAAGAACACTATCATTTGCCTCTGCTTGTGTTCTATAGCCTTCATACGCTCTCCCAATGATCGTAACTGGAATTCATATTCCTGGTTCTCCTGTTTATGGGTCTGTAGCTCCAACTGAAGTAAGTTCTTATCGCGTTTTAGCCTATCGATTTCCTCCTCAAACTCCTGCCTTTCTGAATCAGTTAACGGAGCAGAAGAATTTTGTGCAGAATGACTATGGATTGGCTTGCGACGGTGAATATTCTTTAAAAGATGTCTTTGTCCTCTGATAAATTCCTCGTTTGCAAACTCCCACTGATCAGGATCAACCTTTCTAAAACCCTAAATAACAGGACAAGGGTTTTCAGGAAGACAGATAAAAAAACAGATGTAAGCCCCAGATATAGAACATTACAAATCAATTAAACTTGAACAAAAAGATAAGACTCATTGTACCACCCTACAGTATAGGAAGATGGACATGCCCCAGTTTTTCCTACTATCAACCAAAACACCTAATTGCGATTCAGTTGTTTTATCCTTTTACTTTTATATCCAAGCTCATACACACAACTGGCCAAGTAAGCACAGGACTGGAAACTTTATCCTATCTCCACCGAGTCACTCGTAGGTCCAGCTGGGGGAGAAGACAATAAACTGCTGATTATACAATCTGAAATGGTAGAAAAGGGTGCAAGAATTTTCCATAATAAGTTTAATCTGGAATTCATTACAGCAACTGATGCATTTGGGTTGGTTCCCACAAAACGGTAGCCATAGCTGTTGTGACGAACCCAATATTTACAGTTACGAAGGTGTGCGATGACAGCTGCCATCCAAACCTAGTGCGAACGTATATCCATGCTTGTTTCTTAATTTTCCATCTCAAACATTCCTCACCACACATGCTACAAACGGTAGGCAAAAGGGAAATAGAATTTGGGGAGTAAAACTTAAAAGGTAGGAACAATCGTTCCCTATGTAAATGAATTGTCCAATTAAAACCAATGTAGGAGTTATCTGTTTTGAAAAGTGTCGTCAAAATCTTACGATTCGACATTTTTTTATCAATCGGTTAGTGGTAAAATAGGTACATTCTACACATGTCAAAGTTTAACAAAATCTTGTGATATGCTTGCATGCGATATGTATCCTAAAGTTTGGAATGTCTAGAGACAAAACCGAGAAGTATCTCTCAACGTTTCATGCTTAAGCAAATATTTTTACTAGACCATGTTATACAGTTGAAGACGTAAAAAAATTCTTACATTCAAAGTGTTTCTTATATCGGATATAGATTTTCCATATGCCATTGCGTTTAACTACATTTTCTCAATTATATTTACTCTTGTTAATGCTTCTTACTATATGCAACAAGTATCCCAATACGTTACATAAAATGAGAAAAAGATACATGATGCATATCCAATTTTAACACCCTTGCGGTGAATAGTGAATACTTGCAATATCTTAGTCGTTTTCATATATTTTGTTAAACTACAATCAAGGTCTTTTAAAAACATTAAAATGACTTGTTTAACATTTTCGCTACACAATTATCAATTAGATGTCAATCAATTCGATCGAAGCCCTTCAAATAAATGTCCAACATGGGTGTTTCATACATGTTGAATAAGAAGAGGCAACACTTGGAACACACAGGAAGAACTTTCATGTGATGCACTCTTTCTTTTTAGAGGCTGTAGGGTCAAAAGTTATAAATTTGTAACACCCTTACTGCAGTATAATTCTTATTGTCTTTTCGGGAGCAACTTAAACTGCTAAAAGATGGCGGAAGTGAAAAATGTTCGCTGGCCAAAAATCATGTCTATAACAGAAATCTGACCTTATGTATTAAGAAGATGGAACCTTCTTTCACGATCATATCCTCCTGGACTTCTTGTTCCATGTGTCGCTCTATATTCTAAAACCATCAGACACTATGGTCGTATGCACATCTTGGAACTTCACTTTTTGTTGTTAGTTTGCTACGTTGAAGTTACTATTGTCACTTGAATAAACATACGTTCATATGTGTGGTTTTGGCTACTTACAGCTGAAATTTAGCATGTGCAAAGCCATGACTGGAACTGATGAGTGAAAAATGGAATTGCTACAAGGGAAACGGGTTTTCTTTCCACTAATGCCTATAGTTCTTTCTTTTCTTCCATTCATCAAGTTTTCTTCATTTTTCCGACAATTTCTCCGCAACCAAATGGAGCTTAGCTGTTGCGTTACACGGTCTATGAAATTACCCAGCACAATGGAAAGGCAGAAAATGGAAAGAATTGCACTTACATATGTATTGAGCTGCCTGACAAAACTGGAGAAGTTATTGTGCTTGAAGTACTTAGGAAGCAAATCTCTAGCAAACTCTGGCGGATTCCAAACAATGAAGCTATGGCCACTCTGACTCCATGAAACAATGGAGTTTGTTACCGGGTCATCCACCATCTCATACGTTTTTGTAAGAAAAGGCGGTGGTGCATTAGAACCACCTTGAGATCCATCCATCACCAAATTTCTATGAACTTTTTGGCCTCCGAAATGAAAAATCCCCTCGAATTGAAACTACCTATAAAACAAATGAACATCCACAAATTGAACCAAGTTGCAGACTTTTAAATTTCTCCGATTAAACCAAAACCAAATTGTCCATTACCCTTGGAGAGTGGTATAAACCCTAATTTAAAAAAAATAACAAAGATAGAATTCCAACCTAAATGGGTCAAGATTCACAGTTCACAACTGCTGTTATTCCTCCAACAATTCCCAAATCCAATCAAAACCCGAAATTTGAAGATCGTTGATTCCCAAATCTAAATCAAAACCCACAATTGAAGTCCCAAAGAGAATACAATTCCAAAGTTGAATCAAACAACCAGAATGTTTTTACGGCACAACCCAGTAAGACAAAGTGAAGCAAAAAGCATGAATCAAGGTAACAGAAGCAAACTTATTTACACCAATTACAATACAGAGATGCATACGAAAGTTCGTTAGTTGCACCTCAAACCCCCTTTAAATACAAAGAACCGAACACTAACTACCTTTTAGTCGATTGTGCGAGGAAATCCAATGAATTCAAAAGAAAACCGTGTCTTCTAGAAAGAAAAATTGCTCATTTAACTTTCGCCTGGCCAAAGAGGAGCGAAGAGAGAAGGAAGGAGGGGGTTTGACTCTTTTCACCAGGCGACGCAATTCGGCTCGAATCGAGATACAATAGGAACCGTGTCTAGTCGTATGATTTCTTAAATTGATTGGCCTTTGCTTTTTCTATTTTCGGGATTTTGTAGAGGGTTTTCGAGAAGACGCGGTGATGGAATTGTCTTTGGAAAAAAGGACAGAGAAGGGCAATAACCATAATGAGAAGATCTACGTACGTGTTAAGAACTGCAAACAAGTTGAACTGAGTTGAGCCGAGTCAAATTTTAGAGTGTTTGAACTTAACTTGTTAGTTAAACGAGTCTAAAATTTGAGTTTGAGTTGGACTTGTTTGTAAACGAGTCAAGTCAAGCCAATTATTTAACGAGTTCTTTTAAATGAGTCGAACCTCTAAAACAAGCCGAGTTTTTACGAGCTGAGCTTTCAAAATTCAAGCTCGACTTGTTAACTAAACGAACCGAGTCAAGCTGAACCAAGCACACGAACGGCTCGATTTATTTGCAACCATACGCATAACTGTGCAAACACAATTGTATTTTGAAATGTTTGCTGGCCGTGAGGTTGATAAAATAATAATTTGTTTTGTAGTGTGTTGTGTTTAGATTTGTTTTGTGATATTTACGCACGTAGCATTCTTCAAATATGATGCCCAAATTGTACTACCAATCTAGAATATAGGTTTTAGGAGTCATAAATATTCGGGTCGACAAAATCAAAAATTACTTAGCCAACAAGACAAAAAGTCGAATCTCAAGCCATGGGCTCGGCTTGGCTCAAATCAGGAGCCAACCGAACGGGACCGACCTAGGTCACGATCGGGTCGTTATCGCTCAGGTTGACTTTCTAACATCGGCTCCATCGTGTCGATCAACTCCATGACACATCAAATTAGCCCACAATTGCAGATGATGTGTACAGAAAATGCACTCGAGTTTGTTTAGAAGAACACTCAACCGAACTACTCCATGACAAATCAAATCAATCCACAATTGGAGATGACGTGTACGAAGAATGCACTCGAGTTTGCTCAGAACAACACTCAACCGAACTCTATAAAATAAGAGTGAAGACTATTAAAAGAGGAATTGATCACTTGGAGAAGATATACTAGGTTGATTAATTAGAACTCTTTTAGTCACCTCATACTGTCCGCTGTAAGTAATTTCTTTATGTAATAGTTTTCTTTATTTATATTTGCGTTTGGCAGAACTTCTATCCTCAAAGTATTCCCTCAATCTTGTACTTACTTAATTATCGGAGAGCATTTCAGCTATACATCATAATGTCTCTGAGGGGTATTCTCTTGCGCAACTAGATTTTTAGAATCAAGTCGGATAAACTGCATTTCGATCCTTCTTTAACTTGGATAAGACTTGTGGGAGAGTCCCATAAAATAACATCCCACAATTGACCACCATAGTAGGAATTTGGAAAGTAAAAATTGTCATAGCATAAATTATATACCGCATGTTTTGGCCCAATTGAGTCTCGCTAGAGCCCGAAGAGAAACTAAGCAAAGGGTGATTTGATACATCCGAACTTCTAAGACAAATATAATCGAATTTTTAAGACAAATGCGTCAAACTATTTTAAAGGCAGTTTCTTTAAAAATGACTTTAAAAGGTGACTTGATATACCTGGACTCAATGTCAAATATCGACTCTAAATTTTAAATAAGTCTCAGTTATTAAACTCATTTTTCAAATTTCATCACATTTAAAGTCAAAATCTTGTTCCGTCTTGTTCACACTTCTTTTCGCGAGGGGAGCTAGAAAATTTCTAAGCGCGACAACCATGATATATTTTTATGGCGACGGACACCTCATATGATTATGTTCACAATTTTGAAAAGTTTAATTACGACCTGTCAAAATAATATCACATGCAAATAATATATCAATTAATAAAATACAAATGTATTTTAAATTAAACTAAACAAAGATATATTTCATTTACATACAATCCTAGGAACAACATGCTTTCAATAAAATCTAGAAAGCTAGAGGGATGATAAAAAGAGAGCACTTTCTTGTACGATAACAAGTCATTTTTTATAAAATTATCCACTAAAAGGGCAAAAAGTCAAATAATTTAATTTTGACTTTAACATCCCTTATAATCCACCCATATAATACTCCAACCAAACCATGTATTGAATAGTCCCCTAGTCCCCGTCTTATTTAATACCCTTGTATAGTATCTATCTTATTTTAGCTTTATTTTTAGTTTTTTGAATTATGGCCAGAATAAGTTTTGAATTTAGGAGGAGTGTTTAAAAAAATATACAGATTACATTTTACAAAAGTAGTATAATGAAAAATAAAAATAAAAATACAAAAAAGAACTATAGATCTCTTTTTGAGTTTTTGCTCCTAAAATTTAAAATAGAGAATGAGTTCTACAAAATTCATTCTAAAAATGTAGCTCTCAAACAGCAAAAATCTAAAAAAAAAAAAAAAAAAGCTCCCAAGACCTCATCCATTTATGGGCCTTGAGTGATTTGTGAATCATTATTGTGAGTTGATGTTGACTTAAACAAGGACAGATCGATCTCAAGCAAACGCACCACTCTACTTTTATTTATTTTAGAATAATAGCATTTTTTATTCAAAACTGTGAAGTAATATGAGTTCGTCTACATTTTAGAATAATAGCATTGATAAAAATTATTTAACATTAGGTCAATATTTCTGCATTTATAAGAAATTTAAAAAACAACCAGTCATCCAAAATTGCCATTGAAAACGACATCGATATGAGATTTTACGCCTATAGTGTTATTGTATAACCACGTCTTTTCAATTGTTTAGGTGAACGAAGTAGTATCTACAACAATTTTGATGATTGTAGTTTTACGATGTTTATTGACAAATATTAAGAACGCCTTTACAAGTAATATTTAATGTTCATCCAACCAATATAAAAATAGCTCCTGAATTTTTAATTCTCCATTCTCAAGTTTGATTCATATATAATGCTTTAGGAGATCTACATCTATGAATTGAAAGGTTTGGATGATTTCCTCTACAATCAGTTGCTCGAATTAATAGATCTTCAAAATCAAAATTCTTGATCAACGAGGAGAACAATATCACCATTTTTCTTCAATAAGATGCAAAAGTGGATAATAGACTCAGTCCATACTCAAAACAATTGCAGAAAATCCTTTGATAACATAGATTCTTCTCTGTCTCTCTCTCTCTCTCTCTCTCTCTCTCTCTCTCACAGGTAGGCAGATGGGTGCCCAAGCAAAGTGTGATGATTAGATTCAGTACCTAACCAGAGCAAATTCCTAAAAAGTTATTCAATAGCCCTATTTGGCCTAGTATTTATTTATTTTTTATTTTTATTTTTATTCATTTTTTTTTTATATTTGTTGTTTAAATCTCAATGTTTTGTAGTTTATTGATCCGTCTTGATGAAAGGAATCTAATGAATATAAAATTATGTTCAAAAGTTAAAAAAAAGTCACTAAAGGCGACGAATAAGTACAAAAAACTCTATTATTTTATTTATTTTTATCTTTTTTGAACTTTTTTCAAATTTAACCGATGATTGATAACTTTTTTGAAAGCTTTTGTCGAGATGAATCAATAAATCAAAAAAAATTGATGAAAAACAAAAATTACAAAAAAATTTCAAATAAGGATGAAAAAAATTTCAATAAATAAACCAATAAAAACCACAGTCCATTTGGACCTAATGTGTGTGCATACAGAAGAACAAAATACATGGTTTCAATAAACCTCGGTGCTGAACAAAATAGAATGAATAAGTTGCAACAATTCTAACACTTCCTCAAGGATAGCTTAGTAGAGATTAAAGGCAGTATTTCACACGAAGAACACCTAACTGAAGTTCATCCATGTTTCATCATCAACCCCAACTATCTAAGATATATTTTTTCTACTCTTGCACTTAATTTCATACATTAAAGAGCATCTTAGTATTCTCAATATAATGAAGTATAGAACTCTGCATAGTACGATTCAATGATGTTGGAAATTACTCGGACAAAAAAAACGAAATTACCAAAATGATGTTTTTTTTTTTTTTTTGGGGGGGGGGGGGTTGGCCGGCAACAAATTCACCCAGAAAAAGCAGAAACCAATGGTCCAAAACAAAGGCAGAAAAGGCTCCTCCTAGTAGCAAGAAATAGGCCCATGATAAATAATGAAAAAACTTGCACTACATTTCCCGGTATATGCAGAAAAGGCTCCCTAAAAATGGAGTATAACACTACAACAATCCTTCCATCCAAAATTTGGAAGTACTGCTGATGTGAAACGAGATAGATATTTCAAAGGCCTTGTGCGAAACGGTATCAATGCTGATAAAAACAACATGCCAACTTATTTTCTTTGGCTAAAAAGCAAGAATACCGAATACACACGAATATACTGGAACTCTGTCTTCCAGTTAAATTTTGGCACAGACAGATATACCATCCAATATTCCAACTCTAACAGGAATTACCACAACTTAAAGGCCTTTATAATCTTCTCCCTATTGGCTTGGAAGTTGAAGCAGAATCCTTTCCTGACATGACCCCTGGCTTCCTCATGGAAGAGATGCTGCAACGCAATAAGTAACTATAAGAGCTTGTTATAGACTGCTTCATATACACATACATGCAAAAGCAAGTCTTACCCATTACTCTTTTGCAAGCCAATTTTCTTGACAGCTGCTAAATTTTTCACCTCGTGACTGTTTAACAAAAAGGAATACAGAACGAAATGGTTCAGTACCTGGAAAACCCATCTAAAAAATAAAACTAATTGAATAAAGTACTCAATGCTCTTGGAAGTATATATTCCTAGATAATGTAGCTTTCAAGTACAAGATTAGGATCCAAAAATATTTAATCCCACCACAAACGTGCAAAGCAATTTTTTGGGAAGACCAAAAGTTCTTATGGTAGGATGTTAACGATCTTTAAACTATAATGCAAGGATATTCTGTTAAAATAGCTGATTTAGGTCAAAAGAAATTTATGGGAGGCTTCAGAGCACATAATTCAGAATACGAAAGTGACCTTAACCTCAGAAGCATGCTAAATGCAAAAAAACAGTGTGACAATCTTTGCTTTAGGCCTATTGCTCAGATAAAGGTCAGTCACTATCAACAGCGCCCAAAATTTCTTTTGATTTTAGGTAATTTTACGGCACAAAAAACAAATGATGCAGTTTCCAGATCATAGGATATTAACAAAGGAAATGCCTACTTTCGAAGGAATAGATGAGAAATTGCAGTGTCCAGTGTTGTGTCAGTTCAATAGATAAGTTTACCAGTTAAGAAACTGCAATTTTGACTTCTTCATTATATTGCTCTTCGTGTTGGTAACATTGATACCAGGTCCCCCTACACAAGATTTTAAGGGTAAAAAAAATCACGAATCACTTCAAAATGCATCCCACCTTAGGTTGGTGTCAAAATATAAGCACTCTTGAGTCACTGCATGAACTCATAAATAAATGAAAAGAATTGGAAATGGTACCTCCGAAAAAGCTTCGCTTATTGCTTGAAGGTGGAACTTTCGTGGTAATCCGTACTTGCCGACTTTGCTTCCCTAAAACAGTAGTGCATTAGAAACTTCAATAACTGGAACACTAGTCCCATTACATCGATAATATTAGCCAGAGTCATACAGGCAGGTACCATTCACTCCAGTACAAGAGGATTTGGTACTGGCACTTGATCTTGGTACTGGAGAGGAGCAAAGAAAACTAAAGCAGAAAATGCTTCATTCAGCAAATGACATAAACCAAAGAAGAAAAAACAATACGACAAGCCTACAAAGCTCGATTTCAATACTAACTAAAGTAAATATGAAGGATACATCTAAATTCAATTTCAATTTCAAAATGTCCAAAAGTCACCAAAAACCCTTCAACACCTCCATTCACTTTGCTTTTTGGTCAAATTCCCTATCCAGTATTCCCCCTTCTTCTCTGTAAGGCGATCTGTATGGAACACCAAACTAGTTGTCTTTTTCATCATTACGTGGAACAAACCCTCTTGCATAATCCTACACCTATCCATACACAAGCACTCCAAAGACATCTAGCAACTTATTGATATCGAAACCTGGTCTAGTTTAGTATCTTACCAGCTTATAAACGATTCAGCAAATATAACACCAATAAGATGAGCTAGGACTAAACCTCAGCACAGAAATGAAATGATAGTAGTCATTATTTACAACTTCTCACTTCTAAGCTCTTAAGTTGTGTCGTGCATTAGAGAATTCTTGGTCCTCAGGATAAAATACATGCAAAAATTCTTTAAAAAGCACAAAACCCTCCTCAATAATGAAAAACAAAAGTAGGTCATGAGCTTGTTTGCAAGTTCAATGAACCTTAAACATATGCAACATATGCAGACAATGCAATTCCTCCCAGTGAGTCAATCGAGGCACACAACTGAAGCACGGAAGTTTACAAAATGAATGGTCAAATGAATAAAGAACTCACGAGCATCTTCTTTTTTGTATAGTTCCTTTATTCTATCAAATGATTTCTGCTGAGCCTCCTCCAAATCCTTCAACTTTGCCTGCAAGCAAATCAATCCAGTTCTAACAATCAACCTTGTAATGCTGACCAAAAAGAAATCAAAACAACGAAAGCAGAGAGAAAATGCAACAAGAGAAATATTACATCATATAATAATCTCCATCTAAAAGACACTTTCTTTTGTTTCATCCTCTCACAGACAAGATTAGTGCTCTTAGCACCAAATTGTCTCTCGTAAAACTTCTTCCACAATTTGTCAGTAACTGGGCTAAGATCTCTTTCCTGCAAGACCCAACAAGTAAGTAAATCAAATATCCATAAAAAGCCCTAACCAAGATATACCATTTGAAAAACTTATACAGAAGATAGGTCCTCTTACCTCTGTTGAATCCTCGATATGCTTCAGCTGGTCAGCTTCACAGTGAGGTAAAATGCGTTCAAGAAGATGTAGATCTGTTTCTCCGACATCCCCCAGATGTCTAACGTTATCTACAGCTAGCTGAATACACATATCAACCAAAGAAGGAACTTTCCTCTCCACCATCATGTATCTTTCAGGCATGTGTAAATGTCCCGAACTTGTCCCGTCCAAATATGATCCTTCAAAACTGAACAAAAAATCAACGTTCGCAGTCGATTTGGAAACCTAGATAAATTGCGACAAATTGCATGCAATATTATATCATTGTAAACCCCAGTTCTTTGAACACTTCCACGAATCAATTTCTGTACTGTGTTTGTAATTGTTGTACACTTGTACTGCATTCTTTGCTCAGCTTCATTCTTTATTTCTTTTTCAACTTTTGAAGATAGAAAATTTCTGTTTAAAGGATTTCTCGCGTACAATACAAAACGAATTTGCAATCAACCACGTGGGATCACTTCAACAGATTCTGTTTATTTTCAATTAACATCTCTCAGCAAACAAAGAAAGGAATATGCCGAGCCTCCTGACTACCAATGATGTTTACACATGTTCGACTTGATTCATGCAGGGCCCGGGGCAGCCACCACTTCACGCCCCCAAAAAGTGCTTAAAAGAAGGCGTTCCTTTGACTGGACAAATAGTGAATGGATTAATAATACCACACATTCATGGTATTGTACATCCTATCATTTGTGCGATGTAAACCCTTTAATCTGGACGGTAAACATTTTACGCATACACCGGAAAAAGGTCCCCTTGTGTATATAGCTCAAATGCTCATATCCAGCCGAACAAACATGCCGTAAAGATTAACTACTTCCAATAACTAGGCCCAAAAATATGATCTTTAAGCATCTAAACAACCCATACAAAACCAAAAACCATGAGAGAGAGAGAGAGAGAGAAACCCGTTCTTACCCTTGCCAGACCATCTGAGAAATGATTCTAATTCTGATGATCGAAAAGTAATTTGGGGCTGACACATATACATATTCTTAGTTTCACGATTTTACCCTACAATAAAATGTTAGAGCTTTATCCCCAAAATAATTTCTAACCTAATTTCCCCTAACATATTGATGAATTTGTTGGTATCAAGGTATATGTATCAGATTGATGCAGTCAGAAGCAAATCTTGTGACTATAATCGATTATGTATATGGATCATGAACGAAATTACGAGAACTAGGTCGCGTACATACATACAAACACGGTGGATGTTGCGCATGTTTGAATTCATGGAGATATATATGGATTTGATACCTCACCGGCACGTAATCAAGTCGGAAATTGGAGTAGCCGGCCGCAGATGAGTACGTCAATGGATCCCGATGAAGCAGGTTGTAGCTTACATAGGTCTACCCTAACGTAGGCCGATTTGATCAGGGGATCTTGTGGATTACCGCAGAATGCACATCGCGCTACCGTGCACCAGGAAACATACCTATGCTTCGCCACCGATGTGGACTTAATTAAAATAGGAATGCTTTATTAGATGTTTTGTAATTAAAATTCGTTTTACAGATATGTTAACATTAACTTTTAAATTTTTTGTTAAAATTTTATGGGTAAATTAAATTAGGATCCTTTCTACCCCTCCGACATAGTTTTCCATCCTATCCACTTTTCGGAATTATGTTATCATCCTATAATAGTGTAGATAGATAATTTTGCCATTACTTTTAAGAGATGGTTTACCATATTACCCTGTGTGTAGTTAACATTTGATTTGTTGAGGTTAAATCTGTAGAACTATTTTAGGCTTAATTTAAGGGATTACGTTTATCTTTAATATAGTAAATGGCAGTGGGGATTTGTTACGGATTTGATTTGTTACGAAAATGGCAGTTTTCGTTCCAATCATATCCCTAAAATTTCGTAATACCATACCAATTGGTCCATTTTCGTTCCAAATGTTATTCTCTTGCCTGAAGTGTTGAATCACCGGAAAAAATAGTTCTCTGCCCCGTAGAGTCCCATTACCGGAATTTGAAGTTCTCTGCTCGGAAGTATTCAATCACCGGATCGGACTGAAGATTTTGGTAAGTTCTGATGATTATTTTCGTTATCTCGATATTAAGGTGGTTGATGGTGAAACCCGAAATTTATTGCGATGATTAACGTATTGTGGGTCTCATTCTGTGATTCGTATGGGGCACCAAATCCAGAGGGTTTGATGTACTGGCAAAAATTTTACCATCTGTAAATTTACCATAATGATTACGAATTTCACCATAATGCGCATATTGATGGGGGTGACAAAATTTACCATGCATATTGTCTGAATTTACCATAAATCAAACAAATATACCATGGACGACCATAACTCAAATTTTAATGGGAATTTACCATGTTCGTCAATTTTACTATGTTAAAATTTACCATTTTCTGGAGTTGTTTGTGCAATTATATATCGTGTGTTACGTTGCCGCTTGGCATTTGAATTTGGTAATACCGATTTTGTCACCATAATGTGCATATTGATAGGGGGCCACGAAATGTACCATGCAGATCGTCTGAATTTACCATAACCCAAGCAAATATACCATGGATACTAGGTGTTGCCATGTAGTGCATAAATTTACCATGAAGTGTAGCATTTTACCATATGTAGTTTGTTACATCCGTTTTCCCATGGTACTCATTGTATGTTTTATAGACAAATTTACCATGGATGAACGTTTTTCGCTTCATCTGGTGGCGTGGTGGTCTTTCTCCCGTCGGGGTGACGCCGCTTCGTCCGGTCGATTTTCTACGTCTCCGAAACCCTAGATCTGTGGCGAGGTCCCAGATTGGAAGAGAACGGCCGATGATGTACTCTACCCCGCGATTTATGAAGGAAGTTTCCTCTTCCGGAGCCACGATTTTCCGTTCACCGTGATTCTAGGCGGCGGTTATGGTATAGTGCAAATGAACCATGGTTAGAGGTTTGGAGGTCAGGTTAGGTATTTTTAGAAAATAAGGACTGGAAAGTAATTCTCAAAAGTGTATGAGATGAAAAGTTAATAAAGACTAATGGAAGGGACTGGAAAATAAGTACCCCAAATTTTATTACATACTTTGGGATAGTTTATTCTCAATAATCTAAAAATTTTAAAAATTTATATTTAAAATTTTATAAAAAAATAGGGCACTTGTTTTTTGGTCATGTCCAAGGTTATTAATAGGGGTGTAAGAGTAAACCGGTAAACCGGACCCAACCGCCGGTTCGGTCCTGTTTCGGGAGTAGACCGGTCCGGTTCGATTTTTTTTGAATTTTTTCGGTTTGATTTTCGATTTTTGAGTTTTTGGGGTCAGACCGGACCGGTTTTAACCTAAGACATTTTATATTTTACGTTTTAAGTGTTTAGGGTAGTAGAAATGAGTCTTGGAGTAGTAGAAACCCACTTGCTGGAGAGGTTGCTATAACAGCCTGACTATGGTCTTGATTTGTCAATTGTAGTAAATACTAAATAGTAATTGACTAATTGTTCTAAATTAGTCTTTTGCTTGGTCCTACACCACTATACACCATTGGCCATTTTCTGTAATTTCTCGTTTGAAGGTTATCTAAAAAATTAGGCCCATCACAATTGGGCTTTTTCATTTTTTATATTTTTTGATAATTTTGGCCCAAGACCACCCAAACCGGAAACTAGACCAAATCGGAACCAAACCGGCCGAGCCAAATCGGACTAAACCGAGCACCATCGGTTCGGTTTTCAGTTTACGTTTTCCTCAAACCGGTCAACCGGTTTGGTCCGAGTTTTTAGGGCAAACCGGACCAAACCGGCAAACCGGACCAAACCGGACCGGTTACACCCCTAGTTATTAATACCGTACTGTACCGGCTAGGTCGGATGGTATCAGAGTTTTTTTTTTTAGAGTTTCGAAAAAAATTAAATTTTGTCGCTCTCTCTCTTTCCCTATGGTGTCTGTGTGTGTGTGTGTATATATATAGTTGTGATAAATTCGATACGATATCCGGTATATGACGGTACCAATACGTACCGTACAAATACAAAAATCGGTACTCAAGCCGATTTGGTATTTAAAACCTTGGTCATATCTATTAGTGTTAATTGGTTTTTCATCCCATCCTCTTTTGAGGGTTGTATTTGGTCATATCTTTTAAACAATACCCAAATTATCATGGTATGATTTTACACAATTTTAGCTCTCAACCCCTAAAAACAGGATAGGATTATGGTCCTTACCGTCACAGTTTTGGCACCTCAAAACTGAGTTCGCGGGACAAAGAATTGTAAAAATTGGTGACCGAAGATTTTGGTTCTGAAGGGCTCGAAACTATGGCGATCTAGGGCTCAAAATCACGTGCTACGCTGCACTTTAGCGATGGAAGACCAACTACGAGGCCAGGCCACAGACTACTGGAGAAGGACGTCGTACTTTGCTCGACAAACGACAGACTATGACCACAGTGAAGCTACTAATCATTCGAATACAAGTTTGACTTGTAAATTTGAGAAGGATCAAACATATATGTGAAGATTTGAATGCTGGTAGATTTGAATGTTGCAACTACTATGTTTTTGTCTTCTGATTTCTAGTTTGATTTTGTGTTGGCTTCTGAGTTAGGTTTTCATCTCTGTTTTGACTTGTTGTTTTTCCCTGGTGATTTGATTTCCATGATATGCGGGATGAATGGGTCTATGATAACACGTCTATTTGTGAAAACCTTGATTTTTGTGAACTGAATGGGTTTTATGAGCTGCATCGGCTTCATCTTTTGATTTCTAAAATTTACCATATTGTTGCTAGCTAAATAAATTATTGAAAACTCCAACATCTAGTTCCATCTAAAATTACCAAGTTCTACAAAAACTTAGTCTAATTTTTATCAAATTTACTATAATCTTGTACGATGGACCACGATTTGCATTGCTTGAAAATGCATTATCTCGATCGCTTACTTAGGTAAGTGTTTTTCCTGTTGACATGGTAATTTATACCCGTTGGTAAGACGATACTAAGCAAACTTGTCGATATGGTAATTTATATTCGTTGGGAAGACATGCAATGAGTTGATCAGAAATGAGCTTTTAGCAAAACCAGATTCAAGTAGCTTAGTTGTTTTAGGCATGCATGGTTCTGAAATGTCACTGTTTATAAATAAAGTTTATTTAATGATCACTTTCACAATTTTATCTTACAATGGAAGAAATTGTTATTTGTTGATAGTGTTTGAACTCTATTGGCGGCGCAAAGGAGACTCGAGGGCTTGTTAAGGAAGGCGGCAAGGGCCGACGAAGGGGGGAAACGAAAGGCCTTTTCTGGTCCCCTCTGAGACGAGGGGTGCTTTGGGGGGGGGGGGGGGAAGAGGGGTGTGTGCCACGACGAAACAAGAGAATGAAAGGCCGCTTTGCGCTGGATGCTCTTTATCCTCCCCACAATGATGGCTCTGTTGTCTTGGGGAGCATTGAAGCTTGCTTCTTCTCCAGAGTTTTCTTGATCATCAATATGACATTAGGCGTTTGTTGCATTTGTACAAACTTCTAAGCATGAAAATGTTGGCACTCTTTTGAAGTTTATTGGATTCATTATCATCTACTCTTGGTTTTGAACTACTAAAATGTTTTGTTCGAATGGGGAATATCAATCTCCTATGATATTTGTGGACTAACTTATGAGTTATGACTTGTTTTTTAATATTTCAATTTTGCGTCTCTTTTGTGGTAGTTTGTTGTTCGATTTTTACTTTGATCCAAGGATGTTATCTACTATTCTGATAGAGGCAGTTAGTCTTGATTTGTGAATTGTGATTTTGTTTGCATTGTTGGTTGATACTTCTAGGGAATGCCCTTGGAACATGCTAATTTTTGAGTTTAGTATGTGGTCCATAGAATTTTTCATTTGCTTCTATTTGCTAAAATTTTCATTTAGCATGTGATAATTCATTTTGAAATTTATCATGTTGTTGCTGACTAAATGGGGTATAGGGTCTTGGAAACTCCAACATCCGATTTTTTTGCAAATTTACCATGTTCTACAAGAATTAATTCTATTTTTCATCAAATTTACCATAATCCATTATGAAATTTACCATAATCCATTCTCAAAATTTACCATCTTGCTGAAATTTTGAATTTAACATGTTTTGAATAAAACTCATACAAGTTCATAATAAAATTTCAGAATGTTCAGTTTTTATGCACTCAATGTTCAGTCTTTATGCAAAATTTAACATTCGGTTTGTATAAAATTTACCACATTTATTTGACTTTTTTTTGAATTGCAGTTATTGAAGGAATTCCCTAGTTGGCAGCGATAAGTTTATACATCTATTGTGGACTTCCATGGCACAAATACGTAAGTACTCTTGTGTTAGTTGATAGTTATTTTGCTTATGGTAAATTTGTAATTGATAAAATATGGTTCGATGGTTCTTTCGATTTTTTTGTTTGATGTGTTATTGTAGGTAGAACGCCAATCTATACTAAATGCGGTATAATGCTAAAATCGAGACAAAGGCTGAACTCTGATACAATAGCGGTTAATGATTTGACATTGGAAAATACTGGGACAAGATCCAAGGATAAAAAAGACAAGCCAAGAGACCGCAATGCCAAGACAGTGGATACCCGAAGGATTAAAAAGGTGGAAATAAAAGATACACTTTACGGATTAAGCTTTGTCGGCATCATAAGGTTAGTTAATGAGTTTGGGTTGCATGAATATCATAAGGAAGTTTTGAAGAGGATGTCGTTTTGACTATTATTTCATGTTGTACTTCGGAACAAACTTACCGCTACCTAATATCGGAAGAGCGATAAACTTATAATCAAGGTAATAGAATCATATCATTTTGATCGACGCTACTTCTGAATTGGTGGGCAGTATGTTAAATTTTCAAGTTCAGACATTGTTAACATATTTGGCGCGGGGGGATGGAGGGATAAATTATTGAGGCTAAAGTATGAGTTGAAGAACGATATCAAGATGGTGGGCAAACGTGGAGTACTTAAGCAACTAAGGCTGACAACACTGGATATTAAACAATTGTTGGTGAAATATATCTAGAAAAACACACAAAACGACATATGTGATGTGGTTAGACTTCTTATTTGTATTTGTGCTACACATTATTCTTCACAAGGGGTTCGATCATAAAATGGGTATATCTACAACGAATTAAAGATTTAGACATCATATGTTCGTACGATTGGGGTGATGCTATATCCATGGAGCTTATGATCTCGGTGGACAAATATCACTGTCAACCAAAAAAGGTCTCGGCCTGTGTCATGGCGTCATTGGTAAGACCTTTGTCATCTTCTCCCTTAAATTAAGCATATAATAATTTGTTTGGGTCTTCTTGCAGTTTTAAAGACTAAGTTTTGGTGACCAGTACTGTAAAGACCCTAAATTTTTAAATATAAATAATATTAAGAATAAATAAATAATTAAATTTTATTGTATGAAATCATTTATTGATTTATTTAGTTTGCGCGTTTTTTTTTTAGCCATACATTGTATTCATGGATTTGTACATGTGTGTGTGTTGGGATTCAACCCATTGGACTTATTCTTGAGCCCAATCCTTGATCCATTAGCAATTCATGGAGCCTCGACCCAAGGGGAGCCCAACTTGCTTACCCGGTCCACGACCCAAATCCTTTTGGCTTGACCCAAAACCCATTAAATCAGCCATTTCCCATGGAGCTTGTCACATGGGATAATTTTTCCCTTAATCATCTCACCCACATGCCCCTTCTCCAAAACAGACGTTAGTTATCTTCTTCCTCCTCCATTGAGCATCCAATCTTTGAAGGTTACCCTTCCTTTCCCCAGCCAAACCCCTTTCCACCCATGTATTTGGTCACAAACCACTCTCTAATTTCCATCATGGCTGAGCAATACTATAACTTCACTCCATCAAAAATCTGCAAAAGTTTTCCCTCACCAATGGCACCCCATGCAAGGCTATCTCCCACACTCAAGCTCTCTCTATTTCTATATTTCCATCCTCACCATTTCCCCTACGAATTTCTGCATTCAGAGAGTTTAGAGAGTGCCATGGTTATGGTTTAAGGGTGAGAAATTAGAAAAAAAATAGTAGAAGGAGAGAGAAGAGGGAGAACTTGTTTGAACTTCAATCATCCACTTCAAGCCATAATCCTTCAAATTCAACCTTTGATTCTTCAATACTAAGGTGAATGAATCTATCCTAACCTTTAATTTATACCATTGATCGATATTGAGCTCCACGGAGCTCGGAGAAAACAAAACCCAATTCTAAAATTCGTAGAAGATGATGTTGACACCGGTGTCTTAGTTTTAGCACACCAGTGTCTTTGCTTTCTGTATGTGTTAGTGTTCTGTGTTTTCATGGTTACACCGGTGTCTTAGTTTTGACACACCAGTGTCTTTGCTTTCTGTATGTTTTAGTGTTTTGTATTTTCATGGTTACACCGGTGTCATAGTTTTGACACACCGGTGTCTTTGCTTTCTGTAGTTTACATTGTTCTGGATTTTCATGGTTACACCGGTGTCTCAACTCTTTGTATCTTACTAGTACAATACATAATAGACCTTACACCGGTGCCTCAGTTTTAGTACACCGGTGTCTTACCTCTCTGTATCTATTTAAGTACAATACAGAACAGACCTTACACCGGTGCCTCTGAAACCTTACATCGGTGCCTCTGTTATGAAATTTTGACACTTATGTTTCTGACTTAGGCTTGTTAAGGCATGGCATGTACTATGAAAATATACTTATTTTCTATAAATAAATTTAAGTAAAGAAAGTAAAGAAATATTTCTTTACTTTAATTTTATTTAATGAAAATAAGGAAGTACCCCCATTTGGAAACAATGACATTTACAGAAAATTAAAATTCCATCCGAATCAAAATGTCGCCCTCCCTATTTTAGTACAAAATTAAAAAATCACCCGTTTTCTTCCTATTCTTTGGCCCGAAACTCACCCTAAACTTATGCGTTTGACGGGTATGAATATACCATTGTGCTTAGAAAAAATTAAGGAATCATTTCCGGGACTTTTTATCCTCTAAATCAAAACTTGAAAAATTCAAATTTTTCTATACTTAGAAAAATTTTCAGACAGCAACATTTTTCAGAAAATTAGAATTTTGCCTAAATTCTTATATAATGACTAATACACCTATAATTAAGCTTAGATTATCATTTTGAAACTTTAGGTATCCTATATTATTATGAGATGACATCTTATTCAAAAATTAGCGTGTTAGAAGCTTCCTTGCGAAATGAAAGCATGCGATTATTGTTTATGTGCCATAGCTTGCTTATTTGTATTATCTTGTTCGCTTGATTAATCTTGCATCTCCAACACATCATCATGTTATCATGAGTCTAGTCGTTTAAACGAAACTTAGATGGAGTCAATGAGAAACGTTTGAGTTTAGTGAAAATGACACTCGAGATTTTGACACGAATCATAAAAAGGTCACGAGCTTTGTAACGAAAATTGAGAACTTGATAAACTCTTATGATTGGTGACTCGAGATTTGACTTACTCCTTGGGGAGGCGTGTTAGTTACCACTGGGCTGTGTCTTGGAGCCGAGTCGGTCACGTCTCATGTATTTAGCCAAGTTATGTCGTGAGCCGGTTATGTTCGTAAGCCGTGTCGTGTCTTTTCAAAAATAAAACATAGTTGAAGGGGAGGAGTTAGATATTTTTTTTAATCAAGGCACGACATATGGGAAACATAATGCTGGGAGCATGGATACGAGAGCCGATGTTTGGGTACACTAGCGCCGGATACGAGGTCAGCGTAGGGGTCGGGACCATATTGGTCGGGAACATCATAACACCACTTTGAAAAATAAAATTTTGATGACGGGCAATGCTTGTGTCAACCCGAACTTGGTATTTTGAAAGGAAATTTTGGACACTTGTTAACAATGTTGGACACTTATGGATATGGGTCGATTGTACGTGACAGAAACTTAGAAACAAGTCATAGGATTTGACTTAAGGTTATATTGTCGACATTGCATTCATTTAATTTACTTACTTGTTTAATGCTTCCGCTTATTGTTTAATCTGATTATGTCAACTCTGATTGTTTTATTCTGTTCATAATAATTGATTAACTGCTCATACTGTCTTCATGATCATGCATCATTTGATCCATTCCATAGATTTGAGATTTAGGGTAGTTTTATTTGCTGAGCGTTAATTGCTCATCTGGTACAACTTCTCTGCCCCTGGCCTTTCATGCCAGGTGTCGAAGATGACGTTGCTGAGCCCACTTATCCAGATACCAACGGCGGTACTTTCGAGGAGGATGTCGTAGCCCCGTCCGTGGTTCACCTAATTTTAGTTTGAGCTCTTAATTTCAAATCTTAATGTAATTTTTTTAAAGTCGGATGATTGTAATCAAATTTTATTTTGACTAAGAAGAAAATGTAGTTGACTTTTGATAAATTGTTTTAAATTAATGTCTCCGAAAATCCGGGGCGTTACAAGTACTTTTTAGACGATATGGTAAATTTTCGTTGCTCTCGATGGTAAATTTGTTGGGTTTGTTTGGGACTTTATTTGCTGATGGTAAATTTCCATGCTTATGATGATAACTTTAATAGTTATTCAATTAGGGTGTTCTTGATAAGTGTTTTCCTCTAAATTCTATAATGGCCAGCAGATATTATTACTCGTGTATTGGTTGTTGTTATGTTGGACATAATGGATATTAATTTTGAATCCGATTATATTATGTAGTACTGGTGGTTATGTAAGCACACATCCATTGTGCAACCGAAATAACCTAATGAGCAACTGGACTTTCTCAGGTGAAGCATCCCGGAATGCTTAAAAAATTTAACAATATATTACTAGTCAATCTCCGTCATCATTAGGTTTGTAAAAATTATGTAATATGTTCAACTTAACACCCATAACATTGCCATTTAAATGTAATAATTTTTAGTTGATGTATATATATGTATGTATGTATGTATTTTTTTTTTGGCTTTTTTATGTGTTATAACCATTAGCTCACCCCAACAAAGTTTACTAGTACACGCATCGCGAATGTACTGATGAACCTGTAGATGGAACAGATGCAGGATACAAACAGTGAGTATAAGCAAGGTGTATAAATGTTTGATGATTTACTTGTTATGTGATAAATTACTACGAGAGCAGCTTGTGATGATTTTAACGTAACATGGTAAATTATTGTTTATGAATATATTGTATGATAAATATGTAGATTGGTTGGTATTTTTGATTTTGTTCCACTGTACATCAGTTAGCTTTACACTTAAATAACTTCGTACTTGGATTTATGCAGGAGGGGCAATGGCTTGGGGGCAACGTAACATGAATCTAGCAAACAAACGCCGATTATAGCGCTAATTTTAAGGATATTTATAATTTGAATAACTTTGTATTTGTATTTTGGTGTTTATCCATTTCGTTCATGTTTGTTCGTCCGTTGATTTTCGTACTTCTTCAATCCACCTTTAACATAATACCATTTTACATGGATTTTTGCAGGAAAGGCGCATAGTGGGAATGAAACTTCTAAATATGACGTTTCCGTACGTGAGAATATGCGAGGAGAGTCAAGGATAACGATGAGAGTTCACAATTAATTAGTAATCTCCTTGCTCAAATTTCGGAAATGAATTCGCATATAATAATTTTGGTTCAGAAGGAAAAAGAACGAGAAGTTGTATATGCTAAAGAAATGGAAAAGAAGGATGCAGAAATAGCTAAATTGAATGAGACAATAATGTACTTTCTCAATGAGAATTCTAGATTTTCAGATGAATTGGATGAAATAGTTATACATTCGACCACTCAAAAAATAAATAAAAGAGTCGATGATGAAGTCAACATTGGGCAGCGAAAGGATACGAACGAGGATATCAAGCAATCTATAATTACGCATATTAAGACAAAATCAAGAAAATGGAAGGAACAATGGGAATTTGTTTATAAACGAAAGAAGATGGAGCTTGCTGCAAATTATAATTTGGGGGGGGGGGGGGGGGGGTGTGTGTGTAAAATTCAGAAAAAAAAATTGTCAAAGCTAACAATATTTCTTTAGAGGTAGCTCGTGTACATTCAAAACTATTGTCCATAAAGAATCTCAAAAAATGTGTTCTGCATCATTTGTTATCGAAAGAGGATCAAGTAAGGATCAAAAAAATATGGAGTGCAGCTGACACCAGGCGTGGGAAGGTTGATTTTCTCAATCAGGGAGGAAAAACTATGACCTCATTATCTAGTAGAAATAATACTCTCAATATATGTGGACTTGTGATCTGCAAAATAATAAACCGTCAAAAAATCTTCTGCCTCTATGGTAGAAAGACACTTCGATAATTAAGTCAGGCAAAACTCATAAAGAATAATATAACTCAGGCTAATATTCTCTATTAGCTAATGAATCAGTGCGTGCGTTAGATATACGTTTCTATGTTTGACTTGGAGTTTTACTTATAGATCCTTGAACTATCCTAATTCTCTAAGAACACTAATTAAAGTGAAATATCTTTTGATTGGCCACTAATGAGATAACCCTAACTTCATCTCTATCATGCAATTATCTTCTTCTATTAGAGTTTCATCTAATTAGTACTTTTCATACCAATTAAATCGGCCTTGGATTTCTCATCCATATCTGATTAATGTTGTATCCTGACTTACTTGGAAGTATGTTTTATCTCGGACTGACAATCACCCATCACCGTTTTTTGGGTCAATGGTATCTTGGATTGCCTTTCTCAGGTCGGCAAGACATTGGGCTCCGTTCTTTGGTTGGCTGCTTACTAAGCTATCTTCCAATGATCGACTGATTACATATTCGATTTTCTCAGCTCGAATACAGTACGAATTACCCTTTTCAGGTAGACTATACTCTCACCTGATTGACATGTGTATCCTAATGTGTTTGTAGCTTCTTGCCGAACTAAATCATTTATCCGAGCGAAAACTTATGTATTTCTCATTTACATTCACTTACCGATGATTAATTTGTTAAGATCGATAGTAAATTTACTGTCCTCTATAATTGTGATGATAAATTTGCATATACTTTCTACATGTGATGATAAATTTGAGTCCCTAATGATTAATTTGTTATGATCGATGATAAATTTATTAATCTCTATAATTGATGGTAAATTTACAAATCTAATAGTTAAATTGCTGCAAATACTTTGTTACTTGCGATGATAAATTTTGATTTGATAGTAAATTTCTGAAAATTCTTCGTATAGTGTTGAATCAATATCATCCTAAAACAGATACTAAAAAGAGGAATAATATTAAAATAAACTTCACTCACCGTGTAATAAAAACTGTATTCAAAAAATATTCTTCATGTTTGATGATGAAATCTTCTTTTTGACTTGCAACACTTGACTTTCTCCTTCATATGTCTTGGAGTTTTTTCCAATTGGTTTGGAAGAGAATAAATACAAAATTTTCGAATTCCGGTGAACAAATACAAAAAATTAAAAAATCTCAGTGATCTAGTATGATGAATACACCAAATTCGAATTTAGAAGGATAAACACAATAAATTAAAATTTAAAAAATCTCAGTGATCTAGTATGATGAATACACCAAATTCGAATTTAGAAGGATAAACACAATAAATTAAAATTTTGTGAACAAATACAAGAATAAAAAACATCTCTATGATAAACTTCCTGAATATGATTCCTATAAATATCTTTTAAATTTCAGTGAATATCTTTTGAATCCCGATAAATATATTTTAATTTCTATAAATATCTTTTGGTGATTTCTTGTTTTCAATGATAGTCTCATAATTCATTGAATATATTTTATCATATTTATTTCTAACTATCAAGCCTAATTTACTGCCATGTTTTTCAACCTACCAAATTGAAAATTATATGTTCACGTGAATAGAATAAAAAGATAAACTAACACTAAAAAATAATAGCAAAAATGTCAAACCATATAAAAGTGAGATGTAAAGATAACTTAAAAAATCCTGACAAAATGAAAACCTATGCAGTGTGAGCTCATAACACCTGATTTAAATTACCCTTAATTTTATCAAACAAAGCAATAATTAAAAAAATCTTTAACACATAACTAGCAAAAACAAAAATCAAATCAATAAGCTAAGTTAGGCCAAATTGGACATTGAATACTTGAAACAAAGTAAAAAGGTAAACAAACCCAAGGAGGAGGTCGCCCAACAATCTCCAAATAGTGCTAATTATTGTAAATTTGAGCTTTTGAGTTAACTTCGAATGTATCTTCCCAATACATCAATCACAAAGCAGCGTCCCCAAAGCTAGTCAGCTGAATACCGAGAAAGGATGCCTAAATCTGGGAGTTGCACAATGCTACTGCAGAGAGCAACCGAGTCCGGTCCTCATATTATACATTTGAGGACATGACTACCAAGAATTTCGTATTGTGCAAGAGATCACCAAGCATACCGTTCACCGTCCCTTGAACAATCAGAATCAGAATCCTTGGGTGTAAAATCAACTGGTGGCTAGCATGCGAAGTCATCAGCTACCAATGGAGGCATAAAATTATAACCTTGGAGAGTTTGCTCAAAGATATGGCCTACTTTAAGCAATTTTTCCTGCAATTACAGGTTTCGTTCAGTGAAGCATAGAACCTCATAATCATTCGTTCTTAGCAAAAGCAAGGGTGTGCAACTATAATAAGCAATTATACAATTTACTCATCCTCAATAGGCACTAGCAATTTAAACCTTAGCAGGGGGTAGTACTGTAGTAGTCGACACATTAAGCCTAAAAGAATGCTATGAGTACTAACGATTTTGTACAAACGGATACAAATGTGAGAGAGAATGTTCCCTCGGGATGTGGGTGTCAAGAGATAGGGGCCCCACTCTGTCTCAAATTTGTACCCATTTGTACAAAATGGTTAGTACCCGTAGCATTGCTCTTAAGCCTAGGTACAACTTAACAGGTGCCTTACCTCATGTAAACAAATTCAAAAGACGGATAAGCCTCCTAGTTTGAGGCTTAATCCTCTCAACCATTGGATATTTCTTTATAAACAGCATTGAAATGAGAAATACTGTAAAAAATGGTATGAGCACATGCGCGCACATGTGTTTTTTTTTTTAAAAGAGAGAGGGGGGGGGGGGGGGGGGGGGGGGGGGGGGGGGGGGAGCACGGCGCCGCGGTGGCTCGTACTCCACAACTATGGCTTCAAGCCCAGCATATTTCATGCACTACGTTACCCATTAACCACAGCATATTTTCATGCACCACGTTACCCCATTAAGGCATTAACCAACCTATCATCAAGTTCACACTAATGTTCATGGTGGTCCTGAACATCCAAAGAAATGAGACTTCAGTCAGCCAGATCATGATCTATTCCCGGTAAGTGCTAACATTCCATGAAAGATCGTGATCTAATTAGTGAAGAACACGTGTCTGCTGAGCTAAGAACAAAAGATATATACTTGCACCTAGTCTAGCACATCACGTGCTTGAAGGAAAACCTTATTCTTTCCAACAATCTTTACACGCGTGACGCGACAGTGTAATTGCCCCATACCTCGTCAAATGCTGCACCAATCAATTGAAAACCGACAGGAAGACCGTTGGCAAAACCACATGGCAAAACTAGTGCAGGCAGACCGGCCAAGTTGACATTAACCTGCAAAAAGAAAACCTCAGTCAAGAACAAAATCACGTGTAGGAAAAAAACTACAGTAAAACAGTCATATGGGGTTTTAATAAACATAGAATTTGAAACTGGAAAATCAGTCCCATATTCATGAAGTGGGATGTGATCAATCCCAACACTGAGCCTTGATGGGAGTTGCTGGTGTGTTGGGCGCCATAGCCCAGTTGAAGTGGTGAGGTTCCCCCGTAGCCTTCTTCTATCAATGCCGAAGTTGGGCCATTAAGGTTGAGGGTTTCAATAACTTCTCGGAACCCCCTACCCCACTCCAAGATTTGTTGCGTGATGGTGACACACAATGTGGATGTAAACACAACAAAGCCCAGATCCTGATTTATTGACGTTTCTTGTTTCATAGAGACTGGAGTGCCCATTTCCGAACAACTAATGCTCATGGGCACGGCAATCTATGCAATGGTAAAAAATCTATTTCCAGGAGGCCTAGGCTTCAAGTCTTGTCACCCTGTCATCTCTAAATGTGCGTATGTGACATGTCTACTTGGTCTTGCCTGCAATCTTGCGTACTGCATCTTGTCCAGGTAAGTCTGTTTGTCTTCTCGCATGCAACTCGTGATGCATGCAAGGGAAAGAGTTTAATTGCATATATTGTTGAAACCATCCATTTCCTAGGAGTTTAGACTTATGGGACAATTAGTGATCTAGGACCAGCTGTCAAATCCCCCAGGATGAGTCTTGAACAGTTGGAAACGTCTAAAATCACATGGTTGAGGTATCACCGCCTCACTGGGGCAAGGTAGCAGGTCTAAAGCAGAGCACTGAGAAGGCTGAGAAAAGATATCAGGATGGCTTTAATGCTGTTGAGCAAGGCCGGCGTTCGAGCCCAAGCCCATTGAATATGATGAGAAGAAGAGGGGCCACCCTCTTTTCTTTTTCACAAAAATCCTTATTTAATACTACTAAATTTTTGGGGTGTATTGCTCAGTTGGTAGAGCATTGGGCTTTTAACCTAATGGTCACAGGTTCAAGTCCTGCTATACCCAAACCTACCTTACACTCTACTATGAATAAGGATGCGAAGTAGCGTTCAAAGATAAGTGATGAGACTTGACAGCCTAATCATAACCCGGTCAGTAGGGAGAAAGGCTGAGATATAAAGGAGGATACAGCGGCTGCCCAAATACGACTCCTAAATCAACTAAGAGTCAGGGAACACTAAACAAGTGATAGATAATCAGTTTCTGAATAAATGAACAGTGCATGTATTTGAGGATTTAACAGGAAATACATGTTGTCTGGAGAGAAGAGTTGTTGGCAGGACAATGGAGTCCTAGGTAAACATTCTATGGAAAGGGACCTAAAAACAAACAAAGAAGAAAAAAGAAAAGAGATTGAAAACTGAAAAATGTTAGGGTTCATGAAGCATAGATGAACTTACTGTCATGATGTCCCCTGCGTACATTGCCAGTGGATCATTTTTCTTTTCTCCTGTAAAAATATCAGGTAATCATGGCTACCTATCGAAATAGACAAAGAAAAAAAACAAAACATGCATAGCACAGGTGAAGGACAAAAGTAGCAGTGAAAAAGGAGAAGATCTAAGGGTCTTACCAATCTTATAAGCAGCAGAGGGAGCTGCCGGAGAAATTAGGATGTCATTTTGATCCAATGCTTCCTTGAAGCTTTCTCGAATCAAGGTCCTCACCTAAACCACTAATATGATTGTAACCTTTATCACATGTTGCAAATAGCATCTCAACAAGAACATGCACTTTACCATTAATTGCTGTGTAAGCAACCAAAACAAAGATGAAGAACTAAAATGCCTTCAAAGGTTCTGTCACTAAGAATTACAAAAGTCTAATGGAAAAAATAGCACCCTTTCATCCAATCATCACAATAAATGGATTAATACAACATAAGCCCCATTGTTTGAAGAATTTTTCCAGTGACATATCAAGGCAAGACAAATTCCAGTTTTCTTGTATTAGCATGGACACGAAAACATGGAAGATAGCACCCTTCACTGCTCAACTCATATGCATTGTGTAGCTAATCCATGCATTCAGCAAAGTTATTGAGGTACCTGCTGAGCACGCTTGTAATAGGCATCATAGTAACCAGCCGAAAGGGCATAGGTTCCCATTAAAATTCTCATTTTTACCTGTAAAGTAATAACAAATGAATAAGCTCAAGTACCTCCCAATTAATTCCCTACTATCATACTTCTGCAACTCACACACAATGGAAAAGCCAATGGTGCAGGGATACTTGTGATGATCCATACCTCAGAACCAAACCCTTTGGCGCGGGAATGCTCATAAAGGGAATTTAGCTCATCAGCAGCAACTGGATTGCCATACCTGGGTGTTGACAGATAAATAGAGGTAATGGAATCATACTATTTATTGGAGTTTACGAAGCTTTCTACCAAAATAATATTAAATCTAGAACTTTCAACCAATGAACTATACTCCATTTCCCGGCATTTGGTTTAAGCTTCATCTCTCTCCCACTCTCCCACTCTCCCACACACATACATGAACACTATATCCTCCACCCAGCAGGGTGGTGTTTCCCCACCACATTGTCTCCTCATAACTTGCCATTAAATTTTTCTTGAAGTTTCCATCAGCATGCCGACTGGTTGAATAAACGCAAACATATATCTGTTACGAGTTGTATGACAGGAGAATTCTTAACTCACCTGACACCATCATAACGTGATAAGTTTGAAGATGACTCGGATGAAGCAAGGATATAGTAGGCTGGTAGCCCAAGGGAGAAAGAGGGTAATGAAACCTGTAAATCGAATTTAAAAAAAAAAGTAAGACACGAACAAGAAAGCTTTTCCTTTTTTTTCCAAACTATTTGCAGGAAGATATGGAAAGAAAATCCACAAGCAAATACCTCTGTTACATTGCATCCTAATTCCTCCAAATGAGAAGTAGCACCACGAACTGATGATATTACTTCAGGATCAACACCCGTGTCAAGAGTTTCACGAATCACACCAACTCTTAGTCCTTTCAAAGGTTGAGATTCCAAAAAATCTTTTGAGATGAATTGGGATGGGAAGTCGGGGACTTTCTGTAGAGTATTTTCTTCTTAAGTTCAACTTCAGAGAACTCAGAGGGTACAGAATACTCGTCATTGAACGATGCATAACTACAAAGTTATAATGGCTTAAATTACTCATGCTAAATAAAGAGTATTCAATTCTCAGTTGGTTGTATTTCAATGCACGTATGCATATGAGTTTGTATGTCCCTCATTTTAAAGCAAATCCTTCTTATCTTTTAGGCAGAGGAAGAAGGAATAAGCATGAAGTTCTAGCAAAGATGATGGCATATACATCGATGTTGTATGATATTCCCTCTGTCATACTTTATTTGTCCATTTTCACTATTCTGCACATCTCAAAAGAAGTCTATATTTTCTAATTATTCTCTTTCGAATGATTCTGAAATCTTTACAAAACTAAGTGAGGAACTGATCATAGGAAATAATGTTTTTCGCAAAAATACAATATTTGTTGACTCGAGGGCAGGAGTATTGAACATGACGAACAAAACGGGAAGGAGGGAAGGGGAGAGAAAGAGATTGGAAGTAGTTAGCTAATCACCAAAGGTTAATTGTAGTTCAACTCCAGTTCGTAGGTGTACTCACTAAGAAACTACAAGTTCAGATACAAGAAAAACCTTATTGTCTACATACAGAAAATACGTACTTTCTTACTACAAGTGGAATCAAATCTATCATGACCGGATATCGCATGGAGGAGAATTCCTGCATCAGCAACTGAAGAACCAAAACATCCGATAACATCCAGCGATGATGCATAAGCCACAAGCCCATATCTAGACACACGCCCATATGTTGGCTTCAACCCCACAACACCACAAAAGGATGCGGGCTGCCTTACGCTTCCACCGGTATCACTGCCCAATGATACTACACACTGCCTAGCAGAAACAGCTGCAGCTGAGCCCCCTGATGATCCTCCTGGCACCCTTGACAAATCCCAAGGATTCGCTGTCACCTAATCATATAAAGATGCACCTGAGTAAACCACGAACAGTTACTATTTGATATTAGGTCACTCAAAACTTTACATTTACGAGTTGGAATCTGGGAACTCAAAAACTTCATATCCCGACTCTTGAGTGTAATGAACTGCAATGTTGCTAGGGCAAATCAGTAACTTCTCTTGGCTGGGGAAATTACAAATTCTCAGCATTATTTGACCTTATTGCTTCTCTAGACCCAAAAAATAGATAGTTTTAACGACTAATTATCATTCGTGGATAGAATAACCTGCATTACCATAGAAGCTAATGCCATTGCAAATTACGAATTGGAACAAAAATTACCAAAATAGGTGACGACACCTTCATTCCAAAATGGTAAACTTAGCATTCCAAGAGATCCTTAAACTTTCACAAAATAAGCAAATGTAACAAACTAAAAATATAGAGAGAGCTAGGACTTGTGACAGGAAAAAATGGTTATTATGCTTCTAGAAATGTGTGTTAAATGAATAGTTTCATATACACGTCTTCTTTTCATCAAATTTCATCCCTTGAAAGAAGTAGATTTTATTCACTTAACACATAAAAGCCTATCCTATTGTCCCAGAATTTAGGGCACGCGGCGTAACATGTTCTTGACCAGACAACCACAATCTGTGTTTCAGCTATCATAGAGAATAACAAGTATAAATTGAACACTCCCTAAATAGTCACGCCATGGAAAGCAAATAAACAGGTAACAAGATCAAACATTTGCATATTCCACTAATATATACTCACTTCCAACTCCAAAAACCAAAATTGAAAGCTAACGCTGGCTTTCCTGTACAAATGTATTCATTGTTTAGAAGTAAATAAGAGATCAAATAATAGCTTTGACCGAGTATATTACAACCAGAGATTGCTGGACATCTTGCACAAATATCTAAGTTGTATACCTAGCTGAATTTAAGTTTCGATATTGTTTGATTTTCTAATACAAGGGACAGTCATTAAAGGGATTACCGAGGGCTAAAAAGCCCAAGGCTTGTCAAGCACAACAAGAATTGCCCACTCTATGCCAAGGGCCCCTTAGGCAGCACGCACAAAGCTGAACCTAGCTGGCTCCATCATACTCAAGAAAAGCGCGTATTATCTTTTAATCACCCATTCAGTCAATCCTACCTTTTTCTTTGACATTTTGTATTTATTGGCTATTTAATGAATTCTGCAGCATCATATTGTCATCTACTGGTTTTGAGGATTACATCAAACTGTTATAATCATTTTAGATATTCTTGAGACTGGATCTGAGGGAGTACATTCCTATGATTTAAGTAGATGTATCTAGCACCCAAATCAACGTAACCATATATATATATATATATATTTTACACAATCTATGTAGTCATAGCCCCTTTATTCCAAATACTGCATATGCTGATTGAAAGAATTTGTGAAGTGATATAGCTGACATTGTATGTCAATGTGCCAAATAACCACCTCTAAATTAGTGTCTCATTGCTGCTTGTACCAAATACACCACTTTTTTTTTTTATTTTTGGCAAGTTTTAGTTACAAATGCTAACTAGTAAGCACTAACTACCGTCCTTCCTAATCATATTGGGAATTAAGTCCTATTCCACGTGCCATGCATTTAGAGGCAAACAACTTTGCAAGGGGGGTCCAAAGGCAAAATAACATTTTTAAATTTTGGATGACTAAGGTCAAATTATTAAACTTTTGGAGACTTGGACAGACCAAAATGCAATAAAATTTGGTACATATCAACACATTATTGACTACAACCAACATCAACACCCCGCCCCGCGCGCAACGAGGAGGAGGAGGAGGAGGAGGAGGAAGAAGGGGGGGGGGGGGCATGCCTGCATGCGTTGTTCAGGCTCACACCCTAAGCCACCCTAATTATGCTTTAGAAGACTATGATAGTTCATGATTCATCAGCATTTGTCCATGATTCATTAAATAGCAGATCACAATCCTTTAAACAAGCTCAGACAGCATCATTTAATTGAAAAGATAACTCACAAGTCAGAACTTCAGTTTAAGATATGTCCATCAAGCATTGACACTAAATTTCTGAATTTTTCCGCAGGATCAGTTCAAAGTCTTGATGTGAGAATAGAGTTCTAGGGCGGGATATCATGTTTTGTGCTTCCTGTGTTCATCAATGTTTGTTCTTTTCAGCTACATTACTCAGGTTCTCTAAATGTACGCGGAGATATCCACGAGTCCATGACAGACACTTGACCATTAAGTAAGAGTCATTTACGTGTCCAACACCCATGTCCAATTTAGAAACTTCGATCCTTCAATTTTAAGAGTTCACATTAACAAGAAAACTTTGTTTATAGCTTTTCGCATTAATAGAAAACAGAAAATTGCTATTTTTCGTTGATCCCATCTGATTCAAGGCAGTTTTACATGAATAACAAAAGATTATTCGGGTAATATATATAATACAAACAAGTGTTCCTGACTTGTCCTCCACACTTAAACTCCGAACACATATCCAATATCTCATGATTTCAGTTTAGAAACTTCACACTTTGGACACTCGCCCACACCTGATATTTGTCATCAAGTCCACGGCATTTCAATTTAAATATGATTTATCAATTGAAAACAAACTTCGACCAAGGCAATCACACAGTCTAATCTGCAAAAGCAGACTACTTTCACGGCTCAACTCAGTCCAAACCGCATAAAACCGTTCTTAACTCTGCTTGTTTGAGTTAAAAATTTCATTTTTGCAATGCCTATTGGGATTCAATAAGCAAAATGAATAACTAGTAAAGTTCGATCCTTTACACTGCTAAAATACTTATAGACAAATACAATACCCAAAACCCTTACCTGGTATGCAGAACCTTCTGTAGTACTCCCCATACCGAACTCATCCAAATTCGTCTTCCCAATAACAATCGCTCCACTCTCCCTCAACTTCCGGACCGCCGTGGCATCGAAGGGTGGCCGATACCCTTCCAAAATCCTCGACCCAGCCGTCGACGGCATATCCGCTGTACATATATTATCCTTCACAGCAACCAGAACTCCAGCCAGGGGCCCCACCTCTTCTTTCCGCTCGATTTTACGGTCAAGTTCCTCGGCTTCCTTTAACACGGTGTCCGACACGTGTAGGAAGCTCTTGAGCTGTGGCTCGGTCCGGCGGAGGCGACGGAGGAAATCCTCAGCGACGTCGACGGCAGTTGTCTGGCGGGAGAGGAGGGATTTGCGGATGGTGAGGATCTGGGAGGTGGGAGGTGAGGTTGGTGAGGAGGAAGAGAGGGCCAGAGTTTGAGAGGTATGAAGGGATTTGGCAGAGAAGGAGAGAAGCGGTTTTGAGGGGACACGGAGGTTGGGCCACCGGTAGTGGAAGAGGAGGCAGCGAGGATTGTTGACTGACGAGAGCATTTCAGAGAGAGAGAGAGAGAGAGAGGCGGATCCTCCGGTATGTAAGATATCCCTTTTCTTCCACTGGTTTGTTATCCCCGTATACACAGAATCAGCGGGACTGTGCTGCCAGAACTGCTTGGGAGAAAGATAGAAAGAAGGGAAAAATGCACTGACCTCCCCTGAGATTACTGACTAATGCAGAGACATCACTTGAGGTTTTGAAAAATACAATAATTTACTATATTTTTTAAAGTATTTGATCCTTACCTCCTCTAACGAACTTCCGGATGAAATTTGCTGATGTCACAGGGGTAATTTTGTAAATTCAAAAAATACTCCTCCAATGTCAATAAAAATACTATTAAGTTACCATTTTCTATCTTAGATGCACACAAAACCTCTCCCTACTCACCTCACATTAAGATATAAAAAATTTCTCCTTAATTTTTTTATTCATTGAATTTTTCAAATGGATATCAATTTTTTCAAAAAATAAAATGGACTAAAAAAATAAATAATTTGTTCTGCAAATTGATTTCCGGCATATTCTCTCACTAAAAAATTTCATATTGTTGGTAATATAGATTAGAAGTATAAAAATTATGTCTAAAAACTAAAAAAATTCATTAAAGACAAAAATAAATCAAAACGGACCTTGTTTTTAGAATATTTTTATCTGTTTATTTTTTTAATTTGCTTTATAATTTTTAATTTTTTTGAAATTTCTTATCGAGACGAATCAATAAAAACTTGATGCAAAAAACAAATTACAAAAAAAATTCAAATAAAAACACAAAATAATCTAAAAATAAATTAGTTACTCTATTTTTGTATTTTAGTTTTGTATCAAATATTTATGGATTATTGGTCCGTCTTGACAATAGAAATCTAAAAATTAAAAAAATATGTCTAAAATAATTTAAAAAATTCACTAAAGGCGAAAAATAATCTTAACAAATAGATTTTTAGATTATTTAATTTTTTTTTAAAATTTAGTTCCTATTTTTTTACTCTTCTAAAATATCTCATTGAGATGAACTAATAATTTTGAAATATCTCATCTAATTTTGTAATTTTTTATTTTGTGTGAATCTTTTGTGGATTATTAGTTTTTTTCGATAGCAATTTTTAAAAAAGTATAAAATTATATTCAAAAGTTAAAAAAAATTTCAGAAACAAGCAGATATTTTAGAAAAATTAGAAAAAAAATTAGACGAGATGTTTCTGAATTATTAGTTCATCTCGACCAGATACTTTAGAAAAATAAAAAAATAAGAAAAATTTAAAATAATCCAAAAAATCTATCCGTTTGGATTATTTCTGCTTTTAGTGAATTTGTTTTTAACTTTTTTGGATATAATTTTTTAGTTTTTAGATTCTTTCCATACGAATCAATAATCCACAAAAATTAAATACAAAATTAACAAATACAATTTTTTTTTGAATAAAGACAAAAAAATAGAATAACTAATTTCTTTTTGACTTGTTTTTTGTTCTTATTTGAATATTTTTGTAATTTTTTATTTTACATTAATTTTTTGGTGAATTATTAGTTCATCTCGATAAGAGGTTTCAAAAAAATTAAAAATTAGATTTGAAAAAGTTCAAAAAAGATAAAAAAATTGAAAATAAAGTTTGTTTTTACTTTTTTTTTGGTCTTTATTGAATTTTTTTAATCTTATGGATATAATTGTTATACTTCTAATCTATGATGTTCTCTAACGAGAATACAGGCTAGTAATCAATTTGTGCAACTAGTCATTTATTTTTTTCGGTCTATATTCTTTTTTAGAAAGCCATTTCCAAAAATCAACGACAACATTGATAAAATAAAAAAAATTAGGTTGAGAAATTTTTCATAACTTAATGTGAGTTGCGAGAGAGAGAGGGGTTTTGTGTGCGTATTGACTACTGAGAGAGAAGAAGACAAGTTAATGGCATTTTTGTAGACATTAAAAGAGTATTTTTCCGTACTTACAAAATTACCCGGGCTTACATCAGCAAATTTCATCCATAATTAATAAAAGTTAGTTGGAAGAAGTAACAATCAAATACTTTCAAAAGTATGGTAGGTCCCTGTATTTTTACCCTGGAAAGAAAGAACTCGATTTAGACAATAAGAATTTTAAAAAGATTTAAAATGTGTATTTTTCAGTATTTTTTTTGTCTTATTTTATTTTGTATTTCCAAAACATCAAGTTAAAATTGTGTTCCTTGATGATAGAGTGAATTAGGATTACACTCTCAAACGAAGTAAATATCTGATCCGACTCACTCTTATGCTAGTTTTAAATTCCTAGTTTCTTTCACTCCAATGCGTGGTTATACGAAGATATGTCGGGACTTAATATTTTTATTGTAAAACATTAGTTGTTAATCGAACTTTCCATAGCACCCGTAAAATAAAAACGCAAGTAATCGGAGTCTTAAGATTAACGAGGAAGTGATGAAATAATTTAATGTGAGCTTCTTATGGGTAGTCATATATCCCCGTGCCAAAAAAGAATGACAAGGTCTGAATGCACATCGACTTAAGAGATTTAAACAAGCCAGTCGATTTTTTATTATCCATTTGGATATTCTCGTGGACAATACAACGGGGTGTGAAATGTTCTTATTCATAGATAGATTCTTCGATTATAACCAAATTAGAATGGCCGAGGAAGATCAAAACAAAATGGTGTTCATTACTCATCGGGGGTTTATTACTACTGCATAATATCATTCGATCGGCTTAAAGAATGATGGGGCAATATACTAAAAGGTCATTGTGACCCTTTTTTATGATATGATGCATCGAGAGATTGAAGCGTACGCGGACGATATGATCCTAAAGTCCCGAATGACACCTTCTAAATATTCGAAAGGTATTTGAACGATTAAGAAAATATCAATTGAAACTTAACCTAGCAAAATGTGCTTCAGGAGTAACTTTAGGGATGTTGTTGGATTCATTGTCAGCCAAAATGGAATAGAAATTGACTCATTGAAAGTCAAACTATTCTTAGCATGCCACAGTTGCAAGGAGGGAATAAAATCGATCAATTTTGACAAAGCTGAATTTTATTAATCGGTTTATGTATCAAATGACAGTTATTTAAGAGCAAATTTTCAGTTACTCAAAAAGGATAAGCTCAAAATATGAAACCCAAATTGCCAAAAGACCTTCGATAGAATTCAACGGAACTTGCTCAATCCACCAGTCCTGATTTTCTCAGTCCTAGGACATCCGTTAATAATTTATCTCTCCGTCTTCAAGAATTCTATGGGCTGCATGTTGGGAAAGCAACATGACAAGGTGAAGAAGGAGCATGCTATATTATCTCAGCAAGAAGTTTCTTCAATATAAAGTCAATTACACGATGCTGGAAAATACATGTTGTGCACTAGCTTGGGCAGCACATTGTATGTTTGTCTCACACTACCTACTTAGCCCCAATGGATCCATTGAACTATAACTCTAAAAAGCCTACTCTATCAAGTCAGATTACTCGTTGGCGTATGATCTTGTTCGAGTTTGATATCATTTTCACTACCCAAAATTTTGTTAAGGAAAGAGCCATAGCAGAATATTTGGTTGAAAATTGATTGGAAGAAGCCGAACCTATGAATCCCCTCTTACCAAATGAATGGATATTAATCTCTGGCGAAGTGGAGCTAGACAAACCCACTAGATGGAGATTATTCTTCGAAGAGGAGCTAAGATTGAAGCAGTTTGATTTTTAAAATTGGAACCCACTTGCTGACAGAGGCTAAAACTCATATTTGAAGATGACGTCAACATCACCAACAATATGGACGAGTATGAAGCCTGTATTCTAGGGTTGCACATGGCCCTGAAATATGAGATTTTAGACCTAACAATATATGTAGACTTTGATTTGATCATTCAGTAAACTAACGAGACATTCAGAACTCAGGATCCTAATTTGATCCCTTACAATCAAAAGGTGAAGGAATTACAACAATCATCCCAAAACATCAACTTCATACACATAAACAAGATAGACAATTCATTTGTCGATGCTTTGGCAACCTGACCGGTCGGCAAATGTGCGTCGTTAGGGCGCTGGCCTATGTCAAGGTTTAATTTTCATAAAATAGGACTTTCATCAAATATTTAAAAGAAGTATAGTGGAGAGTCCGGAGTATCGATCCACGGGGAAAAAGTAGTTAGATTAAGAGATTCCGCAAATTTAGTTTTTCAACGTTTCGGACGTCAACCTCAAAGTTTATTTGGTGATGATTAACAATTATATTAACTAAGTGAGGGAATAAAATGAGTTTTAAAGAAATAAACTTAGTCTTCGGAATCCATTTAATATCAAACTTACTTTAAACAAAATCTCCCCTTATAACTCAACGTAGATTTTGGCTAAGGTTCCAGGTCAAAAAATACTCAATGAAAATCAGTCTTTTTGCTCAAGAGATGTGTTTTTCCAAATTTATTCAAGTTCAAGAAAATATAATCCAAAATAGGAAGGACATAGGCTTAAGTATTAGAAATACAAAAAATATGGCAATAACTAAGCAAAAGCTTAACTCTACCTTTTTGTTTCTAGAAATAAGAACTTGAATATATTTGAGAACAAACTTATAAAATTGGTTAGGATATATTGAATAAGAGTGAGTTTTAGTTAAAATTCATCTTAAGACCTAGCTTATGAAAGTTTAGCTACTCATGCTTGTGAATGAGAAAATGAATATGGAGAGAATAGGAAGGAACATATTAAACTAATAACAAGGAAAGATTCACCAACTAACACTAAAAAGCTGTGGAAAAACAATATACAAAAACAACTTGTCGGACAACTAAAGTAATGGAATGAACACAAGTAAACTAACATTGGATTAACTTACTCTTAAATGAGACAATGTCTTACACTTGATGAAAATCTCAGGAAAAAATGAAGAACACCAAGAACTAGAGAGAGAAGCTCTCAAGAAAGAACAAAAACTAGCTAGAAAAATTATATATTGTCTTACAATACTCCTCAATACAAAGGTAGAGAAATCCACTTATCTCTCCCATACACATGCCTAAGGGGGACAAAAATATGCTCAAAATATCCCCCTACATCCTTTTGTAAAGTAAAAGGCGGGGGAAAAGCACCCCAAAGGGTGGTGATGAGCAAAAGTTAGAATTCAGTATTTATTGCGCGTCGGACACTCTCTATCGATAGGACTGACCCTCTACCGGTAGAGAAACCTTCTGACTTTTTGGACTTCATTGCTCTACCGATAGGACTGAATCTCTACTGGTAGAAAAACCTTCTGTCTTTTTTGAATTTCTTTGCTCTACCGATAGGACTGACTCTCTACCGGTAGAGAAACCTTCTGTAACGCCCCAATTTTCGAACACGTTAATAATAAGAATAAAATAACAAAATTCATAATTTTATTTAAAATATAGTTTGATACAGGCTGATTATGAAAATACTTCTAACAAAAGGCTATTACATCAAAAGACTTTTTATCAACAGTCAGAGTAGACTAGCCTATTCTAGGTAAATCACGGTTCAACCGAGTCTTCTTCGAGATACGTGCCTTCATGCTTTGAATAGTCCGGTTCTGCTCCATCTTCGTCGTTACCTGGTTATGAAATACCAGGGGCAGAAGGAAGTTGCACCATGAGCCGATGAAAGCCCAATAAGTTATCCGACCCTTAAATTCTTTTTGAACAATTATGAATTTAAATGAATAGCAGCACAATATCACATGAACAGTATATGAAAGCGATAACACTTCAGTACAGAAATTTAAATCAATATTGTATCAGTACATTATTTTCTCTTGGTTTATAAATATAACCTTAGTCTCTTAGTATTCATACCCAGGCGTCGTGGGCATAACCCCGAGTATGAATTTCTGTATTTCATCATTCGTACCCAGGCGTCATCACAAACCCCGAGCAGATGATATTTTCCAAAGTCCATAGCTTACATAGACTTTAAATCTATTAGTCTCCAATTATGATCTCATCAAATTATTCAAGTATATATCTTATCAAGTTTTCTCTTGTTTAATAGACATAACTTCAATATCTTAGTATTCATACCCAAGCGTCGTGGGCATAACCCCGAACATAAATTTTTGTGTTTCATCATTCGTACCCAGGCGTCATCACAAACCCCGAGCAGATGATATTTTCTAAAGTCCATAGCTTACATAGATTTTAAATCCATCAATCTCTAGTTATGATCTCATCAAATTGTTTAAGTATATATCTCATCAAGTTTTCCAAGTATGGTGTTCCCGTACGAATACGCTTCCGATATTTTGCTAACCATGCTTCCCACCAAGTGCATCCCAAACATCATGCATCCCGTACGGCATGTTCCCAAACACTATGTTTTCCGAACATTTATATTTCCCGACAACATGTCAACACCAAAGTACATGACTACCAAACTCAATTGAAAAATGACACGTTACGTCCAAATATAACACGGCTAAGTACATAGCTTGTCTAACATGCCACGGCTAAAGACATCGACTTGGCTAAACGACACTATTTGGGTTAATACACCTCATGGTTCAGTCAAAATTCGGCACAAGTCGCATCATGACTAACGACACCCATATCCACAACAACTGGGTCAACTTTTAATTATTCAAGTTTTCAATCGGTATATATTGGATACTCTCATATCAATATTTCATAATTATTTCTATGTTCAAGATTCATACTTTGTTTTATCGAGTTATTTTAACATCATACTAAAATCATATCATTTGAAATACAAAGACGAAATTTAAAGCATAACAAAAATAAACAACACTTGATGTAAATATAATGGATAGCATGAGTAATTGACTAACATGTATATATAAACATGTAAGCATAAACAATATAATATACCTCCTAACATGCTAAACTAAAAAATAGCAACCAAGCATATGCAGACAATTTAGTGAAAAGTCGCAGTCGCAAGGACTAAAACTGATGTCTTCCACATTTTCACCATACTCCATAATATTTGGAGAGATTTCGGGTTTAAGACTAATTATCCAACTAGAAAGTAAGTTGTAAGAAACTTACCGAATGAGAGCTTAAGGGTTGGAAAGATTGTTGATTTGGTTGTCTCCTTAAAAAATGGTGGATTCTCTTTCACTTAGAATTTCACAATACTAGAGAATTTCTACTACTCTCTAGATTTTATTACTCTCAAGGTTTCAAAGTATGTAAAATAATAGAAGAAGGAGTTTTGTATTTATAGGCAATGTTTAGAAAAATATCTAGGGAATACATTTAACGGTTAGGGTTTATCCATCAAGATCAATGGCTAGAAAAAGTTAGAAGATTATTTGGTTAAGATCAAGTATTAAATGGATGTGATGTCTAATAGATCACTAGGCTTAGTCATTAGATTTAATTTGAAGAATAAGTGCACAAGTTGTAGGTTTTTGGAGTAAATGATTTGACTCATATGGTGTTAGTATGTCTTGTATGATTTAGATTTAATATATAGCCCCACATGTCTATTTCTATGCATATATTTTCAAATGTAAGTGTGAAAGGGATTATTAAAGTCAACAAATGGAGGAATGAGGTGTATGCGTATGAGATACATATAAGTGTGAATAGGTGTGAAAGGGGCTATTAAGGTCAACAAAGAGAGGAATGAGTTGTATGCATATGTGTTAATTATAAGTGTGAATAAGTGTGAAAGAGACTTACTAAGGTCAACAAAGGGAGGAATGAGGTGTTATTTGAGATAAATATAAGTGTGAAATGGACTAATAAATCAACAAAGGGAGGAATGAGGTGTCATATGAATTAGATGTAAATGTGAAAAAGACTAATATAGTCAATAAAAGAGGAACAAGATAGACATACAAAATAGATGTAAATGTGAAATGGGTTACTATAGTCAACAAAGGAAAAATACGCTTTATGTATATGAAGTAAATGTAAGTGTGAAGGGGATATTGAGAAGTCAAATAAAGAAGAGTAAGACAAATATGTACTAAGGGTCTAGATTTAGATGTAAACTTTAACATTTTAGAGTTCCACCTCAACTCTTTAGACTTCCATCTAAGATTTTTAGGAGAGAAGAGATAGGATGACTCATGGTTTCTAGATTTATAAGATAAGTGAATAAATTGGAGGAAAATGATTTAAACAAAATCAAATAGTTATAGGTTAAATCATACTTAAATTATGATGACTAGAAAGTCTAGATTTTTCATTATACAAGGTTACTATAAAATTTTAGATTATATTTTAGGAGTGTATAATATGATCATCATATATATACGTATAGGTGTACATATAATGAGTATATACGAAAATATCTTAAAAAGATGTAGACTTTTGACATGATGAATGGTGATTTTAGGTTTCTAATGAGCACGTGTATATGTGTATGTACACATACTAGATCTAAATAATAATACATGTATGCATAAATTTATTCATATATACTTACCATATTAATTTACATGTGGCAATGTAAAATATTTCTTGAACGAATTTTAATATTCAGAAAAATATTATTCGTGATTTATTTTTATTTTTAAAAATACGGGTCTTTACACCTTCTATCTTTTTTATTTCATTTCTCTACCGACAGAGACTGATCCTCTATCGATAGAACCTCTGTGAGTGGCCTTATTTTCTCCCTCTCTACCGATAGAACTTGATTCTCTATCGATAGAGAAGTGTTCTGAATCAATTTTCTCGGCCTCTTCAACTTTCTATTCCAGCTTCACTTTCATCATCCCAGGCCTTTTCTTGGATCTTAAACAAAGCCGTAATTGGTCTGAGCCTTTGGTTTGTACTTGAGCTTTAAAACATTCATTTAGCGCTCAGAAACCTGCAATGAGGAATTGATATCTACGCGTGCAATATTAAATAGAACAATAATAAATCATGTGCCAGGATGCTAGAATGGATGCATTAAGTCACATTAATCTGTACTTTGGTGTGCTCAACACAACCCTGGCAACTACTATTCAATTTAAAGAATGAGAAATTCTCGCTATCAAGATCAAACTACAATGTGTCTCGGCACACTTCTCAATAATTTTTAGCAGAATTAGATGATCGTCCTTGGTATTTCAAATTATGATATTAGAAGAAGCTAGTGGAGCTTTGGTATGGTCTTCCAACACAGGAGGAAAATCCTTCGTTGGCTTAAGATTCACTGAATTTGGAAACCTTGTGCTTTTTGACAGAAACAATCAACGGTTTGACAGTTTTTCGATCACCTCACAGACTCCTTACTACTTTGACAAATGTTGGCGTCAAGGCAAAAGTTGATAACTAACACGTCATCATTAGACTCCAGTTGAGGCAAAATGTTAACCACTGCCCATTAAGCAGTAGGAGGGTGGTCGAAGGTGGCGGTGGCAGTAGGAGGCGGTGGAGTAATGGTTAATGCGAACGGGATTAAATAGTCTCACTTCTTCCCCTAAGATTAAATAGTACCCCACATACAGTATTAAAATAATCTCGGGGTTATTTATCCATATTAGTTTTGGGAAACCAAACGTGGGATTGCGCGGGATTAGGTACAAATAGTCCAATTTGGCACTCCTAATCTGCGAATCAAACAAGGTTTTATGATCTTGGTTTGACAATGCAACAGAAGTTAACAAAATTGTTTAATTGATGGTGTCTCATTTAGGGCAAACAGTTAATATTTCGCAATGACAAGAATTGTTAATTTCTTGATATTTGATTTTTTTTTTTGTTTCAATTCTTAGTAGCTTAGATTGGAAGCTTTAAACTTCATTTTTCATGCCGATTGATTCATCGTTACTCATGTTTTGGAACTCTTTTCCACTCCATATAAGTTCTTTTTACACGTCGGAATCCAATTTGCGATTTTTAGGATAATATCACTAACTTATGAGATCATGAAATATCATGACTGTGAAACCCTTCCTTGATTGATAGATTAAGTATTGTCTGTTATAACCAACTTGCATACTGTTGTGAAATTTTAATGTACTCGAAGCGCACGAATCGTACCGAAGTATAATAATGCAAGAATGAGGTCGAACTCACAGGGACTTGTGAGTTTTATTAGGAAGACTAAATAATCCAAATCGACTTATCTCTAACTTAGGTAATAAAAATTGTGATTTTTTATTCTAAAATAATTAATCAAAAAAAGACAAAATAAGTTAACGACTTTAAAAATTACATATTCGAAGAGAAACAATCTGCATCAAGTGTTGAGAAAATTAACTAAGGTTTCGGAATCCACACCCATAAATATTTATAAATTAACCCCACGTAATGATTTCCTCTATTATTTTCTGCACAATGATTTAAAAGTCAATCTTAATCACAATGGATAATATATATATTTTAAGCCCTTTTATTTTTACGAATGTTTGTTCTTCCTTTGCTTCTATGTTTAAGTCTAAATCATCAACTGTATCCGTACAAACAAATCACAGATGATACCTAGCACTTAGATATTTAACCATAATAAATCAAGCAAGAAAATTGAGACAAGAATAATTTTATATAAACGCATGTAAGAAAAATTAGATGCATAAGATTAATCAACAAAATATATGGGTTTCATCCTTAACCCTAGTTTCAATGTTTAGCTACTCATGGAATCGATTAAACATAAATCAAAATACCAATAAAGCTCCATTGAAGACAAAACAAATTTTGTAAAAATATAGAAGAGCAGCCTTAGAATTATTTTTTCTCTCTTTAATTTTTTAGCCGTATACCGTGTAGTGCTCCCTCAATTCGTTCAACCGTGTAGTCCCCCCGGCCGCCGCTCTTCCTAAGGTCCTTTTTATAATCATCAAGTACTCTTTTTACAGCAATTATTGGAGTATCCCAAGGAAGATTGACTTTCTTTTCAAAGTCTTGGTCAAATCTTTCTATATCGCATTTTCTTTCCGTGGAATGTTGCCAACTATGTAAAGAGATCCCTACTTTACTTTTTCTGGTCTTGTAATCCCCTTTTTGGGGCCCACTTCTTATATCACATTTGCTGGCAAGATTTAAATATAAGTAGTGATTTTCTTTTCAGTCGTGGGTTCCTTCGTAGAATTTCTTGATTAACGGACAAATATGTCTTTGTATCGCACTTTTCAGCAAATTAACTTTTAAAATATAAATAATCAAAAGATATAATAAATACATTTAATTAAGTAACCATAAAGAACTAAGAACATGATATTGGGATTTTTTCTATGACAATATTTTGTGTTCATCACATGCTTTGTGTTTTGTAGATACATCGAAATATAAGAATATGTATTAATTGCGATTCTATTAAAATTGAAAGAGTGTTGATGAAATTTACTCTAAAAAAATAACTCAAGGAAAGAGAGGGGCTTTTTAGTAAATAGAGCAAGCCCGCCCCCCTTATTTTGTTGGCCGAGTGGGGTGAAAAGCAGCTCTTATATCGACGCACAAGTTGCAAGGTCACACATTGATGCAAGTATATGCTCTTTCTTTGAATATCCAATGTGTTCCTGTCCATCCCACTTTTCTGTGCTCGATTTGCATTAATTCATTCCTTATTTGCTTTTTGTTCTTTGTGGCCTTCACCAAATCTGCTCAATGGGTTGTTGTTAGTCTTTCAAAGTTTGGATGATTTTTCTAACTAGAAAAATTAAATACCTTAACTATGAAGGAACTAAATATTTCTCAATCTCTCTTTAAACTTAACTTTCAATTGCAAGACAATAAGTGGTCAAAGAATCTTCGCCTCTAGTTGATGTCTCTATTTAATGAAATAAATACTCTGATAATTAAATCAGTACGTAACTGAATCAATGAAAAACTCTCAATCTAATACTTGTAATAACAAATTATACAGGTACTTTTTACCCCACTAGTATGTTACCTTTATTGGGGTTCTTTCTTAATAATTAAGTCCTAATCTAATTCCTAACTTCTCATCAGAAACGGGGCAACCGAAAAGTCTGACGGGACAATCGGAAAGTCTCAACCGTTACAGCTTATTCATATCTGTATTAATGTCCATCAATTGCGTCATTGATGTTCATCAATAATCTTATTAATCTCTCAATTTATGGTTTTACGGTTTCATTAGTTTATAGGGGTCTATAAATAGTGAATCTGTATTTAGTTTTCGTAGAGATCAACTGATTTTCGTGTGGTTTATGGAGAGAAAGACAAACACAATTAGTTCGATAGGCGATCGTTGGGAGGTGTTTCATTAGCCGAGTGAGCTATTTTACCCTGGGAGACAGGCGCCAGAGCGATCCTCTAATACCCAAGGGAGGCGACGAATCTGTTTTAAGGGGATTGTGATCTCACAAGACTCGGTTCGGTAATGTATTTTGTTTTTCCGAATCAATTGTAATTTCGTTCTGTAATTCGATTATTGATTTAATGATATTATTTTTTTGAAATGAATCTGATCAACACGTCCGCACAATTTTTTCCTAGAACGGGTGCAATGCTAATTACCTTCTATTCAACTTTTTAATCGTCTTTCTCATGTTGACTAATTCATTATCTGTCTCGGCAACGTGTACATACACAAGAGCACTCCCTTATCGAGCTAACTTTCCAATTTATTTATTCAGAAAAATCTTAATTAGATTTAATTAAGTTTTATCTCATCAGTTTTTAACGTCTTGGTGAAAATTTACCCTACTCTTTGGTTAGTTCAAATGAATGTTTCTGAACCAATTTTTGAGGAAAAAAAACTTTTATTTGGTGTAAGTGTTTCACCAAAAAACTCAGAGTTAATTTCTTTTGGCATTTTTAACTCTCTCTCTCTCTCTCTTTCTCTCATCTTCTAGGAAAATAAGTATTGTGTTTAAACCAAAAGTTCTTTTTGTGTTGCTTTGTGCACTTATTCGTTTAACAAAAAATTTATTGTAAAATTTCGAGTTTGCAGTTAATCTCAAAATATTTTTTTAAGTCAACAGTGAATTTTTAAATTTGAAAAAATAAAATTTAAAGAACACGATCAAGAGGGATCAAATGAACGGTATTGGACACGACAAAAATGTGTTTATTTAATGCATTAATCATTGACAAACATGATGATTTAATGATATTCAATGATTGACAAACAAATTGAACAATATTTGAATTTTTTTTTTCCCAAACATAGTTAAAAAATATTACTCTAAAAAAGTTTCAAAAACACCAAACCGAACAATTGTTTGACAAAAAGAAAATAGATCAAGGGTAAATTTTTTCTTCTTACAATCAAATAAAACAAGTGGTCAATCAGTGGTGCTAACTAAAACACATTCAAATTCGGCTGCCCCCTAAAGCCCTGTCAAGGAATGTGTAAAGGAAAAAAGCTGGCTCAAATGTTTTCTCACATCATCATTCAACAGACTCAGCTGCCTCAAAAGTTTTCTCACATCACCAGTCAACAGACTCAGTTGGCTCAAATGTTTCTCACATTGAGTGAGAGTGAGGCAAACAAAAAATGAAATACCCAATAACCATAAACAAGATCTAATGGATAAACCCAGTCTTTGGTGCATTGTTTCTATAGTTATCACTTTCTTCATCTTTTCTTCACATTTCAACAATGCCCAACTACTTATTTATCCAGTAGCCAATTTGAGCACTACATGGATCAACAACCCCCAACCCATTTACCTCAGCTCAATGTCCGTGTTAAAAATGACGCCAGTCCTTCGCCTATCCAATACATCGCAGTTCATCTCCGGCTTCTACTGCCCTTACGATGGAACTTCATGTTTCTTTGGTGTCGTCGTCTTTTCTTATTTCTACGATGAGGAAGACTATTCCATAGTATACGCTCCGCAACCAGTTTGGTCTGCTAACGCCTAACCGTGATCATCCAGTGAAAGTTAACGCAGCGTTAAAACTCACGGGCAATGGAGATTTGACATTGGAAGATGCTGATGGAACTTTTGTATGGTCTACCAACACGGGAGGAAAATCTGTCGTTGGCTTAAGATTCACTGAATCTGGAAACCTTGTGCTTTTTGACAGAAACAATGCAACGGTTTGGCAGTCTTTCGATCACCCCACAGACTCCTTACTTGTTGGGCAAATGTTGGCGTCAGGGCAAAAGCTGATAGCTAGCACATCATCATTAGACTCCAGCCGAGGCTTGTTTTCGCTTTCCGTTCAGAATTTTACTCTGTTGGGTTACTTCGAAACCAATCCACCATTGGTCTATTACGAATCAGATTTAGAATTCACATTTTCAGAAGCGAATGTTAAATTCGAGAACGGAAGCTTCAACGGTCGAACATTTCCAACGGTGTCAACAGCTCAGTTCATGAGAATAGACCCCGACGGGCATTTGAGGGTTTATGCCTTGGGAGGAGACGAATGGAACACAGTGGCAGATTTGCTCACGGGAGATATCGGTGGCTGCGGATATCCGATGGCGTGTGGAAAATACGGCATCTGTTCGAATGGTGGGCAGTGTGGTTGTCTCGAGGGAAGCAGCAATGACACAAGCAATTTCAAGCAAATAAATTATAAGCAACCCAACATCGGGTGCTCCCTCGTTACACCAATTTCTTGTAACTATACTCAATATCACGGCCTTTTGGAGCTTACGAATACTAGGTACTTTAACTTGAACTCGCCCCACTACGGTGACTTGGAAGAAAAAACAGGATTGGAGGATTGCAAGAAGGTTTGTCTGGGAAACTGTGCGTGCAAAGCGGCTTTATTCGTGTATGTTTTGATCGATTACCCTTCAATAAGAGGTTGCTTGTTACTGTCAGAAGTCTCTTCTCTGATAAGCATTGAGGGAGGATACAACAACGTATCTGTATTTCTTAAAGTGCAGAAATCTCCAACCGATCAGTCCTCTTCGCTAATGGATACTCCTAAAAAGAAATCAAGACGCGGCACAATCGTACTGGGATCTAGTGTAGGAGCTTTCTTTGGTGTTCTTTTGGTTGGATCTGGCATTTTTCTTTTCAAAAGGAAAAGAGAACCCGAGGAACTTGATGAATTCTCTATGGATGAATTACCGGGGATGCCTACACGGTACTCTTACGATGATTTGAAAGCTGCGACAAATGATTTTAACAATAAGCTTGGGGAAGGAGGATTCGGGTCGGTCTTTCAAGGAATGTTGAGTGATGGCACCAAAGTAGCAGTGAAGCGTCTCCATGGTTTAATTCAGATGAACAAGTCATTCTTAGCTGAAGTTGAGACCATTGGCAGCATTCATCATGTCAATCTAGTGAGATTAACCGGGTTTTGCGCAGGAAAATCACAGAGGCTTCTAGTTTACGAGTACATGCCTAACGGGTCATTGGATAAATGGATCTTTCGCCAAGAACTCACTCTTGGGTGGAAAGCCAGGAAAAATATCATCTTGGATGTAGCCAAAGGACTAGCCTATCTCCACGAAGACTGCAGGCAAAAGATTTATCACTTGGATATCAAACCCCAAAACATCCTCTTAGACGACCACTTCAATGCGAAAATATCTGATTTTGGGTTGTCGAAACTGATTGACAAGGACCGAAGCCAAGTTGTAACAACGATGAGGGGAACACCGGGCTATTTGGCCCCAGAATGGCAGAGCTCAATTATCACTAAGAAAGTAGATGTCTATAGCTTTGGTGTTGTGCTCTTGGAAATCTTGTGTGGGCGGAAAAACTTGGACAGGTCTCAACCCGAGGAAGACATGCATTTATTGAGTCTGTTCAAGAGGAAAGCAGAAGAGGGACTACTTGTGGATTTGGTCGATAAACGCAACGATGAAATGCAGTTACACAAAGCAGAAGTTATTGAGAAAATGAGAGTTGCTGTGTGGTGTCTACAAGCTGATTTTACCAAGAGGCCGTCGATGTCTGTGGTGATTAAGATGTTGGAGGGTTCTGTCGATGTTGAAAACAACTTGGATTATAACTTCACGAGCCCAGTGGTGACAAGAACAATAGCAGATGCTGGTAACCTACAGGGTGTGACTGGTGTCATTAGTACTACCGGTACAACATTGCTTCCATCAACCTTATCAGGACCGAGGTAAAAAAAAGGAGATCGATCGATCTTCCATGAAAGATTTATAGATCTTTCAGGAGCAGTTATGTTGGTATGCACGTTTATTTAACTATGTAGTGTTTGTTATAAATAAGATTAAAGGCTATGTGGACCAATATTTTTTAAACCAACATCTAAACTTTTTTTTCTTGATTAAATTTTAATGATTTAAACTGTTTAATGTGTTTAAACACATGTTTTTAAGGGTACCTGCGAGAAATCAACTTAAAATATTATTAGAAAATGCTCGATACAAGCAATAGTTTAAAATGTTGACATAAACTATTTTATGAGCTATTGTTTGGATCGAGCTCTTTCTGGTAATCTTTTGAGTTGATTTTTCGCGGATACCCTTAAAAATATGTTTTAAATACATTGTACGATTTGGATCATTAAAATTTAATTAGGAATGAAAAATTTAGATATTAGTCTAATATTGATTTAGAAAAGTGTTGGTCCATAGACCCGGCCCATTCTCAAAGGAAAGTGAGAAACTTATGTAGTGGATTTTCGTAATTTTGTGAAAGTGCAATGTTGTACAGAATGTCATGACTGTTTTAAGCTTTATAACCAACCAGTGGCACACGTGATGCGTTATTCGTGTGCAAACATGATGCGCGTACAAACTCGATTCGATATTTCTTGCAATTTTTCAAAACAGTTTTTTTTTTCTGTATAGTTATTCGAAGCAGTTTTTTACTAGTTTTTTTTAGAACAGTTTTTTTCTAAAAAATTTTGGAGCAATTTTTTAATAGTTTGTTTTTGAACAAATTTTTACGAAAATACCCCTATGGTTATTATGATGGAAGAAGGTTTATAGTGGAGTTTTTAGGAAGATAAAGGTGTGAGCTGGCTTCAAAAAACAGTTCACACCACGGTGTTTCTTTTATAGTAGTATAGATGTGTCTCTCCGACTAAACTCGTAAAAAATGGCCTAGATTGAAACCATGGTTTACTCACTTTTTACATATTTTGTCATGTAACTCGACCAATGAGTTGATATTGAAAATTTCTCCGAATGAAGAAAAGTTCTCTAAGAGATGTATATTCCAACTTTGGATGAAAAATTATTCTTGACGAAACTCCGGAGTCTCGATAAAAGTTGAGGGGTGAAACAAAAAAAAGATTGAATGTCTTGTTTGTGCAAGCACAGCAGTGTTGAAAAATATTTGTTTTTTGTGAACTTTGAGATCCAGTCAAATATGGGTCCTATTCTTTGATTAGATCGTTTCCGCATACTGTTGTGTTTGTTTCTGTGAATAGACTACAACCAAATATTAAGTTTGCCTAAAACTTTTGAGAGTAAATGAGAAATTCTGATCAAATGTTGGCACAAATCTTTAGAAAATTAGAGGAAAACCTTATCCCACATGGGAGTAGTGAAAATTTATGAGTATATATAAAGCCATAATTTTAACAAGGGTTTGGCCCTTCGAGTCATAGAAATTTTGTGAACTAACAAGCGCGCACACAATTTTGGGTTTAATCCGCCTTCTCAACCTTTCTCTGGTTCTGGATTGGACTCTGAATTTTTGTCTCTGAATTTTCTACTCTACAAAGAAGATCACATAAAGTGCTACTAAATGTGAGATTCCTTACTTTTGTTCTTTATTGCACTAATTTCTATTAATCAACAGGTCTGGGTATGCTGCGAATGTTGTTTGATTCAACTTAGAGAATAAAACGATAGGGTGTGGTTAGGAGTGCAAAAACTAGGATTTGTGACGTGCAAGTTGAGCTCGCGCATGATAAAAGTAAGGGGATGGTATATTTAGAATACACATAAGTGCGGAAGCTAGTCGGGTATGGTACCTATTGCGCAAGGAGCTATAGAGATCCAGTATTAAATCAGATGACCAGTCCAAACGAACCAGCATTATCCAACGTTACCTTCATTCAGCTCTGATTCATCTATGTATAAAACACATCGAATCCAACAGCCCAGATCGAGCATAAAGAAATATTGCCAAAAACCAAATTGAAAAGGTAGGTACTAGGCAGCAATCACATTTTTCTTATACAATGTGTTAATCATCATCTCTAACCTCTACCAAAAACAAAAATCCTCTTTCTTTCCAACAAGTACAGAGATATACAGATAGGCACATGCTCTTCTGACAAAGTATACGAGATCTTCTACAGCTGGAATTCCCCTTCGTAGGCAAACCCAGTAAAACTATCAACAATTGCTCACAACAGAATACAGTGCACTGGCAGACTAAGAGGTCTTTGGGGTGAAATCGAGCTTGGAAACAGCCTGGTAGATGACTGAGGTTGACAAAGGTCGAGTTTTTACAAATATGACGACAAATCTTCTTGGTTCTCCAAATCCCATATAACAACTTTCCCATCTAGACCTGTTATTTAGCCAATGGAAAAGATTCACTACATAAAAATTAGAGCATTCCATGCAATTATGCATAAAGGAATTTACTGGCAGATTATCAGTATACAAACCAGAAGTACTGAAGCGCGTATTTGTAGATTCCCCTTCTTTCTTAAGCGGCACAATAGAGCTATAATCCACAAACACCACAGATACGTTATGCACCAAACAGATACATGAGACATATCTATAAAACAGGATTACAGGCAAGGTTATTACTTGATACAGTTCTCATGAATGCGTCCCCGTGATATTGAAGTTTCACCTCTATCATTGTTGATTCCTTGTTTTGATTGGCCATACAGTTTACCAAATGCTTCAGAAAACTGGACAAGAGACGAATAAGAAAATCAATCTAAAGCCAAGTCATGTGCCCCTATAAGTATGATGCACCGAACAAGATGAGAGGTACAGAAGAATGATGTTTTATAATTACCTGTTGCTTCTGTCTATTGGAGCATTTAGCTTCAATGGGTTTAAAATAGAAGTGACTTAAAAAAGAATGAGCAGGAAGATAGCCAGTTGCTTTTAGGTGCTACTTCGCATGTTATCTCTTCTGAGTATTGGATAGCGTGGTAGTCTTTGGCCAAAATTATTCAGTATTAACGTCGCTATCTTTTTGGTCACTTTTTTCCAATTTTATCAAGTATGCATTAAATTATTTGGCTTGCCGAAAGGAATCTACAAAGTAATAAATATTTGCAAAAGCCCCAAAAAGTTCACTATTTATGAAAAAAATTCGAAAAATACTGTTTTTTACTATTTTGAGTATAGTGTCGTCCTATCTAAAAAAATCTCAATTTCGGCCCATATGTTATATTTTTTCTAATTCTCGTTGACATGAATGAGGAAACACAAAAAATGATGAAAAGCTATACAAACAATTATGAAATATCGAATAATACCGACTTTCTTTAACAAAAAATGTTAGTTACAATATGGTCCATACAACTGGAAATTTTTCCGCATGCAACACAACTTCAAAAGGACCAATTGGTAAGTTCAACATAAATCAAATGCAAGAGCACCACTGGGTTAAGATCTAGTGGGGAAAGGAAAAAACAGTAATGTTCATCGAGCCCATACTAGCATGGGAAGGAAGCTGAAGAAAGATGAATACCCAATCAATGATTCAATTAGATAAATTCCACATTACGAGAATTCCTTCAAGTGACTCAACTTATTAAAACCAGGTTGTATAGGAATTGTATCTTAAAAAGGATGAGGGTGAATCTTGTTTCTGAGACTCTAATTTAGACATGAAAAAGATGGGATCATGGCCTGGAATCGTCAAGGTTTATGCAAGAAACTAAGGGGCTCCCGTCCATTTGCTTATTCCCACCTTGACCCATTAAGTTCTTTACATCTTTCTCCCACTAAATATAGCAGAGCATGCTTCCGGCAGCTATATAAGCTATCCATTACCAAAAACTATTGGTGCTGAGGAGTTGAAAGCCAACAGCCTTGTCTCTGGTCAAATATTACGTATACCCACAAGAAAACTCATGAAGTAGGACATAATTACCTGTGAACCATATTTTGCACTTGAAGATGATGGTTTTCTTTCACCAAGGAACCTAAGAAAGCTCCTGAAAAATAAACAGTAATAAAGGCTCCTTTATTTTTCTTGCAAATAAGTACATATGTCGTGGTATAAAGAGTGAATTTCCGAATGATGAATAAATTGCCATTTCTAGCATATGTCCATACTATGGCAATTTAAATACAACAAAAGTTTGTCGCTAGACAGACATGCCTGCAATGGCATACAGTAAAAAAACTAAACATTTCATGTCATCTTCTGAGTGAAACACTGGACTTGCAAACAAAAATGAAAACAACCCATGTAACTACATATTACTGTACCCAAAGTAAAAAGATACTGGAAAGCCTATTTGTGAGGCTGCCACGAGAGCACAGAAAGAATTGGAAAAATGATATCCCCCTGCACCGGATATGGGAAAGAAAAGAACGATAAATGATAAATTTACCATGAAGATATAAACCATTACCACATACCACAATCCCCTTTCATCTGCTGCAAAAACCATGGGGTTGCAGTCAAAACCCACACCGATAACCATTCTCTCAGAAACAAATAAGACCTGAAGAAGAGCATGTGGTAACTCAAATATCAACAAAAGAAAAAAAATTTACAATCAAGAGAAGAATTAAGAAGAATAGCATGAGAGTGGACGCTGACCCACATCACGGAGAGGCAAGTCACGGAATGCTACGGTTTGAGCAGAAGGAGCAGGACCAACTTCATCAACAAAGTAGATCATCGAATTATGACCTAAGGAGTTACCAATTCATGAATATATGAGACAATTTAACAGAAAGCTAAACAAAATTTTAACGAAATTCCCAAAGCATCAATACAAGTACATATATGCTTTGAAGGCGTAATAATGAAATCAGATCCAGTAGTCAGATAGTAACAGATGCAAAATACTGAATGACTACAGTACATGTATTCCGATTGCACTTCATGGTAGAATAGGACTGGGGATAGTAGTCCTATCCTATGAATGAGACAATGAAACTATAAAATATTACGCTAGCTGTCCTGAGGAATAGAACTTCAAGCATCTGAGCTCAAGACACGATGAAAACAATGTCTCTTGAAAGTTAAGCAAAAGAAAGAAAATACTGACCTACATAGGCCAGTGTATAGCCGCTTGGGGACCATTTGACACCAAATGACCAGCAAAATGAGAGATCAAGCTGAATAATTTGCTGCTCAAATGTGAAGAAGGAATACCAATATGAAAATCCAGCTAAATCATATGAACAATGCTAGCAGGTAAAAAGTTATGAAGAACCACAGGCTCCACAGAAAAATGCATGAGGTACTATTTTGAGAAAAGCATGCACACATGATGAACAAAAGACAAGTATGCTTGTTTACAAAATGACCACGATATGAACTAAACAAAAGTATTCTTGGTTACATAATGAGCTGTGACTTCAGACGACCTTTTAGCAAGTCAAACACGAGTCAGGTCAAGCATCATATTTGATTTTAACAAGTGCTTCTTGTTTCCATCACAAATTTCCATGTTGAAAATTTGAGTACCGACCTAACAAAAGGATACTACAAAATCATCTTCGTTTTTCTTTTATTACCATTTATTCTCGGTTCTTTCATTGTACGTTTTGTCTGTTAGAAAATTGTCCCTAAGAATGGCTATGTTACAACCCAGTATGTAACTTCCAGAAAGCATCTTTCTTCTATAAATTGAGGAAGTAAAGATAGAACTAGTGTCAATGACAAAAGAAATAACAATCAAAATCTCATCCAACTTTTGGTTTTTGTAGTCTAGTATCAACAATTTTTACTCCATCAAGAATAGTGATTTTTCCACAAGGACATTCAGTCGTGAAAGTTGACAAAGAAAGTATCAATTCCAATTTTACAAGCATATGCATCAACATTTTAGTTTCTCAGTCACGGCATTATTAATCATACAAAAAATCTGTAATCTAAGCAAGAAAATTAATTATAGATAACATCTAAAGAAAAAGAGTATAGTACAAACCTCCCCAAATTTTGAATTACTTGCAGAGCCTGTTGAATCCCTGTATCATTAGCAATAATTTATTACAAACACGGCAATGACAATAGTGATTACTGAAATCAAGACACAACTTCAGTAACCGTACCTCGTATCAACACCTTTTATGAAAGTGGAGAATACTCGACATTTTCCATCAGTAGATGTGGTAGCAAGGAGAATCTACAGGTGAAGACAAATGTGTAACTAACAAACAAAGTGGACTTCTCCTACCATGTATCCAAGAATATCCAAATGTCTACTTACACATATCTCTCGATTACTATATATTTAGCTTTTTCTACCTTTCTCTGTTTAATTTTACTTCTTTTCTTTCATAGGAATAGAGGACGTACATACACATGAAGTTAAATTAACTGTACATGATTGACAATGTGTCAACATACTAATAGATAACATCAAAAGAGAACCATTGTAAGATAGCAGGTATTCAGCTACCACTTCAACTTGGATACAATAAAACCTGCAGCTACCGCTTCAACTTGGATACAACAATAGTGTATACACATCAATAGCCAACAAACCAACACTGAGGACCAGTTGACAATTATTGTGTATAATGTCATCTTGTGCATGAATTTCTGATTACAGATTCTAGTTATAAAGTATTACTTGGTATGAATAAAGCTGGATAGTATGTAGAAACATACGCACATTATTAGGATGCCAAGCAACACTTGTGACAGAAGAATCGTGTCTTTTCCGGATAAGTTTACTGACCCACCTGAGGAATACATTCAAAAGCACATCAACAAGTAAAGTTAGAATAAGACGTCAGAATTACAAGATAAATTGCATATGTCGTTGAATAAATGAACTAAGTACTACGCAGGAATTGTTTTCATTGCCTATTTACCACTTCGTTTGGGTTTTCTTCTCTCTAGTTGTTAATTTCTGAGGCTTAGTTGCATTTGAATCACATCAATAGTATTGTCAATATCTACTTTATGTGAAAGAGGCAACTCACAGAATCGTATATAGAAGAAGTATATAACCAAGACAAGCAAATTATAGTCGGATAAAACTCTTGCAAAACACAGGTATATTGAATAAAAGGTGGGGAATAAATGAGCTAAAAGCAAACAACTTACCAATTATTCTCTTGTTCATAGTAACAAATGCAAACAGTTTTAGCACCGCTTCCAACAGCAAACTTATTTTCTGAAGCAAAAATAAATGAAATTAATAACTGGAAGTAGATTCTACTTCTAGTTTCACTGCAACTGTCTTAAGTCTTTAGAGACATATCCATAACCGTACAACACCAGTACAAGAGCTACAATCAAAATGTGGGCTCAAAACCATTACACATTAACTGCAACTTATTTACAAGTAAGATATTTTCTAAAAAAAGGCCTCAAGGGGACAAAATTCTGTTCAGAAAGACAAAGCTAAG